>OX421492.1:72409831-72744831 GCA_949126835.1 Anisus vortex
ACTTGTGGATGCGGATACTGAAGGGCTAGCTCAGATCCTTGAGCGGTCTACGAAAGTCATCAGATATCTTCAGGAATCTTGTCAGCGCCTTATTGATGAGAAAGCAGACGTGAAAGCTGCTTTTGAACTTCTTAGTTTTTACAATAAATTCATTGGGTTAACTTAACGTTTTGTTTTGTAGTGACTTAGCGTTTTGCTTAAGTGCGAGAAAGAGAGAGAGAGAGAGAGCGCGCGAGAGAGAGAGAGAGGGTGACACCTGGCTTGACTGTTTTGTGTAGTAAACTTACAACAGTTTTGTTTTTCTATGTATTTTATACGTACTAAGTATACGTTGTGTAAGCACAAAATAACGTTAAAATAAAAAACTATTTTATACATATTAGGGCAATGAAAATGTTGGACTTAGATGTACTAGATGAAATAAATACAAATGAAAACAAACTATTTTTTTTTCACTTTTATTCTTTAATATGAACCGAATGCAATGAATAAATTACAATGCCTCCAATGCCTGCAGCAGCACAGCCTAAGAATGTCTTAAATGAGGGCCAAGCGCTGCCATTTTTATTCTCACCTCTACCAGACTTGAAATCCAAAAAACCTTCCTGTGTGAAGGAAAAGAAAAATGGATACTAGTTTAATGTATTATTTTATATTTGACTGTCTATAGGATGATTTTTGTTTAAAGAGTGTCTTGTTACTCTTGTGAATCTGTTACTTACCCAGTAATTGTGACTATTCAGCCAGCTCGAGAGATGTGTATCAATATATGTTGTTAACCATTCTAGAAGATTATCTACAATGTGGTATTTCTTTAGTTGAAAACACCGAACTGCAAATCGACCTGAAAATCCAAACAATGCCACAATTCGTCCCCAATTTATATCAGCACAAAATATTTCTATCACGATCGATGTGAACGTATCATATGCATTGTCGTCAGTTATGACCAGACCAGCAATTAGGTTATCAAATCTATTCCTAAATCGTTCTTCAAATTCATCTCCTAGTATTCTCATAGCATTTTGAACAGAATTTGGAGCGCTGATAATACTTTCATGCCGACCATCGTTTCTCCAAGTATACCCATTGCATTGTAAACGATATTTTATGTAATCTGCCGCAATGTAACGTGTATTTTCGTGTGCCATAGACATATTCTTTTCAAGAGAGAGCTACTAAAAATTACAAAAGTATCCATACATACAAACAATCACACAGTGTGTTTCTTCGCTCTATGAAGCTATAAACTCAGCTGTATAAACTCAACGACATGTGGGCATTTGTGTGACGGTTTAATTCGATAAGTGGGGTCGAACGCGATAGTGCTGGGGTGAGCTAACACTGTGGGCATTTTGTGTGACGGTTCTAAAATGTTTTAAAAGTACCCTTTATTTAGTATTTTTAAACAATACTATACCACTTAAAATAGAATAGACAATTAAAACATAAATAAAACTATCTTTTGGTATAGGGTAATTTTAGTAGAAGCACCTCTTATTGACTAATATTTATAATATTTAATTATAGATGTGATAAAATCAATGAGTTTTAATAGTTAAACATATATTGAACTATTGATCTAGTATGAAAATTGTAAATTAGTAATTGTCCTTAAGTTACAATTTTAAATATATAAGTATGAACGCTATGAATGTATACTTTTTAGATATAAGACACAACATTTCAGTGATGACAAAACACTTTATTAGATAATAAGACTTAGAAATGTTAAAAGTGTGTAAAAGAAGATCTGTTATTAGACAATTATTGCTTAAAATTTTAAAATATTTAAGTATAAAAACGGCATTTTAGTAATGAAAAATTACCTTCTATAAGACAAAATTAAATTAATATAAGATAATTTAAGAAAATTCCTACTATAACCCTATTATAAAAGAGCCTTAAAAAGAAAACAAATTACACGCATATAGCCCTTGCCTACAACAAAATAAAAAAGGAAAATAATGACTAAATACACTAATAATGACACGATCACCGCCCTTGGTTACAACAAAACCTACACAATTAAAAAAATTACAGCCCTTGGTTACAACGAAACTTGCACAATAATCTAATAATTACACGATTAGTCACAAAAAAGGGAAATAATGACTAAAATTAATTATAATTACACGATTACACGATTACCTCCCTTGGTTACAGTAAAAATAATTACACGATTATAGCCCTTGGTTACAACAAAATTAAAAAAAAAAAGGGAAATAATTACTAAAAATAAAATAATAACACGATTACCTCCCTTGTCTTACAGTAAAAAATAATTACACGATTATTCCCCTTCCGCCACGTAACAACACGTGGATCGGCCATATTGGATCCGCCATATTGGATCCGCCATCTTGGATGACGTCACTGTCAAAAGGTCACTTCCGGGGTCACCCGCCACCCGCTGGCGGGTGATGGGTCACTTCCGGGTCTTGGACGCCATCTTGGGCGCCATCTTGGACGCCATCTTGGGCGCCATTTTGAAAAAATACCCTCGTGTAACAACACGTGGGTCCGCCATCTTGGATGACGTCACTTCTGGTCTAAAGGTCACTTCCGGGTCACCCGCCACCCGCTGGCGGGTGATGGGTCACTTCCGGGTCTTGGACGCCATCTTGGGCGCCATCTTGGGCGCCATCTTGGCTCCTCGTGTAACAACACGTGGATCCGCCATCTTGGATGACGTCACTTCCGGTCTAAAGGTCACTTCCGGGATCACCCGCCACTTCCGGGGTCACCCGCCACTTCCGGGGTCAAAGGTCACTTCCGGGTCACGGGGTCAAAGGTCACCCGCCACCCGCTGGCGGGTGACGGGTAATAATACCCCATTGTTACCTACTATACTACTCAGACGCTCCTTCTATAAAGAAGATTATTGCGTCTTACGCTCATCCGCAGGACGCAAAAATCTTCTTTACAGAAGGAGCGTCTGTAATGTATAGGAATAAGATAAGATAAAAATGAAAAAAAAAAGATTAAAGAAAGTTGTATATTTTAAAATCACTATTAAAATCTCCAACACCATCGGGAATATCCAAAGTAAAGGCGCACTAGAACTTGAAGCCCAACTTATGACGTCATGCACAGCAAGTCCTCAAAGATGATGGATTCGACCATTTCGAACAATTACTTGCTGGGATCAGCTTCCACCAGGCCCTTCTCATAGACTGTAAGAAATGGGCTCGATTTTACCGGTTGCACGGGTCCAGGCTCTGAACGGCTCCAGGCAAGACTAGAACAAGTATGGAGCTACGCCCTAGTGACGTAGCCAGAGACAATACTGGAAACGACCCGAGACAGCTTCTTCCTGCTAAAGTTGGGCTACGTTTAGCTCTGTGTTTGCTAGTGGCATCGGCGGCTTGTGTCCACTGGGGAGGATTTGGGTAAGACTTGATGTTAACTTGAGTGGGTGACATTACATGAGGCTTTATAGATAGGAACTTTTACAATTTTAATTAATAAGAATATAAAACTAAAATGCTATCTCACAATAGTTAGACCTATAGGCCTACTAGAATATGTATCTTCTGTATAAGACCCATTAACCCTAAAGAAAACAGAAAAAAATATGTCGATCTGATGAGTTTATTCGGGATTTTGAATTGTTGCATTAAAAAGTGTAACCTAATAATTCAACCACCCCCCCCCCCCCCCCCGAAAAAAATAAATAAATAAAAAATCAATCATTTTTGTGAAATCGGATTGTGTGAAAGTGGGGTGGGGGTTGTCAGTAATTGGGAAACCGTCTATGTGTAAAATGCCAACTCAATAGGACGACGGGAAGTTGGTCAACTTGCCTTATAATCGACTCAACATATATTTTTTTGTGAGTTAATATAGATCTAGAGTCTATATGATTTAAGAAACATTTAAAGCAAATCTTTTTGTTGCCTATGGGCTATACATATTTGTTACAACTCCCTTTTTTTTTTGCGGTGTGGACGGTCATAATCATGCCTATAAATAACAGCTAACTGCCGAAAACTATATTATGAAGCGATTTTTTTTTTAACCTGTAGGGCTTCTTCTTGGTATTTCTCATTAGTTATGAGTATTCTTTAGTCTAGGCTCCGTTTGATAGAACATGGCGTCAAAAAATTGACACACTTTTGCAATTTATGGTTGTAATTGTGATTTGCTTTAGTGTTAAGTGTAAAGGAAAGCTAAAGGCAGCGTTTGGTCGAAAAAGCACTCAACGTAGTATTACTATGCACATGTTAGGACAATATTTATTTGTAATACAATTTTGTCTTGGTTTATCTATGTATGGTTATAGCAGAAAACCTGTGTTTTTTTTTTTCATGAATTTGGCAGCAGGGGTCGATGATAGCTCGAGATGAACAATGTTGACACGGTGGCGAGTAATTAGTGTCAACATTAAAATAATTGGTTGTTGGGGCCCAAGGACTGTAGTGGTGCGTTGGTGGAGGGGGGATAGGAACATAACTATAACAATTTACAGTAGATAAGGACAATAATGGAGGCCTACTTGTGTATGTATAGTTCCTTTAACTTCCTTTATTGACCTAATATTTTGTATATATAAACTAGGGTAGTAAACACGAAAGGCAAATAGGCCTACACTGAAGGAAAAAACGTGGGGGGGGGGGGGGGGGGGAAGAGAGCTGTAGTTCGGTCCTCCCACTTGAGATTGAACCCTTCGTATTTAAGAAATATCTTACGATAAACCATTCAGGTATAAAAAGAAACATAAATATAAAAAGCTTTTGTAGTATGCCAAGTCCTCTTCTTGTGTTGTAACAATTTAAAGACACTTGCAATTCTTGTCTCCAAATCCAACCTTTTTTTCCCCCTATAAATATAAAAACATCTTCTACAAAAGACTAAAAAATTGTTTCTTTTTATATATTTAACTAGAGCCCTATCTTCGACACATTCAGGAACTGAAAGCTCACCTGTTCCAGTAGCGTAGGCCTTACATATATTTTATACATTTTCGTCTGTTCTTTGTGTCTGTACTCTGTCTGTAACTGTTGTCAGCGCATAGAACTGTCCCCAACGGGATATGCGCTATATAAGTATTATTATTGTTATTATTATTTACAAAGACCCTATAGTTAAGGTTTTAGTGCTTTTTTACGTAATCATGCAGTGAGATACAGGTGTACCGCCCTCCATTGTCACAAAGAATAATAGGCTACGTGTGATTATAAGGACGTCCTTCCTCCCCTCCCTCCCGTTGATAAAGACGAGAGCATGAATCGTACACGAAGCATTGTGTCCCCTCAACTTGTGTTTTTTCCCCAACCAGGTACGCTCGCATAGCGAACTACATCTGGGGTCCAGCAGACGACAGCTCGCCGGGGCAAACAGCCACAACAACACTTCAAGGAGTAGCTCATCTGTCCTTGGTAAGCACATAAAAACTATTATAGACTATTTATTATCTACAGTGGTGTGTTCAAAATATTTCCAATCTTTATGTGTAGCGATGTCTTTAAAATATGATGACTGGAAAGTTCATCTGTTGCCTTGTTGGTCAATAGTATAATGCAGGCCCCACGAGAGGGGGGTACAGCCGGTACGCCGTACCGGGGCCCATGAGATTTTAGGGGGCCCATGAATATTAAAATTTAAAATTAAATTGGCAATTACGCAAGTATTTTGTAATTATTGCAATTAAGCTAAGAGGAGATGTCCCAAAACCTTCTACAATCTCACGTGGCGCTGGGGGCGCTTAATTTTGATATTCTTTGAATGTGTACTTGAACTTTTTTTAAGTATGCAATGAAGCCTTTAGTTGTAATATAGGGCCTAATTATTTTCGTTAGCATTTAGGATATTAGTTTTCTTCCTTATTCGTCTGCCTGCGTGCTGCTGTTGGTAATGTGGAGGAGTGCTGTCAAACAGCTAAGGCCTGAATGGCTGCAAACAGACTTAAATTAAATGATGACAAGATCGACAGAGGCAATTATCTGTGGTTCTGATGATAGCTATTACTACGATCAAGGTTGGGGCTTCCGAGAATTCGTTTTCCAACACGGTTATAGACCTTGGCCTTTTTATTGATAAAAAAAATATCAATGGTCCCACATAATTTAACAGTGCTGTGGTTAAGGCTTGTTCGTCGCATTTACGCACCCTGGGCCAGCTGCGACCTAAACTCAATAGAAGGACGGCCAATGCCGTAGCAGTCTCTCTTATCTAGTCAAGGTTGGATTACTGCAATAGTTGCATGTGGGGTTTGCCCCAGAACTAATTGCAGAGATTACAGAGAGTGCAGAACACCGCGGCGCGCATTGTTTCGGGGGTGAGGAGGCAAGATCATATCTCCCCAACAATTTGGGATCTCCACTGGCTCCCGGTGATAAAGCAAATAGAGCACAAAATTATGTCCATTACGTACGGATACTCCTTCCTATCTTCGAGAGCTTATATCAAGGCATGAGCCATCCAGGGAACTGCGCTCTTCATCACAGTCACTCCTCAAAACTCCCAGTTTGGATGGACACAAAAAGAAATACCTGGAATTGCGCTCATTTGAATCAGTTGTGCCTTCTTTGTGAAACAATTTACCTCAGACACTGAGAGAATCTGGGACAAAGAGAATCTTTTAAAAAGAACTAAAAGACCTTTCTCTTGAGCTAATACATCTGCCACTGCAAATCAAACCCAGAGGGCACTAAGCATGCTAATTTAATAGCATGGATGGAAGCGCTATAAGAAATGCCCATTGTTATCTTATCTTCTTATCTCTTTTTTATTATTTTTCTCCAGGGACGATTACAGATATAGACTTATGCGCCTTAAAGGATTAAAGTTCTCCCTGTTAGCTTAGTAGCCTAGACCTACATACTCTGTATCGCTACATACTAATACGGCAGTCAAAGCTAGTTAGTCGATCCTTTTACACTTTAATGATCTACTGTGCGATAGAACGAGGGAAGGTTGCAGTAATCATAATTTTAAACAAATTTTAATGTAAATACACATTATTCAGTTGCAGCCTCAAGAGGTGGAAAATATTGTCAAAGCTTCATGGCATTTCTATCACCATATGGTCAGATCGAATTGAAAGTGTAAAACAATTTGTTGCTCATCTACCAGGGGTTGAGTTGGCTTTGGAAAACCTTTTAAAGCTGAATCTTACTCCGAAAATCAGAAACGAAATCCATGAAATTCGTATGTATGTCGGTTCTTTCACTTGCATTATAATGTCAGTCGTGTGGCACAGTATACTAGTCCCCATTGACTTCTGCAATAAAGTCATTCAAGCTTGTGATGCAACTATAGATATGGATGTTGCGAACATTGAAAGCTTATAATATGCACAACTAGGGGCTTTGCGAAACAGTTGGAAAGCAATGTGAAATGAAGCTAAGCTTGTTGAAGCCCACCTGCGGATAGAAGTACAATAGTTTAGGAACAGCAATACAACTGCCAGTAAAAAAGAACAAGCTTCCATGACGAGGATATATACACCTGATGACAATGTGAATGAGATGAACGAAACAGAAGAATGCCCAAAGGAAGCCCACTTTCGAAAACACATTATTTTATGTAGTATTGGATAGTGATATAGTGTTATTGGAGGGCTTACAGTTTACAGATCGGTTCAAATTCAAGTTATTTCTGACACATTCAGCTTTCTTTGGAACTAACAAAAGATGTCAGAAGAAGACTTGAAGTATAAAGCTGCTAAGTTAGCAGAAAAGTATTACAATGACATAAGTTGTGAAGACTTTCTTCAGGAAATAATTCACCTTACAATGGTTCACAATGCAAATTTTGTTAAAGAACAGTTTGGTGCTATGTTAAATGTTTTGACAAATTCCAAATTAGAAAATATTTTTCATAACATAAGTGTCAGTTCAAGAATGTCCCCTAGATCACCAGCCCAGTAGCATTAGCTGAGCGGAGCTTCAGTAAACTTAAGCTCATCAAAAATTGCCTTAGGTCCACCATGAGTCAGGATCGCCTGCACAACTTGGCTAGGCTCAGTATTGAGTCTAGCATTGCAAGACAAATAAACTTTGACACGGTAATTTGTAGTTTTGCCAAGAAAAAGGCACGCAATTTAAGGCAGCCCTGTTTTAATAAAACTAGTCTTTTTCTACTGTCTTTTTTATATCATTCATGCAGGCCTTTTGATGTATTTTCTGTTGACTATTTCTTTTCACCAAACAGTAAGCATTCAAAAGATGAATGATTTGGGAATATTTGTAAATAATTAGATCAATTCTGATCAATACTGAAGCGGAGGAACAATTAGATCTACAACAATTTAAACTAAGAACTGTGTAATTGATTAATGTATTTTTGTAATAGAACTGTAAGGCTGTGATGGAAATGATTACACTCTAGTGGTAAATGGTAACACTTATGAAACTTGCAAAAAATGATCCACAAACCTTTAAAAAGGATTCCTGATTGTTCAAACATATGTAATACAAATAAATCATCTAGATATGATTAGTGGTAGAAAAAAAAAGGTGTTTGGCAAAAGGGGGGAGGAAGGGGGGAGGGGGCCCACAAAAGATCTTGTACCGGCATCTTTTTTTTCTCTCGAGGGCCCTGGTATAATGACTATACAGAGTAGTAAGCCTAAAGACTAGTGATGAACTTTTGATATTGCGGCTGACAAATTGTTGTTTGTATACAAACATGTTTACTTATATCATTCTCACTATACGGTATAATAGACTTCAGCGTGTTCATATTACTTATGTTAATGAAATGTAAACATGAGTAAATATGCATAGACACCTGCATGTGGTGGTGGCGGGGTGCCTTAGACGCCCTAGCCCCCCCCCCCCCCCCCAAATAAGATAAACGAGTACAGTAATAATGAAAGAATGCTAAAAATTGTGTTGATACATTGGCATGCGTTGTGAAGTTCAAAGAATAATAATATGTCCACACTTGTAATAAAAATTGTGTTGATACATTGGCATACGCTGTGAAGTTAAAAGAATAATAATATGTCCACACTTGTCTAAGTTTTTTATAGTTGCACTTTAGTAATTTGAATCTAGTTTGTGTTCAGTAGGCTATTTATTGTTTGGTGTCATATTACTACACAAACTGTAGGCGTACACGCTGTAGATGCAGCGTTACACACTTACACATTAGAAATAATCAAGGTTGCATGTAAGATATTTTTTTTTTAATGAGGGGGTTGGAGTTCAGTCTGCCATGGGGTCAATCTGTCAAGGAATCAGTTTGCCATTGGGTCAAAATTTCAAGGGTTCTGTCTGACATATGGTTAGATCTAGTATGTCATTGAGTCAGTCTACCGTGGGGGTCAATCTTCCATGTGGTGATAAGTCTTTCAAGTGGTGACCAGTCTATCTTGGGGTCAGTCTGTCGAGTATATCAGCCTGTCATATAACGAGTTGACCTACTGTCATAAAAAGCTTGAGGACTCACACAAGTAGGCCTACAGAATCTTCGTATGCATTTCCAATGAACAATGCTAAATACAAGAGTTTTGCATTGGAATAACGTAGTTTCATTAACCCATGTTATTAAGTTGTCCATTGTTAATGTGTGTATTGATTAACTTTTCCCTCTCTCAGTGTGTAAGTCAGTAATTGGGTCGAGTGACCTCTCTTGACCTCCCCCCAAGCCGACTTTAAAAGGTTTCTTTAAATTGACAACGTGTGCATATTTCCAACATGGTCTACACAGCACATTACGTCTCAACGAATTGTCTAACACATGTGCGTACTCTGCATTTGACACACCTACCTGTGTTTGTGTATAGTGTGTATTTCGCTGTTGTCTTCGCGTCGTAAGTTGTTGTCGTAAGGCTATAATAGTGAACTATAAGCTTAGTGCATGTTTTAGCTTCGACACGTAGTATCGTTTTTTTATAGGACCTTCGTGACCTTTTACACCCAAACACTTTAAGAGTGCATTTTGTCTGAGTAGGTCATGGTATGAGTGTCAACAAATATTGCATGTATACTCATGCTTTGTTGTGGGCATCCACTGTCAGTGGCTAGCGAGTATTGAGAGGTAGGGTGCAAATAGTGCTAAACAGGCTAAAGTAGCACGTGGTCAAGGACCGAGAGGTCGGTAGGCCTATAAAGTGGAGTGTGTGTGGGGGGGGGGGGGGGGGAGGGGAGAAAAAAATACCATAAAGGATTTGGTGCACAATTTCGCGCTAAATTATTGCAAAAAAAAAAAAATATTCTATCGAATTATCAATAATTGTAACGTAAAAACATAAATCTAATTGATTCTTCTTCTTCTTCTTCGTTCTCAAATGTTATGATTGGGAGGATTCAGACAACAAGTCCGATAGCTGTAATGAACTGCGCCGTGGCTGTCAGTTGCTCTAGTCCACCGAACAGTTTGTCGTTGAGGGTAGCCCCCAGGGGCCAAAAGGCTGACCGGGTAGAAAGATACAGAGGGCAGGTCTGAAGGACATGCTCCGCATTTTCTGGAGCTGTTTCGCAGGGGCACATTTCGCTTGCTCCGATTCGTAGTTTGCGGAACATATGTTGCTTTAGCCTGTTGTGACCAGTCCTTAGTAGAGATGGGTCGCTCACTAAAGAACTGATCAACTGATCCGGGTCTTTTAAAGGAACGGATCCGAAAGCCGATCACTGTCAAAAGACCCGGATCAGTACTGATCCGTTCCCGTTCTGCATTTCGATGTGTTGGTTTCCATAGTTCACTTAGAATCCGGATCTGACCCGGATCAGACCGATTCAGACCCGCTCAGTACTGATCGGATCAGACCCGATCAGTAATGAGCGGGTCTGTACTGATTGGATCAGACCCGCTCAGTATTGATCGGCTCAGACCCGCTCAGTACTGATCGGCTCAGACCCGCTCAGTACTGATCGGCTCAGACCCGCTCATTACTGATCGGCTCAGACCCGCTCAGTACTTATATGGGTCTGTACTGATTGGATCAGACCCGCTCAGTATTGATCGGCTCAGACCCGCTCAGTACTGATCGGCTCAGACCCGCTCAGTACTGATCGGCTCAGACCCGCTCATTACTGATCGGCTCAGACCCGCTCAGTACTGATCAGCTCAGACCCGCTCAGTACTGATCGGCTCAGACCCGCTCAGTACTGAATGGGTCTGTACTGATCGGTTCCCGTTCTGCATTTCGATATGCTGGTTTCGAATGCGAGTGATCGTACAATTGCTGTCAATTGTAAATAATGTTGATGATACCATTTTTGCATTATAATTAGCCAATATGATTACAGTATTTTACATTTACCCTTTTAATTTTACTTATTAGTAGATTATTAGGTGAAAAAAAAGGAATTATAGCTTAAAAACAAAAGTTTAATTATAATTAGTTTAGTAGCCTACAACTAGACAATTGAGAACAATTATTTCTTATTTATATTTTTTAATGTTTTAAGTAACAAAAAAAACGGCGTTTCAACAAGGGATCCAAGTTGTTTTTCTCTCCCCTTGACATCCAACATATAAAATTATGGAGGGAGGCGGGGGGGGGGGGGGGGGAGGGTAAATTACTAAGTGATCCGTGGAACCGTTCAACGGATCCGTATCTTTTTAGTGAGCGCTCAATTGAGCGGCGATCAGCATGGTGAACGGTTTTGCCCATCTCTAGTCCTTAGTCTGAAGATGATGTTTTGAAATTGGCGGGAGCGTTTGTAGTAAGCATCAATCTTTGGGTTGTTTTGTTGCAGCTCAGACCATCTTTCGGATTCATTCCTTTTGAGTATTGCCTTTATTTCTTCGGGGTGTAGAGATGGGTCTGTCTGGTTTTGTCTGCCTCCAGCTTTAGCTAAGGTGTCGGCAGTGTCATTTCCTTCATTTTGTATATGCCCAGGGATCCATTGGAGAACCAGTTCTTTAGTTATTTTGCTCAGTTTTAAAAGTTCTGTACTGAGTGACTGGTTGATCGGGGCATTTTGGTTTTTTAGAGACTGGAGTACTGTTTTGGCGTCAGAGAAGATGACAATCCGGCTGTTGGGGGATTGAGTGTGGCTTGTTAGTATATTTGCAGCAAGCTCAATTGCTTTTCTTTCTGCTCTAGTGCTATCTGAGAGGCTACCTGTGTCAGTGGCTTTTTCTAGGAGTTCTCCATTTGGCCACTCTATGAAAATGCCGGCTCCTCCATTTTTCAAATCTTTTCCAGTTGACCCGTCAGTATAGACTCTGGTCCATGCATTTTGAGGGTATTGTTCTCTAATGATGTTGTTTACTGCTTCTTTTAGTATTTCGGACGTGTAGTCAGATTTTTTTCCTATGTTGCTTAGTTTGTCTCTGATTTTTAGAGTAGGGCTTGGGTCCCAGGGGGGGAAGTGGCTGTGGGGTTGGGTAGGTTCAATTGCAATGTTTTCTATTTTATATTTACTTTTTAGATGTTTGGCTTCTTGTATAAAATTGGATCTTTGAAGTCTTTTTGTTGAGGAGTTTTTGAGTAGCTTGGGTTTTAGAGGGTGATGACCTGATGCTTCTAACTTGGTGAAGTGAGTAAGGATTTTGGTTTCTCGTCTAGTTTCCATAGAGCTTAGGTTAGTTGCATCCTCCATTGCTCTGATCGGGGTAGTTTTCATTGCTCCTGTTATGATTCGAAGTCCTAGGTTTTGAACTTTGTCTATTTTTCGGAGGTTTGATTGGGCTGCCGTACCCCACACTGTGGCTCCATATTCTAGGGTAGGCCTTATATAACTGGTATATGTTTTTTTCAAGATAGAGTGATTTGCACCCCAGTCTGAGCCAGCAAGTTTTTTCATCAAAGCTAGTCTTTGGATTCCCTTTTTCTGTGAGTTTTCTATTTGACTTTTCCAGGTTAGTCTTGGGTCAAACGTAACTCCTAAATATGTGGGATTGTCATTTTTTTCAAGGATTGTTTTATCTAAGGTCAGTTTGAGGCTTTGTACTTTAGTAGATAGAGAGAAAATTGAGTATGTAGTTTTTTTTTAGTTTATGGTCATTCCCCATTCTGTGGACCATAGGTTGAGGTTGTTTAGTGCATCTTGTAGCCTAAATTTTGAGGTGCCTATATATTCTTCTGTGCATATTAGAGCAAGATCGTCTGCGTACATGCTGCTTTTTACTTTTCTAGGAATATGTTGAATTAGGTCATTTATGAAAATGAGAAATAGTGTGGGTGACAGTACACCTCCCTGGGGAACTCCATTTTGTATTGTTGCTATGTTGCTCCTTTTCCCTTGCAAGTTGACTATAGCTTTTCGATTTGTTAGGTATTCTGTAATCCAGTTTAACATTTTGTGGGATATATGGTTGTTTAATAGCTTTAGGATTAGACCTTCTTTCCAGACCTTATCAAATGTTTTTTCTAGGTCGACCCAGACAATGGTCGTTGGTTTCTTTTCCTGGAATCCATCTTCTATTTCTTGGGCTATATAAGCTATTTGGTCTTCTGTTGATCGACATTTTCTGAAACCTGCCTGTTCATCTGCTAGTATATTTTCAGATTCAAGAAGCCATGTGAGCCTATTGTTGACCATTCTTTCCATTAGTTTGCAGACGCAACTGGTTAAACTTATTGGGCGGTAGCTGTCAACTTGGTTTCTTGGTTTACCATGCTTTAGTATAGGGATCATGATAGCTTTTTTCCAGACAGTTGGAATTTTTCCTGACTTCCAGCTAGCATTGAATATTTGCAGTAGTTTTTTCTTTGCCAGAGGTCCTAAGTGAATAAGCATATCATTTGAGATCTTGTCTGATCCTGGAGCTTGTTTGGGTTTGAGGAGTTTCAGTGAGTCATCAAACTCTTTCATGCTGAGATTTGCTGCCATTCCATGAGAGTGTGGTGTGGACATTTTTGGAGCTTTCTCTATGTGGTCATTGACTTCTCTGGCTCTTTTTTCGGTGATACTAATATTTCCTACGCTGCTAAAGTGTTTTATAAATTTTTGAGCAGCTTCGCGGCCTGTGAGCTTTTCTTGGTCTGCGTCTAGGACTATTGGCGAAGATTTGTTCTCCTCTTGGTTCAGACTTTTGGCGATTTTCCACAGCTTATGTCCATCTCTGTCTGCATTTAGTTTTTCTGTCTTTTCATGCCAGCTCTTCCTAATTGACGAGAGATATTCCTTTCTGAAGATTGCGTTTGCAGCTTTTAGTTGTATATTATTTTCTATCGTTGGAGATTCTTCTGCTAGGTTTCTTGCTTTGATGGTTTCATTGTGGAGGAGTTCCAAGTGTTGAGACCAGTTTGGTATATAATTTTTCCTGGCTCCTCTCGGGATGGATTCCTTAGCTGCTTAAAGGAGAGCTCTAGAGAATTCAGTGTAGGATTTGTTTATCCGATTTGTTTTGCCATTGATGTGTGTCACATAGACATCTGTTAAGCGTGCAAAGAGGTTCCAATTTGCTTTCTTGTAGTTCCATCTGGGAAGGGTGGGGTTTTCTATGGGCAGGTGAGTGGTTTCTATTTGGATGAGAATGGGTCTGTGGTCACTGGTGGCTAGTTGGTCAGCGACTACTCTTTTACTTCCTATGGATATTGTATTGGTAGCAAAGGCTAAGTCTGGAGTTGATGAAGTCATCCATGATCTGGAGTAAAAGGTGGGTGGGTCTTCCGGCTGGTTTAGGAGAATCAGACTGTTTTCGGCTTGCCACTCCTCAATTTCTTCTCCCCTGGCATTGAGGTCTGGATATCCCCAGCTCTGGGAGCGGCTGTTCATATCACCCAGTATTAGACACTCTTCATTTATTGGGATTTGAATTCTGCCAAGTTCTAGCTCTTTGTCTGGTGGGCAGTAGCAATTGATTATGTTTAGGTTTCCCCCTGGTAGGATCAGCTTGGTCCCCATTATTTCAGATTGCGTGGAGCTTGGTATGATGATATCTGAGGTAGGTATGTTGTTTGACGAGAGTAAGAATTCCCCCTTTAGATCTGTTTTCCCTGTCTTGTCTTAAGCATGTGTAGCCTCTAATTGAGAAACGCAGATTGCTATTGAGGTGAGTTTCTTGGATGCATGCCACATCTACTTCATTTTTATGGAGGAAGATCTTTAAGGCTTCTTTTTTCTTTTGGATGCCCTCTGCATTCCATTGGAGAAAGACTAAATTGTGTTTTGTTTTCCCCTTAATGTTCTTGTCAGAAGAGTTTACTTCCTTTTCTCTGCTCCTGACTTCACAAGCAGAGGAGGAAGAACCACCAGTTCGCTTGGGTGGGCTCCTTCGAGGCGGAGAGCCCGGCCCCCTACCTGCACGGCGGGATTCCACAGGCAGGACGCCACAACTATATGTACTATTATCTGTTTCCTCCATCATTTTGAGGTTTGCGTGCCGACGTGTTTTGCGCCAGTTGGCCCGTGGACTCCGACTTCAGCCTGCTTTTCTTTCTGGATGTGCTTCCATAGCCTTTGATCAACCAAGATCGTCTGCAAGGCAGCAGTTGATTTATTTTTGGAGTTTTCTCTCCTAGATGATTGCTATCCCTAGCTAACGGCCTCATCTGTCCGGGTTTAGAGTTTGAGCGCTCTATGTTCGCTTTTTGCAGTCATTTCTTTGGATTTATAAGGCATTTTTTAAAGAGTATCCTTACCACGGGATACCCCAACTCACCCTCCATGACAGCAAACCAGTTGGTCCGCGGCCGCTTATTCAGTATTCACGGCTAACCCTTATATCTAAAGGTCATTCCCCTATCCGCCACCTGGGGACGCGCTTGGTAGGAGATGATAGCTCCCTCAAGATCTAATTGATTAATTAGTTATAAAAAATAGAAATAAAGAAAAATAAATGATGAAAATAGTATCTATTAGAAAGTAAAGAATTACACGAATCACAATTAATTTTTTTTTCTGCTTGCGCCCTGCACTTAGTGTATTAAGAATCGAAATTTAATTCTGTGTATGCCTATTTCGTTAATTTAGAATATTAACACTTCTTATTATTCATTACTTAATAACCTCATTTTGCCGGTAGGCCTAGGGCCTACCCGGTAGCCGGTACCCTGGGCAGTGGCGTAGCTAGGGGAGGGGGGTGTCCCAATTCGAAAGTCCCCCCGGGCTCCTACTTGAGGTGGGCCCCCCAAGAAGTGTTTTTTTTCTTATGTCGTAGTGACAAATGTCAAAATGCAAGGGCCCCTAAAGAGGCCACGCCCCCGGGCCTTCAAATCCCTAGCAACGGCCCTAACCTAGGGCATGGTTTATGTATCACGAGATTTAAAATAGTGTAAGCTTTGAGTATAGGAAGTTTTTGAACTGTCATGTGAGTGTGTGGGTATAACTCTTGTATGGCTTTGATTGTCCAATTGTCGTTCTAAACATGAATAGAAAAAATTGACCCCCACTCGCTGCCATAGTCCTCATAGTCACATGCCCCCCCTCCCCCCCCCCCCCCGGGAGCATTGAACATTTTGCAAGAACCCAACGGCTAACACCTTTGCCTTGAACTAGTCTATATAGTCTATCTTCAATGCGAAATATTTTTAAAAAATCATCGAAGAAATGAAAAAAAAAAAAAAAAGAATTCGTTATAAAAAAAGCGGTTTACAATTCCTAGCTCCGGCTTAGAAACACCATGAGAAATACAATAAGTAGAAAGTGGTATAGTGACTGCACGCCCTGTCGGTTAAAAGGCTGGTGTTATTGACAATAACAGCTCTAGGACTATACCCACCTGTGCTCTGTGGCGAAAACAACCGATATAAATATACATTCGGTAAAAACCGTTTGTTATGTTAAAATTCTGTTGTATTTTTGTCTCCCTTGCTATAAAAAACAACCCTACATATTTTGGCAACACGTTTTGAAAATCTAGTAAACTATAATGTATTAGTGCAGTTTAATGTTTGTTTTTATCAATGAATTAATGTACTCAGTTCTCTTAGGTCTTATTTGTGTAGTTTTCGCCGGATCAAATGCGATCACTGGATCAGTTCTTGTGTAGTTTTCGCTGGATCAAATGCGATCACTGGATCAGTTCTTGTGTAGCTTTCGCTGGATCAAATGCGATCACTGGATCAGTTCTTGTATAGTTTTCGCTGGATCAAATGCGACCAGTTCGTCGATGTTATCTAATGTATTTAGTTGTTAACGGCTATATAAGTGTAACGTCCTGTAGTTTTCTAGTTTGATTAGTCATGTATTGTACTGGTGTTTTTATTCGTATTGTGCTTTGTTTGTGCAGGCGTCTCCAATTTAAAGAAGAAAAAAATTCTGTTAAGCTTAAAAGTACGTAAAATGTGACCGATTTTCTGTTAATACATATCACAAACAATTACCGTATATAGAATGTTATGCTCGGTTAACCCATTTCCAAAGGCAAAACCAGATACCGAATCGACCAGTTGTTTCAATCGCCTAACAGCTCACCTTGCTGGGCGGTGCCAGTTTGGCGATTCACATCTTTTGACATTGACATCGTTTGACGCTGTCAACGCTTTGACAGTATCCACGACAGTTCGATGGGTATACTAGAGTAGTGGAAACGGGACGCAATATCTGGCTATAAATGATAACGTTATCTATTTATCTATTTTTTTGTTTGCGTCTTTCGCATGGGCAAACAATCCACAATAGAGTAAACGAATAAATATGCTACAAAGTAGAGACCGACCGAAACCAAATTCTTAGATTCGGCCGAAAACGAACCATACCGAATAGTACACATTGACTTTCGGCCGAAACCGAAAAATAAACCGAAAATGCGAAACAAATGATTTCAAAAGATTGCACAGGGCACTCTATTTGAGTAAACCATTCTTTGGAGTGATTAAATAATCCGTTATTATTAACTTCCGTCTTCTACTTCACATTATGGATGTTAATATCCTTTGTTTTTCTCAAAACCTATTTTCGGTTCTAAATATCCGATTTAACCCACTTCCCCCCCCCCTCTCCGCCACCGGGTAAAGTAAGTTATAGTTTGGAAAAGACAAATTTGCATTTATTATACTAAAAAATTAATACGAAGGACCATTGATCATTAGAACGTGGTGAAATCTTTGTAACAAAAAAAAAGTTGATTTCGGATTAGCAGAAGTCAAATGCTGTAGTGTCATGAATTTAGACCTTTATAATTATAATATAAATCAGAGGATGTTAGATCTATATGTTACACACATTAAAATAATATTTGTAGAATATGAATAAAATCTCAGACACATCTATCTAGGGTTGACAGAAGTCCGGCAAGAAAATTCGTTTTTTAAAAGAACCTTACATGCTCTGCAAAGTTGTTTTTGTTTAATTGCCCAAGTTGCTTTTCAGTCTACATTAAATAAAATGTTGGGTCAGTTTTACTAATATACAATTATTGACAGCTAATGTAATAAAACTGAACTGATTGTGGATTGTGAAACACTAAATCTGTCATTCTTTTTGTCTCTCTATGTCCTCCCTTTGAAGTCCAAGTATGTCGCAACCTTAGGTCTACCAGTCTGTTTGTCTGTAAAAGGCGCGTCCAGCATCAGAGGGGAAATTACAGTTCTTTTTCTTTTCGAATACGTAGATCAAATGTCTGTACCGACGACTAGCGTTAACATCTGCATTTGCTGTTGTATGTGCATGTATCGAAAATTCACAAGCAATATTCGGAATAAAAAAACAACAACTATAAGTCGCCTCTGAAAAACGAGTGTTTGCAAGGAATATAATGTTAAGGAATTGTTTAGTGCTAATCAAACAGGGTTTACAAATATTTCTTCAGATAAAAAGATAAATAAATCGTGGTACACAGTTATGAATAATTTCCTCCCGAAATCAGGTTTTCGTTTGACGTCCCTACTTCACACAGATTGATTCACAACAGTTTAACTAAATGAAAGTATCAATAAGCAGAGTAATAGATGCAGCAATAGCATAGCATTTTGAATTTTGAAAGTTAAAATAGATATTCGGCTGATGACCGAAAGTCAATATCAGTTTCGGCCGAAACCGTAAACAAACCAAAAATTAGCCTTTTGGCTTCGACCGAAACCGAAAGCACGCCGAAAAAGGGTTTTTGCCTATTTTCGGCGCCGAAACAGAAGCCGAATCCGAATATCGGTCGGTCTCTAATACAAAGAATATTTAGGAATCCAATAATTATTATATTATATACCAAGAGTTAAACATCGGGATCTCTTTAAAAAAAAGTAGTAAAAAATCCCCGTGATACAAATTTGATCTTTATGTCCTATTAAGGAAAAATGTGTGGCCACGACGTGGAGAGGATTGTGCGGCCAGCACAATGCCCAGCCGCCTTTACTTATCCCAATCTAATGTCAGGTTCCTAGAGCTGGGTAGTCTCAGGGACACCCTCCACACCCGGTAAAATAGTCTTCACAAGGATTCGAACCTATATCCCTAGGTATGCCAGTCGAGCACACTGCCGCTCGGCCACCGTATCCGTCACCGGCCATCTATCGTTAAATTACTGATCAAAAACATATTCAATATGAGTCTCTTTCAAAATTTCGCTTAGATAAATTGTATGAAAAAGACTCCGAGAACGACGGTAAAGCAAACTGTCCATTTCGGCTAGACAAAATATTTGTAAATATAAAATTGTATAACAGTTTCTTGGTTGGAAGTATCAGCCAATAATTTTGAGTGGTCAGATCTCACGATGTAAATAACATTCCATTTTGAATTTGCAGGTAGCGTGCTTGGCAGTAGCCATAATGATATCCATCCTACACGTGTCGTTCAAGTGGCCATTTTTCTCGAAAGCTTCCGAGGAAGAGGCCACCTCTTGCAGGGAGAAGGAGAGAAGCCCCCGCCTGCCTCCAGCGTGCCAGAAGTCGGACGCACCGTGCTTTGGTAATGTGGGTGGCTTGCAAGGTCGCTTCGACGGATCCAGTCCAGATGACGGAATCAATAATCAGTGTCAAGCTGAGGAATTCGGGGAGATCGTTCCGGAAGCACAATCTGTTGCCGTAGAATGGGATTCAGGCGACGATAATTTTCCTCTCCTGGCAGACAGAAACCAGAGCCATTGCGCGGCTAGTGACTTTTCCGAACAACCGGAAGACGGTGCGCATAATTTGAGCGACAGAAGTGATTTCGTTGTCGCTGGTGAAGAGATAGAAACTCTGAAGACTTTGGAGATAACAACATTCCAATCAAGTATTTATTTTCTAAGTACTCCTTTGTTTTATCTATGACTCTTTCTCTCTTTTGTTCTTGTCTGTGTTCCTTTCATGTCTTATCATATCGATACAATTGTATGCCAAGAAAGCAAGAATTGAATGCTAAACAAGCCTACCCATATGTCTTTCTTGATTAGCTAATCTGCCTAAAAGTAAATAATAAGACCAACATAATGTGTTTACCATAACAATAATGAGGGGCTTTAACGGTGAGGTGACAGGCACGCAGGGTTGTGAGGGTTGAAGGGTTGTGAGGGTTGCAGGGTTGTGAGGGTTGCAGGGTTGTGAGGGTTGCAGGGTTGTGAGGGTTGCAGGGTTGCGAGGTTAGCATCATAACATCGTCTGCCTTACTTTAACGAGTTGTAAAATTGTGTGCTGATGAGTGCCTCGACGACTCGTTATTCGAAAGAAAACAAATGTGCAGCCCTTGTGTGAAGCTGGGCACTCGTGTAGGTATCCAAATAGACGTGTATGAGGGCATTCATAGAGACGACAGAGCAGATCTACTCTGAAACCCATAGAGCTGCTCAAGCCCATGTTCGAGGCGGGTAACAATTGGAGAAGGTCGGTGGTCTTTGTGGTTTGGATTTGGAGACGGTGGATCATGGCCTTGACATTTTCTTCTGACTTGCTGGGGAAAAGAAAGGCGAAATGACCAACTTACGTTCTCTAACGATGGTCCTACATAACGCCCGCCCTACACCGTGGCTACCCCGGTTGTCACACAAAATACTTGTGCTTGAGTTTACAATTTTCTTTTGTATGATGATGTATTGGGCCTTCCTTGTTGGTCTTGCATTCAAGTTCCGTCTTTGCCTGGCTCCTTGCTGTAATTCCGGTGAACTGCCGGGCCCTATTAAATGGATGTAAGATATCTATTAAGAACCATCCGGTCTTTGGTGCATATAATGAACAGTCAAAAACGTTATCAGGCGTTCTCGGAAATTTGAAAATGAAAAAAAAAAAGGACCGGGGGAGGGGGAGGGTATTTATATTTAAACGTAACTTCTCAATAGGCAAATATATTAAAGATACTTTTTTTTGTGTGCATAAGTTGGATTGAACCGGGTACCTTACAGTTGGGTGGATGGTGGACGTATTGTCATTATTCTACACACACACACAAAATTCTAGGTAATTAGTCATGAAAGGAAATTTCAAATTAAACTGTTGGACTTAAGATTGCTTAAAAATTGTTTTTTCATTTAACCAATAAACATGTTAAACCATAAAAGTTTGTGCATTTTATTTTTACGACCACACTTTAATAAGACTGAAAAGAAACTATAATTACATAAGAAAAGTTGTCAATATCATTTTCTTTTTCGAAATACGCTGTCTTTTTTCATTCCTTTCTTCTTAAAAATGTCCGAATTTTTATTCACCCGGTTCTTCCTTAGTTGGGAAAATCCCTTTTTTCCTACTCTCATATCCATTTGTGGATGCATATGTTGTTAACGTCATCACTTTAAATGCACTACTATTACGATAAAACCGTATCAATAGAGAAAGAATATAAAACGGTGTGTTCCTGTTAACTGTTCCTGTTAACTGTTAACTATAACGATAAAACCGTATCAATAGATTAAGAATCTAAAACGGTGTGTTCCTGTTAACTGTTCCTGTTAACTGTTCCTGTTAACTGTTAACTATAACGATAAAACCGTATCAATAGAGTAAGAATCTAAAACGGTGTGTTCCTGTTAACTGTTCCTGTTAACTGTTAACTACAACGATAAAACCGTATCAATAGATTAAGAATCTAAAACGGTGTGTTCCTGTTAACTGTTCCTGTTAACTGTTAACTATAACGATAAAACCGTATCAATAGAGTAAGAATCTAAAACGGTGTGTTCCTGTTAACTGTTCCTGTTAACTGTTAACTATAACGATAAAACCGTATCAATAGATTAAGAATATAAAACGGTGTGTTTCCTGTTAACTGTTAACTATAACGATAAAACCGTATCAATAGATTAAGAATCCAAAGTGGTGTATTTCCTGTTAATCCCATGAAAGGTTCTGCCCACCTTGAGTGTTGCCCCTGCGGGGTAGACAATTACGCAGGCGTCGCCCACATCGGCACGCAGACGACCGACGACGGCTGCAGGTGTGAAGTGGCTTCCATCGGGACCATGACCTCTAACCCTGGCATGGTGGATGTGTCAGTGAATACACACCAAAGGCTTTGCAAAATTGTCAAGTAAGTTAACTCTTGCTCTAGCTGTATACCTATCTATCTATCTATCTATTTATCTATCTATCTATCTGTCTATCTGTCTGTCTGTCTATCCGTCTATCTGTCAGTCTGTCTATTCATCTATTTATCTATTTACCTATTTATCTATTTATCTATTTATCTATTTATCTATTTATCTATTTATCTATTTATCTATTTTTCTATTTATCTATTTATCTATTTTTCTATTTTTCTATTTATCTATCTATCTATCTAATCTATTTATCTAATCTATTTATCTAATCTATTTATCTAATCTATTTATCTATTATCTATCTATCTACCTACCTTCCCATCCACCCATCCACCTACCCACTGAATGAAAACATCAAAAGATTATCTATAAAAGTGTTTCCCCCCCCCCCCCCACACACACACACACTCACTCTCTTCTCATTTTTTGTTATTGTAGTTGTCGTTTCGATAGACAGGGCATCCCCCCTTCTTCTCCCCAAACCCTGCCACTTACACCGATCAAAAGAGAAAGAAAAGACTTAGAATGGCTAAACACAGATGATACATCCACCCCAATTCACATTACACAGTTGTACCTCCAAAATACAATGCAGTAATAGTTTTTGTGTACTGCAGGCTACACATCATATTAAAAAAAAAAAAAGAAAAACAAACGCATCCAAATGGTTCAGAACTTTAAATTGGATTGGCTAGACTAGCCAGGCTAGTGCATTATGCAAGAAGCCAAAACAAAGACAACAATAACAAAGAATAAAATATATATTATTACACCTATCAACCGCACTGCCTCGTATAATCCCAATAAAGGTTTATAATCAACATTTGACTTCACACCGATTCGGAAAATAAATATCTTAAAACTTTAAAATTAAAATATTTGTATTTTTGTAAAATTAATACAATCATTATTTTATTTCTTTATTGTCCCCCCCCCCTTTCATTTAAAACGCCAGGCATTGTGGTACGTCCACTTCCGGTCCGTTCATGAAGAAACTGCGAAGGGCCCAGCGACTGATGACCGAGGCGAGTGTAAAGACTAAACTGGAGAAACAGGAAAAACTCAGCCAATGGCGGACAGTAGTGAGCAGATACAAAGAGAAGTGTAAGTGGATTCAAGTTTTATTTACTAAAATAATGTAGCATAGACATCTTTACTGGAATAATGTGCTATTTTATCTATTTATAGCAATCATTACTGGGAAAAGGTTGTGGAGTTAAAATAGTTGGAGAACATTATACGTTTTATCTGTGTGTGTGTGAGCAGGTTAGAAAAAGAAATAGACAAACTAGCAGATAGATAGAAAGACAGACAGATAGATAGATAGATGGATGAATGGATGGGTGAATAGATAGATAGACAGACAGACAGATTGGTAGATAGACAGACAGATAGATAGATAGAGAGATAGATGGATGGATGGATGGATGAATAGATAGATAGATAGACAGATTGGTAGATAGACAGATAGATAGATAGAGAGATAGATAGACAAAGTGATAAATAGATATATAGAGAGAGATAATAAATAGATAGATGATAGATAAACAGATAGAGCGATAAACAAGTTGAAATAAAAAAGAAAGAAGAGGAGAGAGTTAACATCTGTTTGTATGATTGCGTGTCTGCTAGTCTTACGAGGTATTACTAGCCTATTGGGGGAATAACTGCTAATATGATGAATATCCTGATACTTCCTCTTCTGAAAGAGTATCGATTTCTGTGATAGTGTGTCGTGACACAAAATGAAATGATGTAAACAGAGCAGAGGGTGAGACACACAATCTATCATGTTCACGCTCATAACTCACCCGCACTGTGACGCACGACTACTGGATGTGTCATAAAGTAATCAGTTTCTCACCAAAACGTGCATACATAGCAGCACCAACGGTTCTCAACGGTTCTCCTTCTCAGTGAGATCACACTAAAGGCTATTGTATTTTTTCTCTTTTGTTGACCAATCTTAATGATTATGCATGCATGGTGAACCTAAAAGCTTGGTGTGCACCAATACTTCCTGTCCTATTCGTTCATTTTCAAAAAAATTTGCCTAAAGAAAACGATGGATTGTGAACGTCAGCCCACCTCTAACAACGTAGAGACCACCTTTAACAACGCAGAGACCACCTCTAACAAAGTAGAGCCCACCTCTATATCAATGCAGAGACCACCTCTAACAAATCAGAGATCGCCTCTATATCAATGAAGAGACCACCTCTAACAAAGCAGAGACCACTTCTAACAAAGTAGAGCCAACCTCTATATCAATGCAGAGACCACCTCTAACAAAGAGATCACCTCTCACAATGTAGAGACCACCTCAACAACGCAGAGACCACCTCTAACTATGTAGAGCCCACCTTAATCAAAGTAGAGCCCACCTCTATATCAACGTAGAGCACACTTCTAACACAGAGACCAACTCTTTCAAAGTAGAGCCCACTTCTGTTTTCAACGCAGAGCCCACCTCTATATCAATGCAAAGACCACCTCTAACCTAGCAGAGACCACCTATATATCAATGCAGAGACCACCTCTAACAAAGAGATCACCTCTCACATGTAGAGACCACCTCTAACAACGCAGAGACCACCTCTAACTATGTAGAGCCCACCTTAATCAAAGTCGAGCCCACCTATATCAACGCAGATTCCACCTCGAACAACGTAGAGCCTATCTAATATTAGAGTCGTGTCGCGCGGAAGTAGGGGCTTCGCATTTTGCTATCCAGTAGTCTACCCTATTAAACAGTCCCTCTTTCTTTTATAAAATGTATTGTAGCTATTATTTCTTTAAAAACAGACCATTATGTTCTACTGTGTTTCTACCATTCAGAAATGTCTGTCGTTTGTCTTCTATCTCGTTCCAGTAAGTAAGCTGTTTGAGACCTTAGAGAAGAAAGATCGGCTGCTGGGCTACACTTCTCTCAACAGGGCCATGTCCGAGAATGAGGTCAAAGAGATCTGCACCGCTGTCAGGTCAGCATGACTTTCTATGTCCAAACCATGTTCAATGTTTCCCTCACGTAAATGTTTTCTTCTAATTTTCGGATTGTCAGTCACGCCTCGTCTTAATTTCCGTTCTATCATCTCCGCCCCTTCCCCCCCCCCCCCCCCCCACGCATAAAAGGAAACAACTCACGTAGTCAACAATACCTAGAGTTTGCCGGAAAGAAGTTCTTTTCATGTACCATGCAGAGTGGATTCCCTTGTTGCATAAACTGGTTTCTATTGAAAAGCACATTAACTTGTGTAAACAAAATTAAAAAAAAAAAACGAGAGGGGGGGGTATAAAATTATTTATCTACTGTCTTTATCTGAATAGGCCCTTATACTTTATTTAACTGGAGTGGGCGGACTACGGCGCTCTAGTGATAGGGAGTGATTATTTTATTACATTTTTAAATGCTAATATTTAATTAAACAAAAATACATTTATTGTACTATCATAAATTCTAACAGTGTGTTAAATCCTTCAAATGGCAAAAACGAATCGTAACTTTAGCTCAAGGGAAGAGGCCGACCGAAACCAAATGTTTGGTTGCGGCCGAAAACGAAACCATACTGAAAATTATAAATTGACTTTCGGCCAAAGCCGAAGCCGTAAGTTTAATTACACCTTTGGCCGAAACCGAAAGATAAACCGAAACTGCCAAAGAAAATTAAAATAGTTTTAAAGACTGAACAGTAATGCCATATTCCATTTTTCGACATTCTTTGGGTCGATTAAGTAATCCATTAATTAATAACTTCAATTTTCTACTTCAATGAGATTAATTCGCAATTTTTTAATTAAATGAAATTATCATTAGCAGAGTAATAGATGCAGCACTAGCGTTGCAGTCTGAATTTTGGAAGTTAAAATAGATATTCGGTGGAAAGTCAATATCAGTTTCAGCCGAAACCGAAAGCAAACAGAAATTTAACTTTTTTGGCTTCGGCCGAAACCGAAACTACACCAGAAAAGGCAATGTGGCTTCTTTCGGCACCGAAACCGAAATTCGGTCGGCCACTACTCAGGGGTGAGTTACATTTGTCGCCATGGGGCCGTATATGGAATTGGATACAAGTGCACGGGACAAAAATTCAGAACATTTATTTACACTTTTAAAACTTTGAATTAAAAACAACAACATTAACTGCATTTAGAAGCTCTGTTAGGGGCCACAGTAAAAGGCCCTGGCGGGTCGTGTTTGTTGCCCGCGGTTCGCCTGTTGCACTCCGCTGCTCGAGGTTTTCTCTGTTACTTAAAAAGATTCACTGCATCAATGAAACATCTTAGCATTACTTTCCTCAACAACCAACTGTCATAAAAAAATTACAATAACTTTATAGTAAGTTATGGAACAAGAATTCGATGTATAATGGGTATAATAATTATAGTTAGATTTGGCAGCTAAAGAGATTTCTATAGTTGCCTTATGTCTGGTGTGCTATTAGCAATCCTCTTACTGCCTCCTCCTCTCTCTCACTTTCTCCTTCTCTCTCTCTCTCTCTATCTATCTATCTATCTATCTGTCTGTCTTTCTGTCTGTCTGTCTGTCTGTCTGTCTGTCTATCTATCTATCTATCTATCTATCTATCTATCTATCTATATATCTAACTATCTATCTATCTAACTGTCTATCTGTCTGTCTACCCTTTCTTTCTTTCATTATATCTATCTATCCATCTATCTATTTATCTCTCTATCGCTCAATTATATATGTGGGCCTCTAATACTACAATTGTATTGTTCCCATTATAAAGTATTTTTCCATTTAAGCATTTTATGCTACAGAGATAATAACATTACTTTTCTGTTTGTTTAAATCTCTCATCTCACATAGGTCATCCAGAGACAGACTTCTGACCCAGTGTAAGCTCAACTCTGCACTGAAAGAGGTCATTGAGAGCAAGTCTGAAGTACCGCCAACTGTAGCCAGCCCCTAGAGAGCCCTAGACATATAATAATAACAGTGTGGGCTTTAACACAAGCAAGACGTGAATGCTTGTATATCTTTGGCCATATTAAACAGGCAGTATAGATACAGCTACTATAGGACCATGTACATTGTTACTAGCCCCCACTTTTCACTATTTAATTTCTTGGTTATAGTGAGAACTATAATAGTTACTCTCCTTTAATTAGATTTTAAATCCTTTTTTTTTTAAATAATAAAATGCTAATTTTTGTGTGGGTTAATACTGTATAAATAAAATATTTAATATATGCAATGATTAATATTTACGAAGATGTAAAAGTTATAATGCCTTGTCATTGGTAGATTGTTTTGAAATATCACAAAGACACGTCATCCTTCGCTAGTACAGACATTTTTTGCAGCTTCTATTTTTTTTTCGTAAAAAATAAAAGGCTAAATATTCAAGTCAGCCATATCAATGTTTAATATTCAATTTAAGCTATGAATCAACTTTGAGATATGTTTTCTTCTTAAAGAATCAGACTTTTACAAGCCTATGTATGTATTTTTATTATTCACATAATAAATTTAAACTGTTTATTTTATTCCTTTTTTTATGACCGAGAGTATCATTTGTAGGCTAACATAGTATTTTCATGACAATCAGCTTTAATAAGGCTGGATCGCTATCCATAAAATAAAATTTTATATATAATTGATACAAGTATTCACAAATGTTCTAAGTCAAATTTATCGTTGGCCCATTCTTAGTCCGCTTTACATGATCTGTCTTTATTTGCTTGATGGGGCGCACCTTCTGCTTTTCGTATCAGACTGCTACTCCTGGATCTTTGCAAGCCATTGATGCTTGGGACAGAGCTCAATTAACAATGCCATCTGCTTTTACACCTCTTCTTTCACTTGACATACGTCTGCGGTTACACCATCATGGTTACATCCCGTACGAACCATTCTCTATTTCTCTCTTAGGGGTTTTCAATTTAATTTATGTAAAAAAAAACTAAACCTTTTTAGGACTTACCTAAGTAAATTGCATTACACACTCGGTTTGGATGTGGGAGGGAAAATAGGATTTTTGAAAATGTGACTTTGTTTTGCATACATGATATATGGATGACCCCTAATACGATTAATTCGCCCTCTCCCACTCCGAATTCTGATGCTAAAAAGGTAGTAATTAAATATAAAGATTTCGCGTTATTGTATTTAATACTCATTTAACTTGTAAAAAAAAAGTGTGATACATAATCCTTCTATTGCTATTTAACATATAGCTTTTGTTCTTTTAAATAATATATGCTCGAAACCTAACGTTGTTGATCGACCCCCCCCCGCCCCAACTCTCTTTGTCAATAACTGTTTTACTGAGGGCAAAAATGGGGGATGTGCATCTGGATTAAATTGAGGTCACAATGGGCGTGTCAGGACAACAGTGTACACACACACCTATGTATCTCGTCTGTTTGCAGGTTATTCAATTAAAAACCCATTAAAACCATCAGTAAAGAGATAAGGCAATTAAGATGTAAATTTTCTCCCTACAGTGTGTGTTGACAGAATGATACTGAATGATTTATTATAGCATTTTAAAAAAATACTTGATGACTTATAGCTTTTTAATATATTTTTATTACTTTTGAAATATGTACATTTTAACATTTATATTTTACAAAGCAATGCCAAAGATAAAAATTAATTGATATACAGTGCGATATTGATCTTTGTCTTTGAAAAGAATATATATATTTTTTTTATTAAACACTGAAATTCAAACCTCTTGTTTAGTTTTCATTATCACTAGCATATAATAACTGTTAAATATAACTGTTGAATCTGGATTGCTTATTGTTGAATCTGTAAAAAAAAAAACACTAATTAAAATAAACAACAAAGTGTTGTCATTAGCAATTTTATTGCAAAAGAATAAAAATAAAAATAATTTGGCATCCGTCCTTCCTAAGCGATTTGGTCTCTGCCATTTGCCGTTCTCCTGACTGCGATCGTTGCTGCAGATGGTGACCTCTATTCTGTGGATCCTCCCACAACTTATGGATCCAGGGTTAGGTCCCTCTTGCAAACGTCTTTGAACCTCAGGCAAGGAGGTATGCCTCTTTTTCTTGCGCCATTTACAAGCTCCACGTACAGTAATACTTTGGGATGCGTTTGAGCCCATTCTGTGGACATGACCTATACAACTCGGGAGCCTGTCGCACTGTATTAAATTTAAGCAGTTCAGCCTCTTGCTTTTCCTGAACATCTCCTTGTTTGTTACTCTGTTTACAAAAGTCATACTATTTTCAAATCTCGCCTTCCAACTGTTACACTCCGTACATTTTTGAACCCCTTCTCCCTAAAAAAGTACTTTTTAGCTATCGAAACATGCCCGGTGACAAGGAAGAAGAGAAAAGATGACAAAAACCCAGGACGTCTCAAAGATGTTCCAGAGTCTGCCACTCAAGAATTGGCTTGTTCAGCCACGACAAACTCTTCAACAAATAGACAAAATGGACCCCACATCAGAATATAAACAAACGAGCTCATCCATTGTCACCGGAGACAGAAAGAGCCATTATTAGACCAAAGATTATAGATATTGCATAAAAGACAATGCCTAATTTAAGATGAATTTAGAAATGTCTGTGATATCACAATAGCGAAAAATTAAAATAATACTCTCGGAGGGCCTACTAGTAACGCTCACCATTTTAATTGGCCACTCAGGCAAGGGGAACGTTTGGTCAGAACAACGCATCACCGTCTTTTCTTTTCCCAACGGTTTTAGAACCCGAACGTTTCCAAGTAGGCGACCATCGCTATGCCGGAGGACTTCCTAGCCCCACTAACTCTAAGGAAAATAAATACTACTTTGCAAAATGTAAGCTTAGTTTATATTTTAAAAGAAAACAATGTTTTAAAATGTAAATGATTTTTTTTTAATGCTAGGGTTAAGCTGCTACTTCTATACAAAATGTATTGCGTCCTATGGTTATTCGTGGTTTGAATCTAGACTTGCATCGTTTTTAATTTGGTGTTTCAAATAATATTAAGTTTATTTGTTTGACTAATTTGTTCGGACAGCCAATCCCAATCACTGGTGTCACCAGTGTAGTAAAAAAACATACATAAAAATCGAATGTCTTGATGCTAGAAAGGTATTTTTAAAACATATAATTCAACGCTCAGTATCAATTATTTAATCAGTTTTTTTCTCCCCACTATTTGATTTGAATCTCACGTTCTATTTATTTAATTCACTGTCTATGACGTAAACCTCATCTATAGGTGACGTACTTCCGGTTGACAACAGAATGTTTACATATTCTACTACTCATTGAGTTTACAAAAACAAAAGTCAGCTGATAACAAAAAAATAAATAAATAAACATTAAAAAACACAAGCCAAAACATTGAAGAAAATAAGTAAGTTTTAAAACATTGATATAGAGAAAAAAATATATAGCAGAGACTTGAACAGTTAGTCTTTCGATCATGTTTGAGGACTTAAAACGCGCTAAGGACAAGCTCGGGAGAGCATACGAATATGCTAGTTGTGGACGGTCTAAGTTCGCCATACTTCACCAATCCGGTCAGCAAGACAGTAAAGAGAACGAGAGCAGGATAGGGTTGTTTCGTTGTACCGGCCGGGAATCCCTGGCCATCCGGGACATGTACCATCACTTAGGCCATCAGTGTGGCCCGGTGCGTCTGCTGTCGAACTGTGGGTCGTCCAGGCTCTTGGTGCACATCAAGGCTCACGCAGGTAGGTGACACGCTCACGTTAGTGTTTATCTTTAGCGGTGGCCGAGCTGCCGAAGGTCCTGGGTTTGAATCCTGGTGAAGGTCTTTTCCCCTGGGTCTGGACGGCGTCCCTGCTAAATATACTGGGTACTTGACATTGATTGGCGATAAGTATTGCATTGTGATGGCTATACTATTCCCTCGTATGCCATGCCACGGAAACATGTGAATGCTGCTTCAAATTAGTCAGACGGCGACACTTAACTCACTCGCGGAAATGTTGTAAATAGAAAATCAATGGCGTAGCTAGGTTTAGGCCTACATATGCCCTTACTAATTATATACATTTTATTAAAAGTATAGTCTATAGAGGAATTATACCCAAACATTATATCTGGATATTTCCATACACACAATTTATCGGTGTGTGTTTTTTATTGCACAATTTAGGGCAATCTAAGATTTTACTGGAAAATTTTTGTTCTAGTTTATTCCTTAACTTAAAAAAGGAATTACTTAGGTAAGACTATAATGTAGTCTATTTCTATATGAATGTTGTCATACAATTTTTTTTCCCTATACATTTTTGTAAAGGTGAAAAATGTATCGGAGAATGTGCTCTCCCCGTCTACGACTTTCTTGGTGAATGCATGAGCCTCACGTTTCTTGGCCAGACACCTTCATTGTCGCTGCGAACCTTGGTACGAGATGTTCTGGGCATTCTGCAAGACACCGATCTTCTGGAGAAGCTCTTCAAGATTATTTCCCCCAGGGAGAATGCCAGCGTCGCAAAACCCAGCGGTGGATCAAGCGGAGCAGGGGAAGGGGACTCCAACAACGACCTCAACGCCGGGTCTGACTCTGAGGATTTGAACTCGGAGGCGTTCGACAAGAGCGAAGACACCTGCGTTGACGAGGATCTTATGACTTTTTCTTTTGAGGAAGACCGTGTCCAAAAGAAACATTTAAGGAACGAGGTCTGGCTTTCGAGTACTTCAAGCGCGTGTGGACAACGGGATAGGACGTGGTCCGTGGATTCAGAGGAAGGTCACATGGCCGACCTGGTGGTGGAGAACGATAACGGATGCAGACCATGGGAGAAAGCCAGGGACTCGAGTCTCTACCTTGCTGATGATTCCGATTTTCTTCTATCGAACGAGGACGCTGGCGAGGGCTTCGTCTTTAACCGAGTCTCCGGTCAGCTGCCCGCGGACAGCCTGGACAATGACAACGAGCTGCCTTGCCTCAACCACAACACCAGCCTGGCCAGCATGTCCGCGACAGGTAGCGAAACGTACACCTGCGACCCGTTCCCTCTGGATGAGATGTCACAGCTGTACGCAGTTCGCAAGGTGAGCGAATGCGACTTGGAGCTCATCAAGGACGCTTCCGCGGATGACATCCCTGGCTCTTCCATGTGCCGGGGCGATGAGCTCTGTGGAGATCAAGTCACGGGCATTCAGAATTGTATAGACTCCCTGTGCGACACGTACACTCTTCCAGGGTTCCCACTCCCACAGAGCAATAAATATTACCAAGACGCAGACGATGGTGCCCGGGGAGACGGTGCACACTTCAACCTGGGGATTCCCCCGGTCTGGTGGTGTCGCGGTGACATTTGCAGCAAGGGCGTGGGCGGGGTTTTCCCCAGCCCTTCTCCACAAGACAGGCTGGCAAGGATCACCTACAAGACTCAGCCCTCGGACGCCACGTATGCAGATGCGCCCATGTTTGTATTTTCCTCGGCGGCGACAGTAAACAGAAACTTGACCACTACAAGGGTAAGATTTTGATGGACATTTTAAACGAGAGTAACACATGCAAGTCAAACACTCGCATTAAGATAGCAAGGACAGCTTAATTTTAAAACAAAATGCCTGTGGGGAAAAATGTATTTATAATTGATTTACAAATACTTCGATAAGACTATAGATGATTCCAATCTCGATCTTTAAAAGTAAATATTCCCCTATATAAAACTTTTATCGACCAATACATTTGCTCCATTTTGTTAGTGAAGAATAGTTTATCACCTTAATTGCATGCCAGGGTATTGTGTGGCCTGGGCAACACATCACAGGTATTATAAATAATTAAACCCGTTTTTGTCTTAGACATTAAAGAAATTATCTGCTCTGTTGATTGACCACCAGAACTACAAACTTCGTTTCACCTTTTGAATATATATTTTTTTATACCGATTATGTCAGCAAGGGCATTAGACTGTATCATATAATTTGGATGTAGATAAATTAATACGTTGAAAGTTTTAAAAACAACGACCTATAGCCAGGGGTAGGCAACCTTTTGATAATAGTGTGCCAAAGTAGAATTTCTAATTCATTCGGCGTGCCAAAAGCTTAAAATGTATCCTGCTCTAGCACTTAATTTCTTGTAGAAAATACTTGAATTGCATTTTGGGGATATTCCGCGTGCCAACGTGAATGGCTCTGCGTGCCGACCCCTGACGTAAAGTGCATACTGTGCAGATAGATACTACGAATATAGATCATACGTTTTCTCAAGCCTGTGATTAAAAAAAAATACTAAGTTAAAAGATATTATATTTAGGCGCCTTATTTTGGGCAATGTTTAATTTTACTAATAAGTTAAGAAATATATTGATTGCAAATTCTTTCTCAGCCTCCCTTTATATTTTCACTCTCAACAGATGATCCCACTTGATTTCAACCTGAATGCTATCTACAAAGCTGCGCCCAGGGAGGAAAGGGGCGCCGGGGACAATACGATAGCCACGGAGGACGAGGCCCGCTTCACGCCGCTGTGCCCCAGGGGCGCGCCCGAGGGGAGCACCAACGTGGACGACTCCGTCTGCTCCAAGAAGGACGATGTCGGCGAGTGCCCCAAGATCTCCCCAGAGAAACTCGAAACGAGAGGCCGTCTGGGTAATTGCAGATTTCGAGACAGGAATTGCTTTACTGGATTATCCTACGAGTCTATTGTGTATGTATTGGTTATTTCTAATTGTGTATTGTGTATGTATTGGTTATTTAAATTTCTCATTGTGTATTGTGTATGTATTGGTTATTTCTAATTGTGTATTGTGTATGTATTGGTTATTTCTCATTGTGTATTATGTACGTATTGGTTATTTTTCATTGTGTATTGTGTACGTATTGGTTATTTCTCAATGTGTATTGTGTATGTATTGGTTATTTCTAATTGTGTATTGTGTATGTATTGGTTATTTTTTATTGTGTATTGTGTATGTATTGGTTATTTCTAATTGTGTATTGTGTATGTATTGGTTATTTCTAATTGTGTATTGTGTATGTATTGGCTATTTCTAATTGTGTATTGTGTATGTATTGGTTATTTCTCATTGTGTATTGTGTATGTATTGGTTATTTCTAATTGTGTATTGTGTATGTATTGGTTATTTCTAATTGTGTATTGTGTATGTATTGGTTATTTCTAATTGTGTATTGTGTATCTATTGGTTATTTCTAATTGTGTATTGTGTATGTATTGGTTATTTCTAATTCGCCCACACTTTTGAGGTCACAACAGAATAGAACTGTGAATGAAGTGTTTGATTGTGTCTTGACAGCTTCAAGATCAGACTTAAGTGATGCATTAGAGTCTATGTCTCTGTCCACTCTAAAGGCTGGTTATTTCATTACCGAGCACGTCAACATACCTACTATTTAATGCTGGTAGTCCTATTAGTGCTTTTTTTTATAGCCTTATTTGTGTTTTCGAGCTTTTGCACTCTATGATAATGAATAGTCTTGTGCGTTCCATATCAATGTATAGCGTATTGATTACACTTCATGTCATTTTTAAACCTAATTTATTGTATTTCATTTCAATTCATAGCATAATATTTCATAGTCAATTTATGGCCTTATTCATTGAAGGCCCAGTCCATTTTAATTTCTAGCACATTAATTCGCCTTCAATGTATAGCCTAATGCGGTTGTCGGCTACCAATAGGGCGCGAGTAGAAATGCACGTAGAGCGATTTTCAATGGCACGCGGAAGACCCACCAAAAACACAATTTATTACATTCTACAAGAAATTGATTTCTAGAGCTGTATGACGTATTTCGTATGTTGGCATGCTAAACGAAGTAGAAATCATACTTTGGCACACATATATCAATAAGGTTGCCGACCCCTAGTCTAATGCATTGCACTCCATCAGCCATCGCTAATGCTTTTCTTCCGGTATACGAGGCTATAGATCTAACGTCTCCCTTCCTTTTGTCTGTCTACAGTACAATGGTCACAACGGGCCAACCCTACTTTTTATACGTCTTATTAACACTGAGTGCTGTCTTATTGAGTTCCTGTATATCACAGTACTGGAGTTGTGAGTCCTTGGTTACTTTGTTCTGGGTAAGTTCTTGTTTTTAAATAAAACACTTGCAGATGTCGGGAAACAGATGGCGGAAACAGATCAGGATTCCGTCCTCTGATATTTTTTCTTTCCTCATTTATTCTTCAGTTCGTGTATTTACATTCAACTGAATCTGACGTGTGTATAAAACACAAAGTAGCACATTTTTTAGAGTGTCAAACAGCCGATATTCTATAAGTAGTATAAGCGACATAATGCTACTATGATAGCGAAAGCGCGATTTAACGGACTAAATTTGACTGAAAATATGTTCGATTCTCTTAATGAGAATTTCTTATAAATCTTTCAAGGTGAAACAAGTGTTTCGTTCGATTTATACCACAAAACAAGCAAGAGTTTCCGTGTGGCTAGAAGTAAATTAGATAGTTTTTATTGCGTACTAACGGGGTCTTCTATAATTTATATCATTGAAATAGAAGGGATGTGGTAGTTGAGGAAGTTGAACTGTAGTTGGGTTACTGCTGGGGCCTGGGTAGAGGGTGGGTCAAAATATAGATTATTGAGGTCAACCTCTTCATTGTCATTGTGGAGGAAGAGGGGAGGGTATACTAACTGGACAAAGGGTGTCCCTGTTCGTTTGATGACAATTGTTTCTGACAATTTTGTGAAGTAAAGTCGGCCGTGTGTTGTACTGGCCACACAGTTTTCTTGTGGCTAAAGGAAACGGTTAAACGTGACTTCACTAGCTTTAGTGACCAACATGGTCTGACGGGGACGTGACTTCACTAGCTTTAGTGACCAACATGGTCTGACGGGGACGTGACTTTACTAGCTTTAGTGACCAACATGGTCTGACGGGGATATTTTTTTTTAATTCTTGTTCCATTTTACAGCGTTGAAATGGAATAACGGGCCTAACTGTTAAAATCTTTCATTGCTGCATGTGTCTTTAAGATTGTAGTGTTATCTCTGACATTGTTTATATTTCCAACCTTTATAGGGAATCATGATTCATGCTTCGTTAGTTGGAATATTACTGCTACTTCTTTTGGTTTGTTTAGAAGGTATGTAAAAAAAAAAAAAGCTTGTCTACATTTTTTAATATAAAATATTTTTTTCTATTTACTTTTCTGGCATAAAATTACAACAAGGAAAAGTGTTGTAAACTTTGTGGAGATTTTTGTGTGTGTAGAAAATGATTCGGCCTATGTTGTCTTTTGTTGTTTTTTAAAGTATAGATCTACTTACTTTGGGATAATTTAAATGTTAAAGTTTTGACCAGAAAAAGTGCAATCGAAATACAAATAAAGGACTTTTTTTTCTAAGGGGTTGCTTTTTTTAAGCTCAAAAAGCACAACTGTGATAATAACAAGAAAGTTGAAAAATTGTCTTCAAGAGATCTGATTTGTTAATTTCTTACTACCATGTAATTGGTTTTGATAAACGTGAAATATTATTTATATGATTTATTATGTGCGATAATATACTGTTTTAAGTAGGATTTAAAACATTCTGGCCAAATTACATCTAAACCAGAACGTCGTATTTAGCTCTAATGTAAACGATTACGATCGGAATTAGCTTGTATGAAGCTTGTTTTAAATATCTGTATATTTATATTTACAGATGACAGATACATTTGCATACACAATTAAACACTACACACCATACTCCCCCACAGAGACTCGATGGCCAGACTATTTAACAAATTAAACATAGGATCTTACAGAACAATTAGATCTAGTAATTTTGAAACATTTTTTTCTTTTTAGCGAATAATCTTACGGAGAGCGTAGTTAAAAAACTGCAAGCCTTTGTCAAAGGTACACTGAAGAAGCCTTCCAGTAAAGAAAGTCTAGGCACAACAAAGAAAGTGTGTGATATCCCGAATTTAAAAGACGCCCTCCCGCCCGTAATAAAACCATCGTCCGCCCAAACACAAGAAATCTACGCAGACGACGCCCCTGGAAAATTCATCCCCAAAATCTTGGAGAACGATGTTTTGACGCCGGAAGTAAATACTACAGATAGCGCACACTGTGGCGTTTTCAGTGTCGATCTGGCAGCGCAGGTCACGTGTAAATTAGAGCCGGTTGAGACCACATTTCAGGATAAGAAAGACGAAACGGCAGATTCTAGAATCACTCCATCTGCACACCACGTTCTCACTCAGGCATTGCCACCCTCACAAGTTCAAAGCCAAGACTTAGTTGGCCGATCGGTGGATCCGTTGAGCGGTTCGTCGAGTGCTCTCGGAACTATCGAAAGTGGTCCGGGTGGAGCGGGCGCCCACCACAAGAAAGTTGTGCTGCGAGACTACGCCGATGTCTCCACCATGACAGAAAACTTTATCACTAAAGATACCAAGGGCGACACTCCCGATTACTCATACAGGTAAAATCGGTTTTGAAAAGAAACCGATGTAAACATCTTTAGTTTGGCTCTTATAAACTATGATTTTGATTTCTATACTTTGATTAATATTATATGTAGAGTTTACTGTACTACTGTGCTATTGAAGATAAAAGAAATGACACTGATTTCACATTATCATAATATCTTTGAATCGGAACTTGTAATGTAATTCGATGTCACCAATTTAACGTATATTTGTACTGCAACATATTGTCACTCAAATATTGGCAATGACTACAGAAAGAACGCTTTTGAGAAAATGATTCAACCACTGTACAATTATAATAGTGATATCAATTTGTGGTGGCATTGAGCGATGGGATATGAACCCACGCCTTCGAAGAAACTGGTCACTCATTCCAGTGTAGAGTTTACAATCAGGTTTTATTATGTCTTTACAACTGCCAGTGGCTTACGAAGACGATAAGAAACCCCGCAGCTAATTGATTATTAACGAATTAACGCAAATACTGTTTCCCTATAGCGTGGCCCAAACCATGACGGAAACGATGAATTTCCAGAGCTGCGCGACGCAGACGGAGCACACGATCATCGACGACGACAAGTCGGAGTCGACCTTCCAGATCGTGGAGATATGGCCGGAGGCTGCCAACGTGGAGACGGCGCACGCGAGCGTTCAGGCCGAGATGGACGCCAAGAGAATTTACCAGCAGACGGAGAAGTTGAAGCAGAAGCAGGCTTTAGCTATGCAACGCTTGCAGAAGAAATTCCTGGCCATAAGACGGAGGTGTCAAAAAGAAGGTGGCATAGTTTGTTTGTTATTTATTTATATAACGCATAAAAAAAAAACATTTTTTATACAAACATTATGCATAGATATTTACATTTCTGTCTCATTTAGTTATACACAATTTTTTTTAAACGTAGCTTTGCATCTTATATTGCAACAATGAAATTTGGGAGTTCAGAACTATATGTAATTTATGATCTATTTATTTGTAGATATAACAAGGATGTTTTCAACGGTGCGCTAATGTAGCCTAATTTATAATTAGCTTTAACATGATTTAAAAGTTAGTTGTTACCAATATGAGTTTAATGTAAGCCAAAGTCTTGATAAGTGGGTTACATCCTACTTTAGTTAAACACTCACTTTATACTACAACGCCGTTTGTTGAAAAGTGACGCAGATTTCAATAGCCTTCACTTTCTTCCTAATGACGTAACGAGTGTAAAGTACTGAAGTCTCGTTCACGACCTTCCTCCTTACACACCCCCTCCCCCAAATTCCCAGACGCCAGACAGGGGCAATGCCTTCAACTAAAATACCTAATCAATATAGTAAGGGGAACTATTGTTGGGTATATCCCGTTGGTTTAAAGTGTATCTCTTACTGTCAGTGGCGTAGCCAAGAAGGGGAAGGAGAAGGGAGGCGTTGCCCGTAAAGATGCACCTTTTTCTCTCTAAATTAAAGGAAGATTTTTTTTTTACAAATTAAATTTAGAGACAGTGGTCATAGTTAGTTTTTAAATAGTTCAGTATGAAATTGTGCTCGTGATTAGAATTTGTCTGCAATCACTCCCTCTCCTTTAATTGCACTATCACACCCACTAAACTTATAATCCTAGCTGCACCACTGCATGTTACACATATAAGAACTTATACATACATAAATCAATCTATGTAGGAAAAAATCGCTCGCCTTATTTGCTTCATTTTGTTTTACAACGAAACAGACCATGAAACTCAGTCAGCATTTTGCCCACCCCCCTCCTTGCTCCGCCCCCCTCCTTGCTCCGCCCCCTCCCAATCTTTCCCTAGTTTGCAGATTTTGCCCCCAACCCATTACTTTGCACTTTGCCCACCCGCCTTGTCACCCTTGCATACCTCCCATTTATTTTGCACTACTTATCCCCCTTCCTTGTCTCGCAAACTTTGGCTACGCTTCTGTCAATATTTAATGATTTATAGAGAGATGGTAGAGTGCTAAATGTTGCTATTGTTGTTGCTATGGAAAGATCATAGATGGTAGAATGCTAAATGTTGCTATTGTTGTTGCTATGGAGAGATGGTAGAATGCTAAATGTTGCTATTGTTGTTCCTATACAAATTGTGTAGCTCTTGAAATGAAACAGCTGGATCGTCGCAAGAATGAGTTCCTCTCCAAAATCCAGCTCAGCTTGCCCAACCTGCAGAAGGAGAAGTCTTCTTTGATGGCGGAGAGGGCGTCGATAGACAAGCAGTTTGAGGATGAGAAAAAGAAGAACCGGGAACTGGTGGCCCGACTGACCCGGTTAAACCAACAGTTTTATAGACTAGGTGAGTGATGGTATTAGTAGAATATATAGTCTTATTGACTAGGTGAGGGATGGTATTAATATAATATACAGTTTTATAGACTAGGTGAGGAATGGTATTAGTAGAATATACAGTTTTATAGACTAGGTGAGTGATGGTATTAGTTACATATACAGTGTTATAGATTAGGTGAGGGATGGTATTAGTAGAATATACAGTTTTATAGACTAGATGAGGGATGGTATTAGTAGAATATACAGTTTTATAGACTAGATGAGGGATGGTATTAGTAGAATATAATATATAGTTTTATAGACTAGGTGAGGGATTGTATTAGTAGAATATAATATATAGTTTTATAGACTAGGTGAGGGATGGTATTAGTAGAATATAATATACAGTTTTATAGACTAGGTGAGGGATGGTATTAGTAGAATATAATATACAGTTTTATAGACTAGGTGAATGATGGTATTAGTAGAATATACAGTTTTGTAGACTAGGTAAATGATGATATTAGTAACATATAGCCTATCATAGTTTCATAGATTAGATGATAACAGTGGATTATTTTTAAAAAGTTGAATATAGGCCTTTAGTTTTATAAATTATAGTAATTAAAGTGGTAATGGAATATATATTTTATAGTATAATGATCTATGCATTTGTTCTGCTCCCGGTAAAGTGCTTGCTAGATACTGAGATTCAATGCCACCAAACGTAACGGCTCGCTTCAGTATTTTTACAGGGCACCCATTTTAAAGGTTTAAGCCAGGGGTCTGCAACCTTTAGATACTAGTGTGCCAAAGTATCATTTTAAATCAAATCATTCAGCGTGCCAACATCCTTTAATGCCATATAATGTCATCCTGCTCTTTTCATGTAGAAGAGACATGGATTTCCTTTTTGTTGGTCTTTTGCGTGCCATTTAAAACTGCTCTGCGTGCCAATTATGGCACGCGTGCCGTAGGTTGCCAATCCCTGGTCTAAGCTACGATTTAAATTTGTGCAAATATTTTAAACTCTAGTAGATTACTTTTATTCACAGGCCAAGTTCAGAGACAGCCCCCTCCACCTCCCCTGCACTGGAGACAACAGTATCAACATCAAGGGTACCAAACGCCCCCAAACCGGCCACACTGTGACCCAGCGATGCATCTGAATGCCATGAAGCCCGGCCACGTCCCGTCGCCCCACCAGCCGGGCACTCTGGCGCCGCCGCCGCCGCCGCAGATCCAGCAAAAGATGCAGCAGTCTACGCTCCTGCAGAACCAGGTCCGCGGGAACAGCAACGCCCTGCCCTCCCCGAGCCAACAGCTGAGCCAGCACCACAAACATCAACAGCAGCAGCAACAGCTCATCCAACAACAACAGCAGCAGATGATCCAACATCAGCAGCGCCTGCCCATCTTCCAGCTGTTCAACAAGTCCTTCTGTCAGCCGCACCCGTCCGACAGCCTGCAGGCCCCGGTTCACGTGCAGGCAACGCCTGGTGGTCAAGTGCAGCAGCAACAGGGTCAAGGGCAGCAGCAGGGTCATGGACAAGGTCAAGTTCATGGGCAGCAGCAGCAGCAACAACAACAACTACAACAACAATTACAACAGCAGCTACCTGCCCACGCAAAGCTTCAGCATTGAACGCATTGTTAGACCCAATGGAAAAAGGAAGATCAAGATTTCTAGACGACGCTTTTAGTGTCAAATGGCTTAAACAAGTCTTCGTGAAGACAAGCAGTTGTAATTTAATGTTAAAATTAAGTCTAACCTTGAAGTCAAGCCATGTCAAAAGGAACTAAATGCTTATTCAACTTTTGATTATTATTTTTTTTTGGACACCTTGCAATAATAAAAAAAAACTATAGAAAAAAAACGAAAACTAATTTATTTCATGACTATCAGTGGTTGTTGTTTTTTTTTCAAGCGATGGTCTGCACTCAACTGATGGCCCAATGGCTTCTTCTTGGACATGACCATTAAGCATTAGAATTTGTGGGTGAATTTTAATTTTACACATAAATAAGTGCGAAATTTTTGAGTGTTCCAGCCTAGGCCTCCCTCCTCTAACGAAACAAGGACTCTCATGATTAGCCTTAGGCCTATATAAACATATTTTTCTGCCTTTTAGTGGGACGTCTATTAATTACGTCAACAAATTTTAGGCACTTTTTACCTCCTCCCTCCCCCTTATCAATAATTGATAAGCAGTTATGTTACTATGCCTTAAAATCGTTTAAAAAATATTTCACAAACGATGATTATAGAATAGTTTTAAAAAAAAAGATTGGTAAGTAGGCCTGTACAGGAGCAAGTAACTGTGTATTAACTTATGGTCACGTGATGCTACTAACGTGTTACAAAAGCCCTAGATCTATAGATTAATGATGGTAAATCGTGTTTTTAAAAGTGCGCTCAATAAGGATTTATCAAGGTGTAAAGAAAGAAAAAGTTAATTATTTAGGTTATGGTGAGGAGACGTCGTCTGAAGATTCGATAGATTTTGTAATTAGCTGAACGTCTGTGTGCCAAGTTTCAGCTAGACAGTGTGGCGTATGCAGGATTTCAACGTAGGGGTGGGTAAATTTGTCAAAATTTGGGAAGGTAGGGGTAGGCTACAAGGGGAGGGGGCCACATAGTGTACGGTTTTGGGGAAATAATGCACAGTAGGAAAGCAATAGTAAGCTAATTCTAAGCTGGTGCACATAAACTATTGGACGAAATATGTTTTTCTTATTATTATTTTCAACAGTTGATTGATTAAATATTTCAAAGTCTTAAATTTAAATTTTCCGAGAGAACAAAAAGGGTATGAGTTAAAATGTATAGTTTGGATTGTCAGTGGCGTATCCAGCACGGTTTAGAAAGAGCGGGGCGAAATAGTGCAAGGCAGGGGAGCCAGGTGAGTACAATAGTGTAAAGTAAGGATGGGAGAAAAGTAGTTGCATTTGGAAAATATTGCACGTTTGGAGAGGGGCAAAAGCAGGCGAATTCTGAACTGGTGCACAATAATAATTGATCACTAAACTGTTTGAAAATATATCTATATTTTATCCAAGAGTGAAACGTAAAATTACATTTAATAAATATCACTAAAAAAATAAAATAATAAAAAAGACGAAGTAGAAGGTGGGAGTGGAATTGGACGAGGTTGAAGGATCACATATAAACAACCACACTTTGATACACCTCACTAAAAGTGTTCTTTACTTGTTTTTGTTATTAAATATTTTTTCAACTGTTTATCTTTATTTTAAGGCTTTTAAAAGTTTCGGTTTAAACTAACTAGACTAAGGCAAATACAGCACATAATATTAAATTACATGTTGTGTTTTAACATGTAGGGCCTAGGCCTATTTACATGTAGATTAACTTTTTTTTCAGGTTTAATAATTTGAAGAATCGGGTAGTTATCAAAAACCTCCCAACCCCGGAATTCCGTCCGATCATAATTAAAGGCTCATGAAAAAGACGAAAATTGAAGTTCTAAATTCGTAAAATTATAAAGTAGAGGAAAAATGCGAATAGAATTGAATAGATAAACTTACCTTTGAACCTTCAACTTTATGGACTGACAGAAAATAACAACACTCGAATATTTATGCTCATCTTATAACTCATAACTCATAAGCAATAATAAACTAGAAACATGACAGAAATATTAAATGGTTCTACTGTCCTAGCTCGCTCTCTGAAACTCCAGGTAAGCATAATTCACGTGAAAAGGAAAGGTTTCAGTCCAGTAGTGTAAGAGTAAGTGATAGGCTACTAAGTGTCTAAGTGTAAGGATGACTCTGATTCAGAGTCTGAAACTGTGAATCACTCTACGTGACTCTGCAGTCTGAATAAACTGAATTGTAATTGTAGGCCTAATAATTTTTTAAATAATTGTTACTTTTTGTCATTTTTTCTTTCATAAAATATTAATAATAATTTATTATTGTTTTTCATAAAGACTGCCTTATAGTTACAGGCCTACTATATTACTTACAACATTACTTACTTTAACTTACTTATATATTTATATATATATATATTATATATGATTATATATATCAATATCATATAATCATATATTATGATATATGCCAATTATTAGACCTACTTAGCTTACACTTTACACTTACACAGACCATCAACAAGAGTCCTCCAGGCCCAGTTATTCGGATCCTGGGCCAATTTCTCTGACCCCAGTTAAGCCCTAACTTTTTAACGTCCGTTTCAATAATCGCATCTCCGGGTGTTTCTCGGCTGACCTCTTTTCCTTTTGCCTTGGGGATATAAAGTGAGCGCTTGTCGAGTGAAACTGTATGTCGTTTTTTTTTAGGGTGTGGCCAATCCATTTCCATCTCTTTTGGGAAATTTCTTTTTTCCACAGGCCTCTGTTTAGTTCGCTGTCAGAGTTCTTCATTACTGATGGTTTCTAACCAACTTATCCTGAGGATTCTTCTGAGGCTGATCTTAAATGCTGATCTGTGCTCACAAGTATTGAAACAAAACATAAAAATGCTGTAATTTGGATAATCGGGGACTTCAACCTCCTAGACATTAATTGGAATAGCTACTCTATAGAAAAACACCAAAACATAAAAGAAATAAATGAAATGTTTATCAATACCATAGAAATCTAAACTTAGAACACATTAATAAAAAAATAACAAGAAATCATAATATACTAGATTTATTCTTAAAAAACAGATCAGGATTATGAATAGATTATGAAATAATCCCTGGTCTTTCATATCACGACATTGTCAGAGTTAATAACAGAATCAAAACTGAAATATACAAGAAACCTCTATCTAAAAGAACAATTTATCTCTGGAATAAATGCAATACAACAGATCTACATCAAGCAGCAATAAATTTCAAATTACTTTCCTTAATAAATACAATATAAACAGTATTAAAAAAATTTAAGGCAACTAATTCAATTAGACTACATAAAAATACCTAAAAATTAAACATTTAACTCAGAAACTAAGCAGACAACTGCAGAATGAATATTTAAACTATGTAATTTTTAAAGATAATAATAAAAACTTATGGTCCTACATTAAATCAAGAAAAATGGACCCTACTGGCATTGCTCCACTAAAAGGCCAAAACAATGAAACCTATAACGACAATGAAACTAAAAGCCAATATCCTAAACACACACTTTGCATCATCTTTTTCAAATCCAGGTGACAAAGAAATCTCCATAAATTTAAACAAACTAGAAGATATAGGAAATATAAATGTAATTATAAAGGCACCAAACAACTCCTAACCAACTTAAAAGTAAACAAAGCTTCTGGTCCAGATGAAATACGAGATGAAATACCAGCAAGACTGCTCAAAGAACTAACTAATGAAATATCTCCAATCTTTAAAATACTTATTTTCAGGCCTCTCTAAACCAGGACACAGAAAAATTAGAACAAATTCAAAAAAGAGCTGCAAGGTTCATAACTAGTGAATATTGCCAATTGACAAGAGTAACACCATTAGTCAAATCACTAAACCTAAAAACACTAGAGGACAGAAGGGCAAAGAGTAAAGTAGTAATATTACATAAGACATTAAACTCTAATTTAGAAATACAATTCAATAACAACCTGTTGCAACGTTTAGATAAACATAAAGACAAAAACACTTTCCTTATCCCTTATGGGAGAACAAATGGATACAAGTGGCATTCGGGCATGGAATGGGTTGCCTGAACAAACCAGGAAAACCAGTAACTTAACATCATTTAAAACATTAATAAAAATGCAAGACTAGACTCGATGAATGTTGGACGCAATAATTTTCTCTATAGAAGGAATGTCTCTATGTATAAGATAAGAGGCAGGTGTTAACAAAGGCCTGTATTTTCCTGACATTGGTGGCAGTTATAGGCTACTCCAAGTTTCCAATTCATACATCACAATGGACTTAACAATGGTGTTACATATTCTTAATTTTGTGTTGGGAAATAGAATTCTGGAGCTCCAAACCCTTTTCAGTTAAAGGCTGCTCTTGCTTTGCCCGTTCTGGCTTTTATGTATGCCTACGTCCCTCCTAGTTTGTCTACTATGCTGCCTATAAGTACTTGAAACTTTCTACTTCTTCTAGACTTTCTCCTGCTAGCGTTATTGGCGAGTTGCTTGTTAAATTGACCTTTAGGACTAACATTACTAACAATATATAATTTACATATATCATAACTTACCTTTTAATTAAAATATTTGATGTTTACATAGACCTAACCTTGCTCAATGCCAATTTGGTTGGGTATTATTTAAGATGATTAAAATTGACATGTTTTACATTTATTAAATGCTTTAAAAACATTTGACTTATTTTTTTAGGGGGTTGAATACATGTTTGGAATTGTTGGAGTGCCTGTTATTGAGATTGGTATGGCAGCTCAAGCGGAAGGAATTAAATTCATCGCTATGCGTAATGAACAAGCGGTATGTATAATAATTAGTTTCTTTAGCTTTATTTGGCCTTAGTCTTTAGTAGACTATTTATAAATGTAAACTGTAAAGAATTTCTGAAAACTGTTGGCTATACTTGGGATGTGTCACTAACACTAGGTTTATACCAATTACTGTACCATGTTCATAATGACATTGATTTGACTTTCCCCTGCAGAGCTATGAACTAGAAGGTGAACTACTTTTTATACTTCATTTACAGAATCCTTTACAGAATAAAATTAGCATATTATTTCTCTTCATATAATTTACAGATGTGAGTTATATAGGAAAGATTTTTAAAATTTACAGGACGTGAAAATTTTGTCCATTCGGAAATATTTTTTGGAAGGCATTAAAAAAAGAAATCAGCCGATAACAGTTTTGTCCCATTTAAAATTTCGGTCATAACATTACTATTTGGGTACCCAAATTAGAGTGTTAAAAATGTGTCCAACTTTTTGATCTGATTTTTTGGTTTTTAAAATTATGGAAAATGTCATATTAAAAGTACCTTAAAACTTAAAGAAGCTTAAGTTTTTATGGTCAGATACCTTATTTGATAATTCCTTAATACGTCACACCTCATTGTTTAGGTCAATCAATATATATAATATATAGAGAGAATATTGAATCATTTTATCTGGTCTAAATCTATGGTGGCTGAGTGGTTACAGGGTCAACTGGCTTACGGCTTACTGAAGGTCCCGGGTTCAAATCCTGGTGAAGACTAGGATTTTTTCCCAGGTCTGAGGGGTGTCCCTGAGTCTACCCAGATCTGATGGGTACCTGATTTTTTTTGGGGTAAAGTAAAGGCGGCTGTGCATTGGGCTGGCCCCACAATAACCTTGTATGCCGTGACCACAGAAACTGGTGAACGCTGCTCCACCATGATCAATTTGGTCCGATGGGTACTTTACTTTCTTTACTTAAATCTACGTTATGCACCAAAATACAGTATGAAAATACAGTTTTGAGCCAGTAAGAATATGCCTATGAAAAATTACAGGTAGCCAGGTATGCATTAATAGTGGACATTGACCTAGTTCCCTGTCCCATCCAGCAATCTCCTGGGTTTGCACCCAACTTTTACCAGGTAGACCAGGGATCACCTGCAATTAGGTGATGTAGGCATGAACTTTTAGATTTAGTCTGAATATTCTATATTTAGAATTAACTTTATAATTCATTTAGAATTATTTTAATTTATTAATGGCCAAGAGATTATTTGTGTAGACAAATAAATATTCTTGTAGTCTCTAAATATTTCTAGTATATATTTTCCATCACATTCTGAGACGTTCAGGAAAATCCATTCTGGAACTTCTGTACTACAAATGAAAGTAAAAACACTGTTAGTTTTTAGATAGATTCTTCTCATCAAATTATGATTTCGTTAGAAATATAAAACAAATATCCATTTTCTTTCACAGGCATCTTATGCAGCCTCAGCCATTGGTTATTTAACAAAAAAACCAGCAGTTTGTTTGGTTGTTTCAGGACCTGGGCTTGTGCATGCTTTGGCTGGAATGGCTAATGCAATGGAGAACTGTTGGTAAATTAAAACATATTTTTTTTTCAAAAACTCTCACAGAGGGAATAAATATTGTTACCCCCATCACCTTATAAAACAATGAACCCAATCTGAAAATGTTAAACAATTTGAAGTAATTTCAATCGAGTTACTTTTCATTTTTGTTTAAAGGCACCTGCGTTATTTAAAAAAATAATAACGTTGTAATTTCCCTTTGTAGGTGGGCCCTATAATGTAGGTATAACACGTGACATCCAAGGAGGGCCTGCTACCTGCCGCCTACCTTTAAGTTTCCCCAACTGATATCAGTTGCCATAATGACACATGGCCTTTTACCCTGGATTTAAACCTGATAACTTCAGAATAACCTTCCAACTTTCTCCTGCTAAACTGCGGAACTTCATCAACGAAATTATTGCTTTAAATAAATAAAAGGAAAGATTTAGCACTGTATAATATAGTTTATCAACAGCAATGTAAATAAACGATTGCAGAATAAGCTTAGTTTTGAAACGGTTTACTTTGAACAATGTAATGTAAACATCCTCAGGCCTCTGATTGTTGTCGGTGGATCCTGTGATTCTGACCAGGAAGCAATGGGAGGATTTCAAGAATACCATCAAGTAAATGCTTAGTTTCATTTGAAATTTAAAAAAAAAAAAACTGTTACATGCACCCATTGAAAAGTAGACATACTGTTACTATTCAGACTATCGTAAAATCTTGAGTATGTGCTGCACTTTTAAAACAAAATTTTTAGGTTTAAGAAAGGGGTGTGGCTTATACTTGAGATTTTATGGTATGTTTAAATTTAATGCAGAGCATTTTTATGTAGGTTTATACTTTTGAAAAGGCGTTTTCATTTCTTTTTGTCATGAAAACACAAAAAATTGAATTAGCTATGTAAAAGTTTTTTTCTTTCATTCCTGTCTTATATTTCTTCTGCAATTAAAGTGGAAATATCCTGATTTTATTTCATGCTTTTTTTTTTCAAATGTCATCTGATCTAGGTTGAAGCGGCAAGACCCTACAGCAAATTCTCTGCACGGCCCAATAGCATTGCCAAAATCCCTTACTTTGTTGAAAAGGTTAGTGTAATCTTAACCTAATAACAATGGCTTAGTTTTAAACTTCATAAAAAAAAGTAAAGAATCTTATCAGACCAAATTGATCCATTGGGGGCCGGTGAAGCAGCGTTCACCAGTTTCATACTAAGGGATTTTGAGGACAGAACAATGCCCAGCCACCTTTACTTAACCCCAACTAAGGTCAGGTATCCATCAGAGCTGGGTATACTCAGGGACACCCTCCAGACCCGGGAAAAAATCCTATCCTTCACCAGGGTTAAAACCAGAGAAGACCCAGGACCTTCGGTATGCCAGCCAAACGCGCTGCCAGAGCACCTGTACTATAAATGTAATTTATACAAATTAGCACAGAACATCATTTTAATTCCTCTGTCATCATATGGAGGAAGAAGGGGGAGGGGCTCATTTCATTATGCCTCTGTCTAATTGCATGGGATGGGATGGCTATATGTTAAGATATTTAGTTCCACAAGCTTTGTGCAGGAAGAAGGAATGGCGCAGCAATCTATCCCATTATAGCACTTCTGTACCCAGCTCAATGCTGGGGAAGTTTATAAACCACTGATATGCTCCTATTATGAGTATACCACTGGGCTAATGCATGGTGGACAGGCCTATGTAGCGTCCAAGATTTCTTTGCACTGGCAAAAGCCACCGAGACTTCTTGGGAAGGAAGAAGTATGCACAACAGCCTGCTGCGTCAAGCCGGTTCCTGAATGTCCAGGACTATAGTCTGGAATTTGTGCTACCGAGCGATGTAGGAATAGGAGCAAGCCACCACATTAATGATCCGAGGGATATCTACAGGTGGGGAGAAGCCAAGCAGTGCATGTGGCTGCGGAGACTGTACACTTTGTTATGATGCATACCCTGTCTGCATGCAGTGGGGTGGCTAGTCTCGGACAGGATCTTGGTTAACCCCTTTTCATGTTTTATCTTGGACTAAAGAGCTGGAAGGCTCATCTGGTATTTTTTTAGAAACGTATGAGATCAGTTCCCCAATTTCTGCTAATAATGCCAATGTAGTCAGTGCCTCAGTTTCAGACAAGCACATTGCTATTCTCAAACAATCTTTCTAAAGCGCTTCAGCTTTGGACTGAGTATCTGTAAATAAGGCATGTTTAGGAGAGCAAAATATCCTAGGCCAATGATTAAATTTATTTTACAAAAAGTAAAAGGAGTCAGTTGTCAGGATAAGTTAACAAATAAAGATAAACTTTTTGTGATTGTTTGTGCTAGTTAAACAGACAATAATACAAAATCAAACACTTATTATCATAATATATCAAAAGTGTTTATTTTTAATCCAATTGGATGTTTTTATGAATCAATTATCTTAAAATTGTTTTATTTGAATAAGGATTATAATTACGGTAAGTGGTTTAAACATACTTAGTTACATTTATCTAATACAAAATCAGTATTGTACAATTTTTTATATAAAAAAAAGAATAGCATTAATATAGGTCTACACTTTTTTTTGTATAAGAAATATCAAATATATAAAAATCAATTATAGTCAATGAAATATTTCTCCAAATATCATGCACCTCAATTTATCTGCTGATACAATGTATTTCTATACAATGTATTCCATCCAGGAATACTAGAAACATTCTTATCAAACATTGCCTAAGATGCAATACATTTATTTTTTGGGGCAACCAGGATGTTTCATGTTTGAACAGTTTCATACATATTACACAAGTCTGCAACATACATTTTATAACAAACATTAGCCACCATCAGATACCTCCGGGGTGTAAAGATATTGATTTCAGCAGTTTGACAATCTTCACTTCAAACTGAATGACAAAGCTGTACAAGACGCTGCTTGTTCTTTTTGTATAGCATTTTTTTTAAAGTTATTGCTTTGTGGCATACTACAACAAAAAATGTCTCTGTTTGTCCAGATTTAGCAGTACTATATTTTTGCTGGTCAAAAAATAGAGAAACAAATGTCCAATGAGCAGTTTCTATTTCTATGTATGCTTCCTTTGGTGAAGATTTGTATTGTTCTAATCTATTTGGTTTATCCCATTGTTAAGTCACTTTGTCCATTTTCTTATAAAATTGTTTTACCAGTCCATCCATTAAGCTATTCAGCAATTTGACAAAACAATATTTCCATAATGTTCTGAAACTATTTGGCCAGTCCATCTGTTCCATTATTTGACTATATGACCAATCCATGTGCATTGTTGTGCACCTATTTGCCCGTCCATCTGTTAAGTTATTCAACCATTTGACCAATCCATCTGCAACGTTGTGCAACTATTTGACCAATCCATGTGCACCGTTGTGCAACTATTTGACCAATCCATGTGCACCGTTGTGCAACTATTTGACCAATCCATGTGCAATGTTGTGCAACTATTAGACCAATCCATGTGCAATGTTGTGCACCTATTTGCCCGTCCATCTGTTAAGTTATTCAACCATTTGACCAATCCATCTGCAACGTTGTGCAACTATTTGACCAATCCATGTGCACCGTTGTGCAACTATTTGACCAATCCATGTGCAATGTTGTGCAACTATTAGACCAATCCATGTGCAATGTTGTGCAACTATTTGACCAATCTGTATGCAAATTTTTGCGACTATTTGACCAATCCATGTGCAGTTTTGTGCAACTATTTGGCCAGTCCATCTTTTAGGTTATTCAACTATTTTACAGAATTCCATTGGATTTTTTTTTCAACTATTTGACAGAATTCCCTTATTCAACTATTTGAACAGTTCATTGCATTTGCATTAGCAAAATGGACCATTTATATACATAAGTCATAGTTGTAGCATTTAAAAAAAAATTCTTTTGATGTCTGATTTCTATGTTTCACTTTTCGTCTGATTTACTATAATGCTGTGGTCTTAGTTTTTTAAATGTATATTCAGAGAAGATTTCTAAATGAAAAATTCAGTGTCTCAAGATGCTTGAAGGGGTGTGGCGGCTTGAAAATGATTCAGGGCCAGTTGAACTGGTGTATTGTGGATACTGTTATTTGTATTGAGGTCTCTAATAAAACAATTGTCATCTTCTATGACTGTAATAATCCTTTTTTACCATTCAATACCATCACAACATCCCATAACAAAGTCCATGGCATCTCTCATTACAGTGCAGCTTCTATCAACTGTCATGACATCGGCTATTGCATTGCAGCGTCCATCACATATATTGGCTTGACCCCATTGCATGGCGATGTCTAGCACGTTCCATAATTTAAGGCACGAGGTGTTGGTATGAGTCGCCCTTGGGTGTAATACCTGCTAGGTGCCCTTGGGTGTAATACCTGCTAGGTGAGCAGAGTCTCGGAATGAACCAGACACTGGCTAAGGCAACATAACATCGTCGGTGGCTCTGCTGTCAGTGTTTTCATGGACTGTATAAGGCCTCCGGTACTCAGTGTACACACACACAAACGCGTCGTGATCTAACTTCAACAATTAGGCCATCGGCAGTTGGCTCGTTAATTGTTTCTTTTACCCTGCATGAGTTTCTCCTTCGCTTCTACGCCCTTAGTCAAGCCGGAAGGCGAGGACTTAGAATCGGACCACTTGACGCGGCGAGACAGCTCGATCGAATTTTCGGAGCTGCTCCCGCGGGGGTCTAAGGCCTGCGGAGACAACTCTCTGGAAGTGTGCGGCTCCTTATTCCAGGAAAAGAAACTTTTGAACTTGTCGAAAAACCTTCGGATCCTAGAGGTTTGCACGACTTCTGCTTTTGCGTCCGGGCTCGGGCTCGCCTTGACATCTGGCGACAGACGCTTCGGGGAGGGAACTATGGCCGGCTTGGAAGGCTTCTCCGTTACGGCGGCGCGGGTCTGACTCTCCGCTTTTCTCTGACTTACGTTCATCGAGGACGTCGGCCGGCTAGTTACGCTCGGTCCCCTGCTGAGGGTGTCGGATGCCACGGAAGAGGAGTCATCTCCGCGTTTTATGTACATCAAGGACTTTCTCATATCTCTGAGCCCCTTCTCCGGTTTGGACGGAGAGGCTGGCGAGGCGATTTCAAAAATGCTCGGCCTGTTTTTACTTTTGACCACCGTGTAGCCCAGGTCCTTCCAAAGTCTGGCAATGTCGTAGTCATCCTCCATGACGTGCACCTTAGTTTTACCGACGTTGTCGCCCTTTTTATTAGACAGGTTGTTGAAAAACGTGTCGATCTGACGCACCTCGTCTTCTAAGGACATGCCCTTCTTCTGGGATTCTTTCATGGCGGTGTCGTCTTGCTGAGAGTACTGGTCCAACATAGAAGCGAACGACGACTTCCTGTGCCTTTGCAGCATGGCGATGTAGTTCTTCGTCTGCTGCTTTTTCTTCAGCGTCGGCCTGGGCCGCTTCGGCGTGCTGGGCAGGCTCGGGGTGCTGGCCCTGCTCGAGTGGGATGACAGTTGCTTCTTGATCACGCGTACGCTCTCGTTGTTGGCGGAGCAGCTGATGGCGATGTTGCTGATTCTGACGAAGATGGCCTTCTTCTCGTCGCCGATGTTGTCCCGCCGGACGAACATGAGCGTCTCCCCTTTGGTGACCCTGTTAGAGAAGAGGTTCTTGATGCTGGGATCAGTCGCTCTGTGGCCTCTGTGACCATGCTTCGAGCTTCCTGCCATGTCCGCCTGAAAACTTTTTTTACTTACAGACTTAGATGACGAGAGACCCTTTTACTCAGCCACCAGAGTACCGTCTAACACACAACTGGCAGCAAATTTCACTCCACGGGTGTCTGTGATACCATAATATGAACAACCAACTGTTAGTTCTTTTATTGTTCTAGTTATTATAACAGCTTAGATCGGTTTTAGCTGTCAACTACGTCTATATAGGATCTGAGGAAAAAAATATAGAAATGTTTTAACAGTTAACGATATGAGATACGTTACAAATTTAAAGAAGACTTTTGTCACTCAAAATAGCGCTTGTCCAAAGCCTCCTTTACTATTGCCATATTACATTGCCATATTTTACATTATTTGTATCTGAAGAAATACTTCGTTTATCGGAATCTGTAAAACTCTGGCAGAAAATCTTTAAATAAATGTATAAGGCTAAAATTGTGATGTCCGTTCGATGCCTGTTAGCTCTTCCCTCCATCATCCAAGGCTGGGCCAAGACCCATATTTCAGGATTATAGGTAAACTTGGTAAAGTCTTAGCTTTATATACCAAGTCCCACCGTCTGATGAGTGATGAGTAATAGTGTTAGGGTTAACTTTCTGCCATGTCTCCGTTGAGAAAGTAATACATTCTTACCTGAGAAATACCAAAAGTTCTATTGAAGTGTTTAGCTGTGATAAATCCAGTAAGGTTGTTGCTTACTGAGGAAGAGAGAAAAGGGGCGAATACTCAGCTGTTAATTCTGTGTTTGTTTTAAACAATGCCCGTGAATACAACTATAAATAGAAAATTGTGTACCACTTCCGTTTAATATGTGCGCCATTTTTGTTAAGCGCATGAGTTTCGGGAATTTTTGTGTTTTTATTTTGTTTATCCATAGACTATAATAAGATGGACCGCTTGCTCTATTTTTAGAGCTTATATGTACTTTTTTACGTGCGCAACCAATAAGGCTGTCTTAAATTACTTCTAAGCACCTCCTTGTTTCTTAAATGTTTCCGCTAATATAGAACTTTCGATTTTAATTTTAATTTTTCATTGAGAAAATCAAAGCGATTCAAAAAAACGGAAGTGCAAAGTATTATACGAATCGGGAATTCCGAAAAGCAGTCTTTCGAGTCATCATATAGCAGAAATACTAAAGCAAACGGTCCATGTGTATTATAGTCTATGGTTTTATCTTACGTTATACATTACAGACGCTTCTTCTATATAGAAGATTATTTTTCACTTAATCAGGGGCTTTAAATTAAAGAGCTCGTTTGGCTGGTATAGAAGAGCCGGTTCAATTCTTTTAGAGGGAGTGTGTGTGTGGGTGGGGGGGGGGGGGTACCACAAAAAAACAAACAAAAAAAAAGACATTAGGCCTATAGGCGAAAATATTTTCCGTGCCAATTGAACCATTAAATGGTTTTGGAATGCCACTTTTTGAGGAATTAACAACAAGTTAAATCTGATAACTATATATCAAAACAATGAAAAGGACTATTGAATACTTATATAGTAATTGCTCCTTCTGTCTCGAGAGACAATGGATGCGCCCCTCTTCAACTTCTACTGGGTGTGTAGCCGCCTACTTTTTGCTGGTTCTGCGGTGGCTGAACAGTCCGATTCTTGAGTTTATTTTTTTTTTATTGATTATTGCATACTAGACGAATTGTAATGTAGCCTGCTATAGGAAGGGTGTTGTAAAAGCATTTTTAAAACAGCTGGCAATGAGAATCACATGACCATGGAAATGGACATTTTTTTCGTTCCTTTTTGGTTTTAAGTTTCAGTAAGAAAATAAAATGTGGCGGTATATCCCAGTATATCCCAGTATATCCCAGTAATATCCCAGTAATATCCCAGTATATCCCAGTATATCCCAGTATATCCATAAGATATTCAAAACCTTCAAAAGCTTACCGCTTTAACAGTGGGCACGTTTAAAGGTTTGCAAACTGATTCTAATCTATCCGCATTTTATATTTTAGTGAAAAATATCGGTTCAACTCTAACGGAAACCAAACGGGTTCCAGGTCGTTTCAAAATAATAAAAACAAAATAAAAATCTTGGATGGTATGAATAATCACTTAAGACGCCAATTATGCTTTTTGAAAAAATACTCATGTTAAAAAAAGCGTTTTCCCCACATTTTCACGTATTTTACAATAGCTTGTTTGTTGTGATTTAGGCTTAACAAGGGCATGTCCCTTCTCCATTGTAATAGTTGAGACAGCCAGCATCGCACACAATCTTGCCAGTCTAGAGTATATGTACATTTTAATACATCTTTCATTGAAAAAATATGCTTACTAAATATAGGCTCTATTTCGTGTCTTTATAAACTTAGTGACCAAATATATCTTGTAGATTCGACTGTTCATAGGCATAAGCTTAGGTCTATTTGAGACAATGGAACTGATAAGTTAGGCCTACACTGTATCCACATCTTTCCTAGAGTTTTAGTAGTTCATATCATAGCAATGTTCAAAGGAAGGGCTCTTGCAGAGCATCCACGCTGGGCCCATTCTCTCTCTATTTATATATACCTATATAGGCTATATATTATATAAGCCACAACGTCAGTTGCGCATACCCTGTAAAACGAAACTAACGTAGCTGATTTGATGATGATGATTTGGCAATTTTATAGAACGCTATTTCGCTTATTTACCCGATTCGTCTGAAAGGAAAAACTGACTTCTCTGACTGAACGCTGCTTCACCCGGTCCATCCACTCGGTTTTTTGTTTTTTTTATGCCAGGGAGCCCCAGTGTTTCCCCATGTACATTGCACAATCAGTCCTGTCCATTGCTACACGACTGATTCATTTACAACTATATCGGTTAGATCATAGGTTCTCAACCTTTTTCGGCTCACCGCCCCTTTTAATTTTTTTTTCCGCTCACCGCCCCCCCCCCCACCTTTTTTTTAGCGTCCACTCCCCCCGACCCTCTGGAAGTTAAAGGGTCAATATAGTTTCCACTATTATTCTTAGGCCGACCAGATTTGTGTGCTTATTTTTTATCTTAAAAAAATGAAAAGGAAACATATTGTAAGAATTAATAGATAAAAAAACAAGGGGCTTTAAAAAACATCAATATTAATGTGAATCGTTTGCCTGGTGTGTTGCTAGTAGTTTGTCTATGTGTTTGTTTCAATTTTGGTTGCAAAATACTTAGGTCTCCACGCTTCACTATTTGCAGCTGTTTTTGTTTTTTTTAGCAACCAAATGGTATTAGCATAATATCCACTTTCCACAAAAGAGGGTGATAAGAATTAAGAATGCAATACTGATTTTCTCCCAAGGAATCGCATTTGCTTTTCAAAAACTCGAGCACCGAATCCAAGTCTCATACATTTTATTTATGTCATCTTCTGCTAACCAACCTCTGTGTCTCTGTGTGCAATAGCCATCGCTTAAGTCCTCGTCAATGAACAATATTTACTTTGCAACATAGTACATACGTACAACAAAGGTATAGATCTACCTGATATTGAACATCACAAAGACGAAAGAAATGATTGTAGACTTCATGAAGGAGAAACACAAGCTGGCTGATTTGCACATAAACAACCAAATAATAGATCAAGTCTCGCAATATAAATATCTTGGCGTCACAAACTGACTTGGTCTGACCACTGCCAAAGCCTTTGTAAGAAAATGCACCAACGACTTTTCTGTCTTAATAAACTAAAAATATTTCACATAGAGAAAACCATTATGAATCTATTTTACTTGGCGACTGTTGGTAGCATCATAACCTTTGCAATCACCTGCTGGTATGGTAATACCACTACATTGAACAAACACCGGATAGACCGCCTAATAAACAAAGCCTCTCGTACTACACAGACAGAATTACCATCTCTTGCGGATATTTTCAGTTCAAGGTGCCTGTCTATGATTGATAAAATCCTCCAAGATCATGCACACCCGCTTCATGATAGTTACATAATATCTAGTCGAAGTGGTCGGCTTCTTTCAATAAGGGCAAGAACAGAGAGATTTAGGAACTCTTTTGTTCCACTGTCAGTGAGACTCTTTCAAAAGAATCATCTTTCAGCCAGGAAATACAATGGCTCAATAGCTGACTCCTAAATAATAGGCCTACTTTTTTCTTGTATGATAAATGGTATGATAGTGTGCGTGAATGTCTATTGTGTTTGAGTACAAATGGTTCTTTAATATTGTTTTAGGTATGCTGAAAGACGGAATTTATGTAATCAAGTCAAATTTCCATTTATTTGGATCAATAAAACAATCTTATCTTATCTTATCTTATCTTATCTAGTCAAAGACATAACAAGAAAATTGTAAACTTGGCAAACAATAAAAAATTATATCGAGACAATAATAGTACTACATAATATTATGAGGACCATAATGTTATGTTTATATAAAGAAATAATAACTAGTCAGTAATATTTGTTATGTTACAAAACAGAACTGTTTTGGCATCAATATTGCATCAAATGTGGAAACATTTTTAATTAAAGGGATATATTATAATTAACCCGTTTCATTTGAGCTAATATTTCTAATGTATTCTTTTTTCTTTTATAAAAAGTAAATGGCTTACAGTTTATAACTTTGAAATGATCAAACTGTAAAAAGTATTGGAAAATTATATAAATCTTATCTGACTAAAGAATTTATATGTATATTTTCAAACATCACATTAACTACCCAGTTTGTATGATTACCACGTATCTTATTCCGCTTAACGATATTACGTGGCTTATATAAGTAATACAAAAAATTATACCAAAGCATTCAAATTAAAGGACATCTCAGTCAAACTGAGATCAAATAATACTAATATTATCAACTAAAGACATTACAATTTTCTTTAAAACTGGGTGAGTCCACGCTACCAGACAATCATGCTTAACTTTTAGCTTACGATTATATGAGTAAAGGGATCGGTCGGCGGCAGGGAAAGAAGTTAGAACCCGCTACGTGTCCTTTGACAGTCCGATGAACTAAACTATTTCTTATTAGTATAATAATGTGTATGTATACAGTTGGGGGTTATCAGATATTTAGCAGCACTAGCGTTTACATCACATTTCATCCAAAAACGAATCGATTCAAATAGCTGAGGTGTTCAAATTATATCAGGTATGTGTCTACCGCCCACTTGTCCTTCACCGCCCCCCAATCGCCCCCTGGGACGTCAGCGCCCCCTTAAAGCTTCTCACCGCTCCCCGGAGGGGCGGGGGCATGACGCCCCCGTTGAGAACCTATGGGTTAGATGGATGTATATCTATTTTTACTACTTAAGCTTCCACTATTAATTTTGTTAAATGAAGACTTATTGTTTAAATGTTGTCCCTTTAATTCTTTTACATTGAAGGCTTTCAGAACCTGTTTGTATGGCCGACCAGGTGTGAGCTACCTCGATATGACGGGAGATTTAATCGTTGGTCAAGTAGAAGAAACAAGTGTCAGGTAAGCTGGAATTAATTACTACCAGACCTTTCAGCATAGCTGTCAAAAATATTAAAAGCTTAGAAATACAACAAAGTGAAATACATTTTTCTCAGTCGAAATGCTACAACAAAGACATATTAGTTTATTTATTCCCGAGTGGCATTTGGGTATGGAATGGGTTGTCTTAATTAGGAAAATTAATAACTGAACATCTTTGTTATTTATATATAATATATACATATATATATATGAAAATCATAGTAAGCCTATCTGTTCTCTATAACAGTTTAACACCTCAGCTTACCGGCTGGAGAATATGTCTTGTGTCTTCTGACACCAGCACACATTAATGCGACAATACTGGGCCTGCTTTAAGGTTGGGGGGGGGGGGAAGGTTTTAGGCACTTTTTTTAAATTTACCGACCAAAACGTCTGAAACTTTAACCACATAACTAGTATGGAATATCATTCAGGGCAATCAATTTTAAATATTTTTTTATGCATTGGTTGCCATGGCAACGGCCGCCATATTGGATTTTATAGGTGTTTTTAAAAATCTATCTCCTCTATAACCTTTATACCTACAAATACAATATTTGATACATTTGGTAAAGATATGAATTTACAACAGAAAGCTCTACCCACTTTTTTTTTAATTTAAGATATTTAATTTTTTATAAATTTTTTCTTAAGGCACTTTTTAAATAGTTATTTTTTTGCAAAAATACTCAACGTTTGAACCTATAAAATTAAAATAAAATAAAAATTTAAAAATCTAAGTAGAACATTCTGTTGAAATAGGTGCTTAGATAAAAATTACAAAGTCTTAATACAATCGGTAAAGAAATGTGAGTGGAGTGGTAAAAATAAGGTACAAAATAATTATTTTGAGTAAAACGCAAAAAAGTAAGAAGAGTTTGAAAAACACGAAATTTATCAAGTACTTAATATAACAATCAACATGAAATATTTATTAGCAATAGTATAAGGAATACTGAAACAAAATTTCATTTTGATTAGTTTGTAAAAAAAAATTTTTTTACGAAAAATACATACTAAACCTATAAAAACAATAAAATAATAAAACTCAGCATTTTTTTCTATAATATAAAATTAACCAACTAATACTTAAATTTAGCTAGTTCAAGTTATTGTAATTAGTATCAAGATAAAAATGGCAAAGTTTTAATAGAATATGCTTAGAAATGTGAAACTTGTAAGAACTATAAGAGTGGCATTTTTGTATACAGAAATGGTTGAACTTATTTAATTATTAAGTAAAACCTAAAAATCAGTACCCGAGTTGAATACCCCTAAAATGGGGTGCCGTGCCCTGATGGGCAACTAGAGCTTGCCCTGGTCTCTCGCTGGCTTTTCTATGTGGTCCGAATGGACAACAGCTAGTCTGCATTTATCAAACATAATCATCATAACCATATGTTCATTTGTTTGCTTGATGAACATAGGGCCTCTCTGTCTATGCTTGCCACTCCCGTTAACCTCTTCACATCATTACAGGATTGGCCTACACCATTTAGACTTCTTCTGTAATGCTGATGCAACATAATTGAAAAACCCTAATCCAAATGCTAGACTCAAACCACGGCATGGATATAAGCGCAGGACGCAATAATCTTCTGTATAGCAGGCGCATCTCTGTAACATGAGATAAATTAGCATTAATCACGCTCAAGAACAATATAACATGGTTTTCATAAAATTGATACAGTTTTATAATTTGACTTTTTTTTTAAACATCTGGACAAAGTAATATGGTTGATAATATTTACAGTTGTAATTGTTAATAAAATTCTGTCAAGTGTTTGGTAAAACTTTCATTAATTCATCTACCATCGTAGATTCCTGCCAGCTTGTCCACCTCCACCTTTGACCCTGTCGTGCCCCGACAAGATTCGAGCGGCTGCAGATTTGATCATGAAAGCAGAGAAACCACTTGTGATAGTAGGAAAAGGTACATTTTTAATACGGATAAGTCACATTTTATCACTTTGTTTTAAATAAGAAGTGTAACAAGGGAGATAAGTGAAGTAAAACAAATTAGAAACCTATATATTTTTATGAATAAAGTAATTTATAAGTAATTCCCAGGAAAAAACACTATCAATTTATATCGAATAACTGAGATCCCTTTTGTCAAACTTAAGAAAAAGGACATTTATGGTGATTCTGTGCTAGTTTTAGGTTTATCAAATGTATTACTGTTATTGTAAATATACATGAAAATTGACCTCTTCTGGTTCTTGAAATGTTTCATTCATGTAGTGGTGTAACTCAAAAGGTGTAAATAAAAATCCGTTGCCCCAAGTCACCTGTAGTTTGAATTTACACTAAACGCTGTCACCTTTTAAAAAATAATACAAAATATCCGGTATATAAACCATTAGTTCATTTGTTATGGTTGAAATTGTTTAATTTTAGAAAAAGCAATGATTACAACCCATTGTTATGTCTTACCCTCTAAGAGTTTGTTAGCTGGCTAATGTGAAAACTAACATGATAAATAGAGGCAGATTTCATACCTCATCCCCTCACCCCAGGTGTCTAAGTTATGTCACTGCATTAATGTATTGTTTCATGGTATTTGTAATGGTCTTTTACTATGCATTAATGTTTCTCTCATTTTCCTGCTTTGGTTGGTTGTGTGGGGGGGGACACATTCAGGTGCCGCCTATGCCCAAGCTGAAGGCGTTATCAAACAGCTACTTGAGATGACCCAGCTCCCGGTACTGCCAACTCCGATGGGAAAGGGTGTTGTGCCAGATGATAGTCCACTGTGCATCTCTGCTGCTAGATCCAAGTAGGGCAACGTTCCTTAAATTATGTACAGCATTGTAATTTTGACCTATTTGCTAGCAAGCTAGCAAATATTTATTTTTTACTATGTCATAAAGTTTCTATATTATTAAGGGCATATAAGGCTGACATTACATCCAGTTTTCACTTATGTATTCATATGCTATCTATTCTCTATCTTCCTTCTTTATAATGATGACATTCTAGCTACCTGGTACTTTCTAAACAATATTAGCATTACATATACACTTTATAAATTAACTCAAGCAAAAGTAATTTACCTTTATTTGTATATTTTATTTTTCACTATTAGGCCTATGCGTACTACAACTGGTACTAACTAATAAGTTTGTGAATAGCTAAACTGGTTTTCTTTATCAAAATTTTATATCTTTTAAGTGGGTTCTATGTTCAACTATTGCAACATCTGTTGTACTACAACATGCCTTTGTACTTATCCATTATTCCAGAGCTCTGCAGCAAGCTGATGTCATCCTGTTACTAGGCGCTCGACTGAACTGGATGTTACATTTTGCCGCCCCTCCAAGGTTCAGCCCTAAAGTTCAGATTATTCAGGTACACCACAGAGAGACCCTAGTAATACGGTAGAACTAAAACCTCCACTTAGCCTGATTTACTTTTTCAAGCATTGACAAGTTTGTTTGATGCCAACTATCCAATCTTTTCCCTGACAGGTTGACATTTGCCCTGAAGAAATGGGAAACAACTCAAATACAGGTGTTTCTTTGGTGGGTGATGTGGGTGCAGTTGTCAATCAGGTAACCTGGCTTGATCATCTGATTGAATGTTGCAATGTAGGATTATTCCAAATAACAGTTTTAATGATGCAATGTAGGATTATTCCAAATAACAGTTTTAATGTTGCAATGTAGGATTATTCCAAAAAACAGTTTTAATGTTGCAATGTAGGATTATTCCAAATAACAGTTTTAATGTTGCAATGTAGGATTATTCCAAATAACAGTTTTAATGTTGCAATGTAGGATTATTCCAAATAACAGATTTAATGTTGCAATGTAGGATTATTCCAAATAACAGTTTTAATGTTGCAATGTAGGATTATTCCAAATAACAGTTTTAATGTTGCAATGTAGGATTATTCCAAATAACAGTTTTAATGTTGCAATGTAGGATTATTCCAAATAACAGTTTTAATGTTGCAATGTAGGATTATTCCAAATAACAGTTTTAATGTTGCAATTTAGGATTATTCCAAATAACAGTTTTAATGTTGCAATGTAGGATTATTCCAAAAAACAGTTTTAATGTTGCAATGTAGGATTATTCCAAATAACAGTTTTAATGTTGCAATGTAGGATTATTCCAAATAACAGTTTTAATGTTGCAATGTAGGATTATTCCAAATAACAGTTTTAATGTTGCAATGTAGGATTATTCCAAATAACAGTTTTAATGTTGCAATGTAGGATTATTCCAAATAACAGTTTTAATGTTGCAATGTAGGATTATTCCAAATAACAGTTTTAATGTTGCAATGTAGGATTATTCCAAATAACAGTTTTAATGTTGCAATGTAGGATTATTCCAAATAACAGATTTAATGTTGCAATGTAGGATTATTCCAAATAACAGTTTTAATGTTGCAATGTAGGATTATTCCAAATAACAGTTTTAATGTTGCAATGTAGGATTATTCCAAAAAACAGTTTTAATGTTGCAATGTAGGATTATTCCAAATAACAGTTTTAATGTTGCAATGTAGGATTATTCCAAATAACAGTTTTAATGTTGCAATGTAGGATTATTCCAAATAACAGATTTAATGTTGCAATGTAGGATTATTCCAAATAACAGTTTTAATGTTGCAATGTAGGATTATTCCAAATAACAGTTTTAATGTTGCAATGTAGGATTATTCCAAAAAACAGTTTTAAGGTTGCAATGTAGGATTATTCCAAATAACAGTTTTAATGTTGCAATGTAGGATTATTCCAAATAACAGATTTAATGTTGCAATGTAGGATTATTCCAAATAACAGTTTTAATGTTGCAATGTAGGATTATTCCAAATAACAGTTTTAATGTTGCAATGTAGGATTATTCCAAATAACAATTTTAATGTTGCAATGTAGGATTATTCCAAATAACAGTTTTAATGTTGCAATGTAGGATTATTCCAAATAACAGTTTTAATGTTGCAATGTAGGATTATTCCAAATAACAGTTTTAATGTTGCAATTTAGGATTATTCCAAATAACAGTTTTAATGTTGCAATGTAGGATTATTCCAAATAACAGTTTTAATGTTGCAATGTAGGATTATTCCAAATAACAGTTTTAATGTTGCAATGTAGGATTATTCCAAAAAACAGTTTTAATGTTGCAATGTAGGATTATTCCAAATAACAGTTTTAATGTTGCAATGTAGGATTATTCCAAATAACAGTTTTAATGTTGCAATGTAGGATTATTCCAAATAACAGTTTTAATGTTGCAATGTAGGATTATTCCAAATAACAGTTTTAATGTTGCAATGTAGGATTATTCCAAATAACAGTTTTAATGTTGCAATGTAGGATTATTCCAAATAACAGATTTAATGTTGCAATGTAGGATTATTCCAAATAACAGTTTTAATGTTGCAATGTAGGATTATTCCAAATAACAGTTTTAATGTTGCAATGTAGGATTATTCCAAATAACAGTTTTAATGTTGCAATGTAGGATTATTCCAAATAACAGTTTTAAGATTTATTGGGCCAGGGAAAGCATGAAAGAAGTGAATATCTAAGTTATTGAAGCTCATACATTGGAGCTCTCTCCACCTGTGCTCAGGAAACACTGGGCTTTCATTGGAAGCTCCCAAATCACCCATAAAGCACCAGCATTTCCAGTCACCTTTAAAATTGTTCTAAGTAATTTTAAAATCACAAGTAATGCTTTTCAGGGTTGGTTCTGTTATATAAATTCTTTAAAAGTAAATATTTAAACAAAAAATTAATGGAATAAAAATGTTATCATTTAGATTGTCAATGACATCAAGAGCCGTCCAGTGCAATTTAAATTCAGTGCCAACTCCCCTTGGTGGGTTTTATTAAAAGAAAAAATAGATGCCAACATTCAAAATGTCCAGGTATGCTAGATTTTATATGAAATCTCTAATTAATATTTTAATCTGTAAAAAATAAATGTCAGGCTTAAAACACTCAAATAAAATGATGGATGATTTGATCACATTTTCATTCTTGTTCACGCAGGAAATGTCCAGTGATAGTTCAGAGCCTTTAAATTATTATGCAGCATTTGCTGAGGTAACAGTATTTTGTCGATATAAATATTATTTTTTTATCTCTGGTGAACAGGCTTAAAACGGTAGTCATATTAAATGCAGTCATATTGTAGTAAGGTATGCAATTGATGAAGATTCTTGTTACAATGCTCATTTAATTTGTTTATCATGATGTAATGTTTCAAATAGCTTCCTCGCTTATATCAGTCACAGTATACTTGTGTTAATTGGTCTGGGAATTTAGGAACTCCTTGATAAAAATTCTGCTTAGTGTAATGAATGCTTCAATGCATTTGCCAATATATTTGTTCTATATTTCAGGTCCAAAAAGCAATACCTAAAGATAGTATAATTGTCAATGAAGGTTCCAACACAATGGACATTGGTAGAACAATGCTGCCAAATTTATATCCAAGACATAGGTAAACAGTACACAGAGCTTACTCTTTCTTTAAAGCTACAACCAAATCTTTTTTTTTAAAGTGTTTTTTTAAAATAATGTACAATTTAAAACAGACTTACGTTTAACACTCTTAGAATCAAGAGATAAAATGTTATATAATGTTATATGGATAAAAATATGTACATTCAATGCAGGCTTGATGCTGGAACTTTTGGCACAATGGGTGTTGGAATAGGTTTTGCCATCGCCGCTGCCATATACTGTAGGGACTATTGCCCGAATAAAAGAGTTGTCTGTGTACAGGGGGACAGTGCTTTTGGCTTCTCAGGAATGGAAATAGAGACTATAGCCAGGTAATAGCAAGTGCTTTTCCTTAATTTAATATTGTGGTCTTTAATATTTTAGGTTACTGTATCTTTTCACGTCTTATCATAAAACCAGGATTTCATTTCATGTTGTAGGCTTCAAGGGAAACTTCCATTAATAACCATACAATATTTCAATATCAGATGGGTATAAGAAACCCAAAATTGATCACTGAAAATAATACTTGACTAGAACCTGCAGATATTAGAATGAAAGTGTCCCCAATTTAAAGGTCCCAACAAAGGGAAAGCCTATCAAGTCCAGTTTATTAAGGAGAAATATTCTAGCCCTTTACCAGTTGTTGACCTTACCACTGTCACCTACACAAATGTCTCTCAAAATAAAAGTATACTGAGGTATTGGACTATGTACACCAGGCAAACAAAAGAAAATGTATTTGTCTGTAGTGGGTTTAATCCTATACTAGGACAAAACTTGTAGGATGCAATTGTTGTCTCCCTTACCAAAGGACTAAAATCCTTACACTGGCTCATTTTGGGCAATAGGCAAGTTTCAGTACAAATACAATAAATTGTTAATGCAAAATTAAATCTGCTTCAGGGTGGGCTTGATTAACAATAGCCCAGGTGTTCCTAATTATTATTTCTCAATATTTAAGATGAAATATTAAACTGCCCTCAATAAATGGAACCACCTGGAGATGAAAATAATTATAAATTTCATTATGAATTAACAACAAAAGATGTTTTGGATATTGCAGATATCGACTTCCAGTGGTCATAGTTATCTTCAACAACAATGGTATTTCTTACGGAATCAAAGAGGAAACATGGAAAAGTGCGGAACAGTCTGGGGACCTTTTCCTTACGTATGAACATCTTAATTACTTTTTTTAAATAAGAAAGAGAGCCTAAGTCTTTTAAAGCCTTGTGAATTCAATTCAATAAATATAAAATTAGTTTGAATTTTTGTTTAGAGTTCCACCAACATCACTTCACCCAAATACAAGGTATGAAAAACTCATAGAAGCTTTTGGGGGCAAAGGTTACTTTGTCACAAGCAAAGATGATCTCAGGGTCAGTCTACAGGCTGCATTAAAAGATGACAAGACTCCGTCCATAGTTAATGTTATGATAGATCCTGGAGCCCAAAGAAAAACACAAGTGAGTAATCTTAACTAACTCGATACTTGTAGACCCAATAACTTGTGGAGTAACTGTTAAGTAACTTAAGTAAACCTTAAATATGTGATGGGTATTTGGTAAACTTACTGATATTTAGTAAACTATAAATCACTTTTCGATATTTAGAGAACTCCAAATAATTCATGGTTGTTTTTAGACTGACCTTAATACAACCATCTACAAAAGTTAACATATTTTACAAATATTTTTCTCCTCAGGAATTTTTCTGGCTCACCAAATCTAATTTGTAACTGTTGAAAAATACAGCGTTATGTTATTCTAAGGAAAGTCAAATTATCAACATAAGTGTGTTACAGTTTGAAGTCATTGTTAAACATGTTTCCTTCAGAATGAGAGATTATTGTTGTTTGCTTTTTTTGATGGTGGTAAAACATTAACACCAGGCCCAACATTTTTTTAGCATACTGTATTGAATTTAACAACTGATATTTCCATAGATCTATATGTATCAATGATATTTCCAGCAGAAACATAAACAGTATTTTATCACAAGATCTAGTGGCCTGATTAATGATTAAGTTACCTACCTTTACAGTGTTTGTTGTTGTACATATACATATTTTAAAAAATGCAAGAAGAAAGAGGTTCATGTTATTTTTGTGTACCAATAGTTTGGTGTATCTAAAAATCAAACATTTCCAATCAGTTTATTTAATTGACATTGCTTTTCACTTTATTAGTTGCTCACTATTGTTTAATTAACCTATCCCCGTGTAGGTGGGTCAATTTGACCCGTCCATGGTATATTTTTTATTAAAACTCTAAAACCACTCATCAGATTACTTTAAGCTTTCAGTTTCAGATATGCTATCTGGTGTAAAAATTATTTTTTTTATATCTTGAAATGGTGAAATGGTGAGCACTTTTATTTTTACTATATATATTTATTAGTGCAATGATATTGACTGTGAGGAATTCATTTCTATTTATACATTTTCTTTTGTTTAATTGTGCCTTTTGTAAAATCAAATATTTATTGTTCTATAAAATTGTGCAAGTTCAATTTTTTTTTATTATTATCATTTAAGTGTACATTTTTTTTTTAAATGATTAGAATTTTATTTTGAACTATTTGAACCACAAGAGTAAGTTTCTATAATTCAATACAAACTACTATTCCATGCATTAAGGTGCACGGTGGCTGGCGTACCAAAGGTACTGGGTTCGAATCCTGGTGAAGGCTAGAATTTGTTCAACCCTGCTCAGAGGGGTACCTGACTTTAGCTGGGTAAAGTAAAGGTGCCTAAGCATTGTGTTGGCCACGCAATCCCTTAGTATGGAGAGTACCGGCCCTATGGATCGATGTGGTCATACAGGATTACTTTTCTTTTTAGTTTTATTCCCTGCATTATTTGCTCAACTGTTTTCATCTCTATTACGGTACCACACACACATATATTAATTGAGATTATATCTACTTGCTTTTATTTATGTTTTTATTTTGTGCTATCATCAGTGATGCCAGCAGGCCTAGACAAAAAAAGCCTGAAAATTTTTTTCTCTCCAAAAACTAATATGCAGCTTGAACGCGCGACAATATGTATAATGACACAAACCATAAACATTATTTTTAATTTAGCCTAACTAATTATGTAATGCAAATAGTGGTGTACTTACAAACTTTACATAAGCAACATGTGTAAAAGAAGGGGAGGAACAGCTAATTGTTTGTCTATTTCCCTTTAAAGGGGCTAGCCGGAAATTTTCAAAAAGCCTGAAATCAGGCTTTAGCCTGGAAACTGGCATCCCTGTATCATGTGCCATTTTTATTAATCAGGGCAAAAAAAACCATACAATACATATAAACTGTATTGAAAATACAAACAGTAAAGATGTATTTACTTTTTATCACACACTGTGTTTAACATTCTTTTGGGCTCTCCCACACCATTCCCTGGACTGTATTGTTGTGCAGGCAAACCCCATACTAATTGTGAAAGATTATAATCTACTTCAACTACAATATAGACCAAATTGGACTGCCAGTATATTTGCAGTGGATCGTGTGGTTGCTTATTATAATTGTTAAGTATCTACTATCTGATTAAACAAAAAAAAAGACAAATACACAATATTCTTTAAAATTCTTGTTTTATACTTCAAATATAATTACATATCTCATTAATAAATAGTTCCACATATCAATTTGTAGGTAAAAAAAAGTTCATTTCATATGAGTAATGAAAACTTAACATTCAAAACTTTCTTATTTAATAACATTACACAATTTTATAATTTTTATTTAAGGGTTTCCACACTTTTGGCAAACGAAATGTCATAGATATAGTATGAACTTGGACCTGTGCAAATTTTTTGCCAATTCTGTTATTAGGTGCTACAGTGCACATGTACAATATTTCCCTCAAACTATCATGGTTAACAAAAAAGGTATAGGTCTACTGTATTTGATGTCTAAAGCTCAGTTATTTAGAGACATTGTTAGGCTACCAAGTTTGAGTGGAGAACATCGACATAATGGCAATAAAGTCTATTTTTTTAACACTAAAAAGTAAATTCAAGGCTTAATTGCAGGTCTCTAACTTGTGATCCAGTTAGCTATTCTTTCTAGATGAGAAACCTGGTCCATGCAATCAATAGAGTTTTGAAAAACCTGAATGTTCAATCAACTGATACTTGTTTGTTCTCTTAAACAGACTTAATTAGGTTCTGGTAATGAACAAATGATTACAACTAAGAATGTTGACATTTAATTGTTTATACACAGGCAAACATTTAAGGAAAGAAAACATCAGAAAAACAAAAATACTGTATAAAAAGAAGAATCCAAACATCTATGACTTGTCATCTTTATCCTCTTTCATTTCTAATTGTTTAGTATTTTCTTTAGACAAGGCCTTGTACATTGTCAAAGCCTAAAAAAAGAAAGAGGAAATAAGATAGTTTAAACATTTTGACATACTAAGAAAATTTAAATAACTTTGACCAATTAAAACAATTTGACTTACTAAGAAAATTTAAATAACTTTGACCAATTAAAACAATTTGACTTACTAAGAAAATTTAAATAACTTTGACCAATTAAAACAATTTGACATACTAAGAAAATTTAAATAACTTTGACCAATTAAAACAATGTAAATAACTCTAACCATTAACTCCCTAGAACCATGACATAATATCTACCCTATTTTCCCAGTTAAAGGGATTAGCCCATGACAGCCAAATAATAAGCAGACACGAATTAAAGGACTATTGAATAGGTGCCGCATCTATTAAGTTGAAATTTAGTTTTATCTTAAAGAAAAAGAAATTTTTTTTTCTTCTAAATACATTCTTTGTTTTAGTGGTTGGTACAGAAAGACAAACATAAAAAATATATGGAAAGGCATGCTGCTAGAACTTTTATTTTCTATATTTATATAATATTAACAATTATTACTGCATTTACCACTGTAATAATCACTAATTGAATAATCCATGAATGTTCACTATTATCACTTTTGTTTCTTAAATCATTACTTTTTAAAATATTATTAATTATTATATTGATTTTACTTAGACCTATAGCCTTTGTATTGCCACGTTGAAAAAAAATAAAAATGCTAGCAAATATTATAAACATTTTCTTTTGTAAAAAGAAAAAAGATACATTCTACTTTTTCATTATGTTCTGCTTAATTTGAAAGGCAAAGAAATGTTAAATACAACACTTTGATGATATAGCAGATGATACAAGATATAATGGTGTTGGGTATTGCAGTGGAAGTAAATGAGGAGGGGGGGGGGGGGGGGGGGAGAGGAGCTTAGTCATACCTGAGTTACCATTCCTGAAACATCATTAGTGTTGACAGGTAAAACTACAGTGTTGCTTTCTTTGGCAATATTACTGAAGGCTTTCACATACTGCTCAGCAATATTCATGGACACTGCATTCAGCCCATTCTATAAAACATTAAACAAGAAATGTCATATTTAAAACATGAGAATTAAGTGTGTGATGCATACAAAAAAACTGAGTAAAATACATAAAAAATATGCGACAGGGACATTTATTGAACATTACGTATAAATGCTGTTATTACAGTATAAGATTAAGAAAGTGGGACATTTTTTGCCCCCCCCCCCCCCTGCAGAATCTCAAAGCGTTTCATGTTTTACAGAAATCTGCATCTAGTACAATTAACCAAGCAATAGTGATTGTAACAAAAATTACCAACTGTGCTAAATATTTTATGTACTAATTAAATTAAGTTTTACTGGCTAATTTTAATAAATGAATTATATGTAATTAATTAAACCATATTGTTTCTTCTCCAGTCAATTTCCTTTTTATAAGTTAATGTTTTTAAATGCCTCTATGTTTAAATTAGAAACAATTGTAAAATAGGGGCTTTCAAGAGAGACAACTGGCAGGTAGTCTTGCTTCAACAGCTACTTATACAATTAAGAAAAAGCTAATCTAAAAGGACAATGCCTATACAACTATTACAACAAAAAGACACTTTTTTTACCCCATCAGGTTCAGAATATATAATAAATCAGTACGTTATGTTTTCTTCCACAAATTCAAAGCTTCAACATCCACAAGAAGAGAAAATTTGAAAGAAATTCATAGTGTTCTCCTGTAAGGGTATGGGCACGGCCTATGGGTAAGGGGACGGTGTAATGGTATAGGGGAACGGTGGTAAGGGTATAAATGCTGGAAGAGCATTGCCACCATCAATAGAAATTACATCTAAATCCCAATGCTATAAGTATAATAAGACATCCTTAAGATCTTCAGACAGAATACAGCTGAAGGCAAACACCTGGGAAAGCTGAGAGAGACAGCTAAATTGACAGATGGTTATGTTCTTTATATATCTGCAGAATGGTAACAGTGCCCTGGCTCAATAGTGGGGAAACAAAGTAAACAAAAAGAGATCAATGAAAGTGAAAGAAATAGCCCTCTTTAAGGCAAATGAAAATACAAATCAAGTTTTAAAAATCAAGAAAAAAATATGATATGCTGTAAAAACACAAAATCTGCTTGAAATAGGTTGAAAATGTGATGAAACAAATGATTTAAAAACAAAATATAAAGAAACTCACTTCTTTATCTAATGCACTGGAAATTAATTCTATAGACGCAGCTCTTGCTTTCGCCTTGGCCAAAATAGCTTGAGCCTCACCTGAAAAAAAAAGAAAGATATTGACACTTTGCACTTAGCCCTTACTTATAGAATAGAGGATTTCATGTCAACACCAACGTCATGGGAACATTACAGATGGTGCCACACCAACACAAATTAAGGTGATTAATTGAACAATATATGTTTCTTAAGATCAAAGTATTTGATGGCTGTAATGTGTAAGAGAAAAATCTGGTTGTGACCGTAAAGAAGTTTCCACCATTATTGCTAAAATATGATGTTAATATTCTATAGGGGTGGTTACCTATATGATCAAGTTTTTCAATAGGATTATAAGGACACTAGCAACGTGCCTTTATGGCTAGATTGTAAATATTCAAGGGACTAGAATAAACTGTTCTGCCTAGTGTTTTTTTCAGGTCAGTGAGCAATCCATTCCTTTCATTAAAATGTGTGTTGCTTCCAATGCAATTTAAGCAAGCTCCAATGTTTAGTTTAAACATTTTTTACAGATGAGAAATACTGCAAGTGAGCCCAGCAGCTTGGGCAGATATAAATGACAGTTGCTAACCTTCTGCTTGATTGATCTGCTCTGCCCTGTGAGCTTCTGAATTTAATATTCTAGACCGCTTCTTGCCTTCTGCAACATTGATGTCTGCTTCTCGAATACCTTAAGAGAGGAAATAAAACATATAACTATTGTATATATTGCCACAAGCCTCTGTTACAATTAAAACTGATATAATAATGACATAGTAAAGATTCCCAATGTACCCCCCCCCCCTTCAACTCACCTACCAGATCTAACCTTTCTGTCTCTGACATTAGTATCTCGAAACCCAAAAATTAGTTTTCAAAATTAGCTAAAAGGCAAACAAAGTCAAAAATAGTAAGAATAAGAGAGAAATTAACCTTTTTGCAACATAACAAAATGACGTTATTCCTCCCCCATAATTACAGCAGAATTACCATCAACATATTCTTCAGTATCAATCTAATTATAAACATATTTATCATACCCTTATCAACTGAATATCGAAAACATGCAGCAAATATCATTAAATTCATAAAAAAATTATATGGGCTAAGCTTCCCCTGATGGCAGCTCGCTTGGTTTGTGTAGTGATGGTTCTGGGTTCGAATCCTGGCGACAATAGTTTGGCAAATTTTAAAGGAGGCTGGGTGTTGTGTTGAGCACAACCCTATTGTGGAAATATTTAGCCACATATGTTTTTTTTTACCTTCAGATTCTAAAATAGCAGCTCTTTTCTTTCTCTCAGCTTCTACTTGTGTCTGCATAGCCTCTTGTACTTTGGTTGGAAGTTTCATATCACCTAGAACATAAGTAAATAAATTGAACAATAAGGTAACTGTTAAAATATAACATAAATTGCACTGAATAAAATAAAAATAAAAAGTCAGGGTTTACTGATTCCTGGTGCAAAAAAAAATAGTTAAGAACATAATGAGCTACTTACGTATTTCATATCTCATACATTTGATTCCCCAAGCATAGGAAGCATGATTAATAGCATCTGAAAACAAAATCGTAGCCCATTATCATCAAAGTTTGTACTTTTATTGTGTTTAAATATATTTATAAAAAAGAATGTAAAAAAAACATAAAAACAAACACATTACAAGATAAAAGTACTTACCAACAATAGCTATATTTAAAGACTCTCTTTCTCTAAACACTGTATCTAATGCAATTTTCCCTATCTCTGATCTCATTGTTGTTTGTGCAAGCTGGGTGATAGCATACTCAGGATCTTCAACACCATAAGAAGCCTAAGATATAAAAAGCACCATTTACCATCTTTCGCAACAAAAACCTTTGTAAGGTTTAGACTTTGTTGATAACAGTAGTGTTACTAACTTACAACTTTAAATAAGGTATTTTATATGAGAGACATTTCAATTGAATGCATTGAATACATAAGGTGAGGTTAGTTATTTTCATAAATGGTTATATGGCAGCTATATGAGCTAATGAAGACAATAGTGATTTACATACTGTGACCGTTATTTTGTAGATATTATGTTAACAACTCTCAGGGAGATCACATTATACAATAATAATCAATGAACAAACTGCCGGCTTGTAGTAGAAATGAGAACTCAATATTTAATGCAATTTATGTACAAGATGAATTCAAATACATCACAGTTTATATAGCCTAGTCTAAAACACGTCTTTCCACTACCAAATTCTTAGGTCGTCTGTCTTTATCTTTAAATGTACGCTACGTTCAATCTAACTCCCACGTCATTGTTTTTATCGTAAAACGTCACTCGTTTATTCTGTACATTAACACCGGGTTAGAGATTATACAAATTATGTCCCACCAAAATAACTATATATATTTTAAATCATCACACATACCTTATATGGATCAACAACTTTTAAATATAGAACAGCATCCATTGTTAAGGTTACATTGTCTGCAAAAAAAAAAAAGAGGATTAAAGTATATTTGCTTTAAAATATTTTAACCAACAATTAGGTTTATTTTAATATCAGAAGAATTAGAACTGGTAGCAGAGTTAGTTTAGAACCACACATTGTATTATCAATATGAATTCATTGTGGGGTCCTCATAATACATTCAAAACATATTTTTAAAATCAGTACCTAGAGTTATAGCTGCCTGATGCGGTACATCAATAGCGATTTCTTTCAGGCTCTGTACATATTTTATTCCATCAACAATAGGAAGTATAAAATTAAGTCCCTGAGATAGTGAAGAGAAGCAATATTTAATAAACATAAAATAAAGAAACAAAGAAACATTATATCTGACCAAAAAAAATCTAAATGAAACGAAAGCTCTATTTAAAACAGAGATAAAACTAAAAGTTCATACTGGTTGCAGGATCTGACTGAATTTTCCGAATCTTTCAATAACCCAAGCCTCCTGCTGTGGTACAAACAGTATAACTGTATTTAGTGGAAGTCGAGACCGCTGACGAACACTTTGTTGTGCATGTTCTATAGTAACCTAAATAGTGTAAATAGCATATAAATCATATATATCAAATTTGCTTTAATGTTCACTATTCTATATTTTAATACATCTCAACAACAGTAATGAATAATGTATATAATATAACCAACACCACAAAATAAATCAATGATTAGGCCTAATGTTTTTTTTTAACAAAATAGATCTATGTCGCTAGGTTAATTTAAAAACAATAATTAGACTCATGAGTCTAGTCTTGCATTTGTATTAGTCTATTTTATTAGTGTTTTAAAGTTTTAATGATCATTAGGATCTATGCCAAGGCCTATGCCTATGTCATTTTTAGGCCTATCACTATCATCCTATGTAGCCTATCATTATCATAGGATTCATATGCTATGATTTATAGCCTATTTTATGATTATAATGACACAAAGTTGAAAGTAGGCTTATGGCAAGGCTTAACTTAGATATTAATTCATAAAAAAATATACACTTTTGACTCTTCTAACTAGTAACAGTAAGTAATAAAAGTAAATTTTGAGGGTAGGCATATATAGAGTCTAGCTATAACTAAATAAATAAAGTATAAATAAAGAATTTTGAATAAATAAAAACCGGTGTACCAAGAGTCAAGAGTCAAGAGTCAAGAGTGACCAAGACCAAGCTAACTTGACTTGAAGTACTTGAAGTTAAAATTGAAAAAGAAATTCAAATTGTAGACATTATGATTATTACATCATTTGCAGAAATTTAGAAACATTATACTCTAAATCATTGCTACATAACCACAAAAATAACATACTTTTAAAAGGTTCACCGCACGTTTACTCGTCACACTCCGCAACATTTTAATGTACCGTTAAAATGATGTTAACAACTTGAGAAGAACAAAAGTCGCACAGCAGCACCTCACTGGGTATCGAACATGCAATACCGATATTATGATTACCGATACTTCATTTTTTGTTTATGCCATTTTTTTATTTTTAATGTTATTTTTTAGAAAGTAATGTATTTCAATTATAAATTATTGGTGGTATTCACTTTAAAAAAATATTATTAACTTGCAGATTTATAAAAAAGAATTAATATAGTAAATCTTTGCTAATGGTATCGAATTTATCTTTACACGACTACAGCACTGAGCTATATAATCACAACCGGCTTCACGTTTGTTCAATATCAGTTTGTAACAGTTAAAAATGTAATCCTCTGTTTATATTTTCATCGTCTGGTTAAAACATAGTTTTAACGAAGCAATTCTTTTTATTTAATTGAATTAAATGACTTAGGTGTATACATTTAAAGTTGGAAGATTTTGGCCTACTTAAAATATATAGATAAAATAAATGAACTATATAGTAGAATAGTAGGCTATAACTTATAACTAGTGTAGCTTGTAATGAAATATTTAATTATTATTATTATTAAGTCTAGATTCTAGATCTAGACTATATTCTATATATAATAAATATTATATTATTATATTAATATTATAAATAATTATATAATAATTTATAATATATATATAATATTATAATAACTATAGTATTATATTTATAATATATACTATATAATATACTATATACGTATACTAAGTTAACTAAGTTTTATTTATACTATAAATACTAAGAATAAAGAAGTAATATTATAATGTGTGATGCAACCCCACAGAATGGTACTGAAGTCGGCAAAATGAGATATTTAGTTTAATGAAATTAATGATAATGTGTTTAATGAAAGCTTATTCATTTATCTATGCATCTATGCAGTGGAGAAAAGAAATTATAAAATCGATTGATTAGTTTAAAAGTTATTCAAAATTATATAAGTAAAGGTAAAGAAAGTCGTTTTGGAGAAAAATGAAAAAGAAAACACGACTGATTTTTTACAGTTTAGCATTAAAACAGATAATTAAATATTACCAGGATGACCAAAGATTAACCAATCGCTTTCATTAGGCAAACACTTTCATAATGAGCTATGTTACGTCCACAATCCCTTTGTGGCCAGAGCTGTGTAGATCTTGCTGATAATTCTCGTTAGTCCTAGGGGAGACTTTAATTATTAGTATTTATGTTTCAGTATTACACGAACTCTTCTTATAGTCCTGGGCACAAATTCAGTATTTGTATTCCAACATTTCCTTTCTTGTACATTAGAGTAGTAGATAAATCTTATTGTAATGTATACAACACAATAGTATAGTAACTTGACAAGGAAGCTTCAGTGTAACTGTTGTTGATAGTTTATTTCAGGTGGTATGTTCAATATATACAATATATCTATTATGTACAGTTAGAATAAAATAGTGCAAACACAAACGTTCTCAAAGGAACATATTTTGAAACTCTCTGTCTTTCAGACAAAACAAATCATTAAATACTATCCGAGTGGTGCAAGGGATAGACCCATTACCAGTGGGGGTGAAAATCATGGTATTATTACAAAACTCATAACAAAAACAATAGGAACTTCCCCTATTAAATAATGAGTCGTTCCCAGACTCTGAGAATTTGAGATCAACACAGAATCCCAACATTACCTAGAACCTTTTGTTTTCCTACTAAACGTCCTAATATTGTGTGTAGTAAGAAAAGAGAGAGAGAGAGGAATAAACATTGCGTGTTCCAATTCTTGAAAAAACAATATACATGACACGCCCCCACCCAATGAAAGAAATAATGTACCATAATTACCCAAGTAATACTCAACATGGTACATTTTTCGTACTTAACACTATCGTTTTAACAACCATCAATCAATGGAAGATTATAAGACAATTTAAGCAAACATGGCTCACTGGCACAACTAAATTATAAAAAGTGTCACTACCCAATGGTAATTGTGATTATAACGTGATGGACAAATATTTCCCCGTTAATATTAATATTAACTAATGTCTCAACAAGTACAAATAATTCAAAAATATTCTAGTCATTCTTATTTTAACTATGTACAGTTGTGTGGATTTCCACCAAAAATTTGCAAAAAGTCTTAAACTATTTAAACAAATATAACATTGCTCAAACTCTGTCAATTTTCAACAGTTTACTTCTAATATACAAACCAAAAGATAAGTAATACGTAACTCGAATCAAACTATAGGTTACTTCCCCTTTAAATTACAGTGTCAACTTGACATTAACAGGGTTCATACCTAAGATGATGATACTTCCCCTTTTCTCAAATATGAGGAGAAAATATGCTCTAGTTACGATTACTACAGTAATCTAAATATTAAAATGTAATCCACTATTATGCGTTTTTGGCAAATTTGAAAGTTTAATATAAAAGATTGTTCAGGGTTGAATGAGTGCCCACCTTTAGGTACCTTTGTTTCCCTCCATTCCCGGATATATGGAATATATAACAACCTATATACAACATAGTGAATATCCACTAGTTTTTCCCATTCTATTACCATGATATAACAATTTAGCAATAGATTTCCAATATTATCTATTAATTTATACCAATTGATATTACATCTCTTTCTAAGATAAAAATTGTACATATTATTATTTAGTTCCATTCATTAACTAAAATAAAAACAAGATAATAAATCAATTAGCTTAAAGTTTCCCACTTAATTGCATGCAATGACAATTAACTTTCATCCATCCATATCAAGTAAATACATGCATATATATTTATTGCATAGTGCATCAAAATTTAAATGGAATTTCTTTTCCATAATAAAATGAATTGAATCAAATGAATTTAAAATATATCAAAACATCAATATTATACATGATTATAAAAATTATTAATACTTTCAAAAGACTTGACTTCTGTATGATACAAGTATTCTATAGGTATTCCATGATCAAAATTCAAACGAATGATAGGTTATCATGACACATTCTTAATGAATAAATGAGATGATCTGAAAAAGAAGTATTGGGTTATTCAGTCAATCATGTAGCACCCGAGATAGAGTATCAGCTATGACCTTGTCTCTATCTTGTCGATGATACGGGGAATGGGATACCAGTCGGTCTTTGTCAAATTACTTATTTCCCAAAGTCTCTATAAAACTGCAGTGTGTGGTCGGCTTTTGGTACCATCACACAGGGTGTAGACCATTTGCTATCACATTTTTCTCCTATGTCATCTTCTAACATATACTTTACATCTAATTTAATATGCTTAGGTCTGATGGGGTTAACTCTATATGGATGCTGTTTAATTGGCCTGGCACCCTCAGTTAATACTACATCGTGTTCTATTAGATGTGTCCTCCTGGGAACATCTGTTAACAGTGACTTATATTCATGTAGGCCTACCAGCTCAATAATCTTCTCCTTATCTTCTACCGGAAGATGTTCTAGCCTTGTATCTAAACTCTTAAGGGCATCTGTATTATTAAGTTTACTTTCTGCAAACTTATATTCTATCCTAGATAAATCCGTCGGGACCCTAGCTAATGAAATCATGGGGACCTCCCGTGGTTTACTCTTTTCCCTGGAAACATAGGGCTTAAGTAAATTAATATGGCATACCCTCTGTTTTTGTCTCCGGTCAGGAGTCTTTATCAAATAATTGACCTCGCCAAGCTTTGACTCTATCTCATAGGGTCCACTAAACTTTGCACTTAAAGGCTGATTTTGCAAAGGTAGAAACACAAGAACTTTGTCACCTGGTGCAAAAGTTCTAGCTGTAGCTTTACGGTCATAGTTCTGTCTCATACGCTCCTGCATCTGTGGAAAATGAATCTTCACATGGTTAAAAGCATGATAAAGCCTATTTTTAAATTTATCTACATATGACAAAAGTCCAATCGGTTCACTGTCCGTTAGCCAAGTTTCATGTAGAAGTTTCAACGGACCTCTGACTGAGTGTCCATACACAAGTTCGAATGGGCTAAACCCCAGGGATTCCTGAGTGGCCTCCCTTGCAGCGAACAGTACATAAGGCACACCCTTAATTATCCCAGTCTTTCTCGTTTTCATAACAGTACTTTTTAAGCATCGATTTTAATGTCTGATGAAACCTTTCCAGAGCTCCCTGGCTCTCAGGATGATAGGCACTTGATAGCCTATGGCTTATCCCTAATTGTTCCATGACTTGTTTGAAAATGTTCGAAGTAAAGTTAGTCCCCTGGTCTGACTGTACTGTCTTCGGTAGGCCATAACGTGTGAAGAAATTTGTCAGGGCGTCTACCACCTTCACTGTTGTTATGTTCCGCAACGGAATGGCTTCCGGGAAGCGAGTGGATGAACACATGACTGTGAGCAGGTATTGAAAACCGGCTTTTGTTTTCGGCAACGGGCCCACGCAATCAATGAGTATATGACTGAATGGTTCGTCGAACGCTGGTATCGGCTGGAGTGGAGCGACAGGAATTCGTTGGTTAGGACGTCCTACCATTTGGCATACGTGGCAAGTCTTGCAGTATTGTTCGACATCTCTTCTCAGTCCTGGCCAGTAGAAGTAAGGGAGGATACGGTGGTGCGTTTTTCGGACTCCCATGTGACCAGCGAAAGGAAGATCATGCGCCATACGCAGTATATCTTGACGATAGCACTTAGGTATTACAATCTGGTGAATACTGTCCCACTCGTTTGTACCTGAGTTGAGCGGTTTCGACTTTCTCATCAACACTTCATCTTTCATGTAGAAACATTCCGCCATTGCATCTGCAGTCTTTTCATCAACAGCTTTCATTCTGAGTTGCATTATTACTTCGTCATTCAATTGTTCTTTCACCAATTTCTGCTTTGGTGACAAAATGTTATCGTTCTCTGTTGCATCACCAGTTGTTAGTTCAGCAAAGAACGTAGCACTTAAATTGATGTCAGGTGTTTCAGTTATCACTGTTTCATTCGCATGTGTGTCTTCAGAACAGACAAACACATCTTTCGTTGCACTACACGGCGTAGCAGGAGTCTTTACCGACTTCTTTTTCTGCATTGCTCTTGTCAGTGCACATGTTGGGCGTTCATTGGCAGGACGTAGGTTTTTGTCCTCCGCCATCTTTGTCTCCAACACTTTAACCATGGGCTCGACAGTGACTCTGCCGCCCATAATGTCATTTCCTAATATCATGGAAACGCCTTTGACGGGTAGTGCGCGCCACACTCCCACTACGATGTTACCTGTAAAAATATCCGACTCGAGTTTTATTCTGTGCAGTGGAGCTTCCACAGCCTCCATACTAGCACCTCTCAGCACAACAGACTCACCGGTACTGGTGGCATCTGTTAACGGCACACTGCCCTCCAGGATCACGCTGACAGCAGAACCCGTGTCACGTAATATCTGTATTTTCTTCTTGCTGAGTACATCGACTTCTGTCGACACTGTCCCCTCGTAGACAAAGGGTCGAAAATCGGATAGGTCGTCCTCTTCCGGGACTTCAGGAACCATCTGTTCCTCACGGCCTTCTGAAAGCATAATAGATTGAGTACAGCTATTCTCTTTTACCTTAGATAGACTGTTCTCAAAAACCATCGACTCCACAACTATGGGCGATGCCGGCCGCATTTCTTTTGGGTTTCTTGACCCTGTGTTGCACACTTCTTCTGTCTGCTTGCTGTCTTTCTGCACTCTGGCACAGTGTAGAATAGCACCTTGCTTCTTGGTAAGGATCCAACAATCTTTCTTCATGTGGCCCTCTTTCTTGCAATTGAAACATACCACCTTTGCTTTATTTACATCTGTCTGCTTCCTGAAATGAACTAAGTTACTATTATTATTTACACCACTGTTCTTATTATTGTTTTCACTTGTCTCTTTTGGTTTACTAGCCTCCTTGGGCTCTGGTTTGTGCACCTTGGGTTTGTCAGCATAATATGGCTTTATGCTGGCGTGAATTATGGCATAGTTATCTGCCAATCTAGCAGCTTCATGCACATCTTCAACCCCTCGGTCTGAGATGTGGGTTTTAATATCCACTCGAATACAATCATTGAATTCCTCAAACAATATTAGATTCTTGAGTTTATCAAACTCACTTACATTCTGTGACCTTAGCCACTGTTCTAACATTTTCTCCTTTTGTCTCAAAAAGTCTACATGAGTTTGATCATATGCCTTCTTTCTGTCTCTAAATAGCTTTCTATATTTTTCTGGTGTCAGGGAATAACTTTTTAGCACCCTATCTTTGATCACTTCATAGTCATTTATTTCCTCGGGTGTTAAACTCAACACTACGTCCAATGCTTTTCCTTTGTTGAGAGTTGACCTTAACAATAAAGCCATCTTATCATCAGGGAACTCATAATCTACAGCTATCCTCTCAAAAAGCAAAAAGAAATCTTGAACATCTTCTTCTCTGAATATAGGCAAGTGTTGCTTCATTGCGCTAATATCCATACCATTGCTGTCCCTACGATGGTCAGGTCTGTTCATGCGTGCCATCTCTATCCTTTCTCTGCTTTCAATCCTAATTCTTTCCAATTCCATTCTCTTCATAGCTAATTGGAATTTTAGGTTTTCACTCAACCCTTCATCTTCATCATTGTTTGATGATCTAGATGACATATTTCTTACATCGTCTCCGTGGGCAATTACCTCGCCCCCACTGGGAGCTACATAACCTTTATTAATATCGTTCTGGCCCACTTCAACTACATTACCAGTGTTCATGGCATTCTGCCCGTTCAAACATGTCATAATTTCTTTGATCAAAAGGATTACGATTAGGTCTTGCCTGTCCTGCCTCAATCCCAAAGGACTCAGCTAATTCTTTTAGTTCAGCAAATGACATGGCATTAAGTTCCTCACTTGATATATTCGAAGCCATAGTGTAGCGTTCGAAATATTTGTGATAGTAGAGTAGTATATATTGTATAATAAAATATAAAGTTCCAACTTACGATTTGTCCAGAAATTTGCACAATATAATATTACACACTTCGTGGAATCTTCACACTTCCCAAGGCATAAATACGCAAACCAGTGCTCTCCTCTTTTTTTTAAAAGAATAGTTTCACAGTCCTAGAAAACGAAACACAAATATGCCGCTCTCAGTACTACTAATGTCACAAAATATTTATAGGTCAGGAAAAATATAACTCAAATTTTCCAGACGAGATCAACAAATTTTTTCCAATCCTAGATCAGGAAAAGTAGAACTCAAATATACCGAACGAGACCACCGAATTTTGTCAATCCTAGGTCAGGAAAAGTAGAACTCAAATATACCGGGCGAGACCACCAAATTTTGTTACGTCCACAATCCCCTTGTGGCCAGAGCTGTGTAGATCTTGCTGATAATTCTCGTTAGTCCTAGGGGAGACTTTAATTATTAGTATTTATGTTTCAGTATTACACGAACTCTTCTTATAGTCCTGGGCACAAATTCAGTATTTGTATTCCAACATTTCCTTTCTTGTACATTAGAGTAGTAGATAAATCTTATTGTAATGTATACAACACAATAGTATAGTAACTTGACAAGGAAGCTTCAGTGTAACTGTTGTTGATAGTTTATTTCAGGTGGTATGTTCAATATATACAATATATCTATTATGTACAGTTAGAATAAAATAGTGCAAACACAAACGTTCTCAAAGGAACATATTTTGAAACTCTCTGTCTTTCAGACAAAACAAATCATTAAATACTATCCGAGTGGTGCAAGGGATAGACCCATTACCAGTGGGGGTGAAAATCATGGTATCATTACAAAACTCATAACAAAAACGATAGGAACTTCCCCTATTAAATAATGAGTCGTTCCCAGACTCTGAGAATTTGAGATCAACACAGAATCCCAACATTACCTAGAACCTTTTGTTTTCCTACTAAACGTCCTAATATTGTGTGTAGTAAGAAAAGAGAGAGAGAGAGGAATAAACATTGCGTGTTCCAATTCTTGGAAAAACAATATACATGACAGTTATTACACAAGATGTTAAAGTTTTAAAGATTTTAAATAATATTTAGTTGACTTAAAAATAATTTTATCTTTAGAATTTAGAAGATATTTTGTTTGATTTTATGCAAAAGCTGCATAAAAAAACACATTATTTTTAAACTTGCAAAAAAAATTTTAGTTTGAAATTTTCACAGCTATACGTTAAGGCATTCAACATTACAAATCAATAATAACCTTAAAAATGACCTAGGACTCATTTTACACTTTATTTTGCATCAATTGAAAAATCAGTTTTTCTGACTTCCGTGCCGGTTGGTGGGGTAGCATCACATATAAGTATATAAGATAAGTCTGATAAGAAATATTAAAGAATGGGCACTTCTTATAGTTAAAAACTATAATAGACTTATACTATTTTATAGGGCTTCTATCCTTGTCCATGCTTTTTAAATTAGCATGATCAGTGCGCTCTTGGTGTGACTTGCAATGGCAGATGTATTAGCCAAAAAGAAAGGTCTTTTAGTTCTTTTTAAAAGATTCTCTTGTCCCAGACTCTCTCACTCCCAGTGTCTGAGATTGAGATAAATTGTTCCACACTGAACTAGGGATGTTAAAACCGGTTTGTTTTCAAAACCGGTTTTTGATTCTATACATCAGCCTGATTTTGGTGCTGAGGGCTAAGTTCTTGTCTTTCCATATAGTCTTGAGCCTCTTTAGTGATGCTGTTGTCTGGGCAATCCTGGACATTACTTCTGGTTTGGAGCCCTCTTCGGATACAATAGCTCCTAGGTATTTGAAGCTGCTTACTGTTTCCAAACTCTTCCCATCAATCTTGATCTGTGTGGTGATGCCGCTGGTGTTACTAGTCATTAATTTAGTTTTTTCGGCACTGATTTGCATGCCATAGGATGCGGAAGTTTTGTCCAGTTGCTCCACTAGATTGTACTTTTAGTGTTGAAATTACACAAAATGCACACATTTACTATTTACTTGAATTTTTAGTTTTAAACATAATGTATGGCTCTCACAGAATTAATTTTCAAAATATGTGGTGGACATGGCTCTCTCAGACAAAAAGGTTCCCGACCCCTGGTCTATAGTATAAATAGTATAATATAGGCATTGTTATTAGGCCTATTCATAGAATTACCATAGATTTATTTCCATTAATTTTAATATTACAACTAATTTTCATAAAATTGACACATTTTTTATACAATTGTTCTTATTATAGTGTTAGTCTAGGTTTTGAGAAGGAAAAAAAGCCAAAATGGACAAATTACTGAGCGAGCAAGTTAGGCCAACAGAACAACACAGTCATGAGGTAACATTAATTACCCATTAATATAATTCTGTTTCAATACGATATGATATATAATTATTATTTTTTTAAAATTAAGGATGTGTCTTGCCTCCTATGTTTATCTATGTTTGAATCCAGTCTTGCATTTTTATTAAGGTTTTAAATGATAATATGTTGTTGGTTTTCCTGATTATCCAGGTTACTCATTACATGCTTGGGTGCCATTGAGGTAGAAAGATATGATTTATATAACATACATTTGTTTTTTTATATGAAATAATAAAGTCTTTTCATCTAATTCTTTCTGGAGATATTAAAATAGGTTTATGTGTTGCATTTCTAAGTATTTATTTTTTATGCAATAAGTCTTATAATACAACAAAAATTATCAGCTATAGTGATTATCTTTTTTTTAAACATGCCTACATTCTAAATTATAGAGTTAATTTTGCAAACTAAATTTAACATTAAAATTAGTAAACCAAGGCATATTTCATTGATATCCATCGTTTATTATTAAAATTTGCATGAATTATATGCACAGGGATATATTTATTTGAGCCCAGAAAATATAAAGAATTAGAGCATCCCTAGCAAATCTTGTAAAATATTATTATATAAATGTCCATTGATCAAACCTCCTTTATGCCAGCAGAGATTGATGTTGTCACATGCAAGCTCTGAGGTGACATATAAGTCTACACTAGTGATGGGTGTCATAGATAGTGATGATAAGCAGATGACACAAATAAACAAGCAACTGCCGAGGTTCAAATATCAGAAGAAAATTTTTTTTATTGTCTATGAACATAACAATTAATGCGCAAGGCATAATTCACATATAAATTGCACACTTCCAATCACACTATAACATCACAGCTCTTCCCATGAATAATCATCAATTAAATATATAATATATGTCCATCATAAACACACTAAGTCTCACATGATCTGTAATAAATCTTTAGGCATCAAATATAAATACTCTATTATATCTAGACATGCCCCCACAGATTCAATAGATTTCTTCTTCTTACAGCTCTACTTTACTCTACAGTCATTTTCCTATCAAAGCAGAGGCGCTTGTTTTGAAGTAGGATACAACGTGTGGACATCCTGTGTTGTTGGTGGGGGGATACAACACCGTTGATGCATAATCCAGGACGGATCTAGCTTAACTCTTATAGCAATGGGTCTTAGGGCTATTTCCTTTTATTCAAATGTGAATGTTTTTATCTAATCTATTTTTTTTGTTTGTTTTTTAAGATTAGTTCAGCTCTAAAAGAAAGGCTTAAAAAATGTGGTCGCTATCACACATCACCATTAGCAGAGTCAGCAAGGTCAGATTCTACCAACAAGTTCAAGAGCATTCCTGGGGAAACCCCTATGTCTAAACGGAAAAACTTTACAACAAAAACAAGTGCCACCATTGCACTGAAAAAGAGAAAACTGGAATATGATAAAAGAAGTGAACTTGGAATTGAATGCTTATCTGATACAAGTCAAGCTGTGGTAGAGAATCATGAAGAAACAGATCAGGGTGATGAAACAAAAAAAATTAATATAGAGGGTAAGGACTGTTACAGTATTGTTTTTAAATTACATTCATTTGATATATTGACTCATTTGGAGAAGCTGTAAATAAAAAGATTAATTTATCTTCAACTTAAATTTAATAACAGAACACAAAAGTTCTATAAAAAAAATGAAAACAAATAGCGATATGATAACAATTATATACATTTATACATTAAAAAAATATACAATAAATATAAGAATAATCATAACTTACACACTTCTGAAAAAAGAACAAGCCCCTATATACAATATCAGAAAAAGACACTAAAGTGTAAATGTCGGTATGTACACAAATCATAACACAATGACTACGGTAAAATAAACCAACTTCAGACTTAAAAAACACTGTACTCCTATTTATATTAAAAGTCTAATAGATTTTCCAGGCTGGACTGGTTATTGAAAACAAGTACTTTCTTAAATCGAGTGTTTTTCATATATTAATACATAAAAATAATTGTCTTCAATTTCTAAAAAAGAGGGGAGGCGGGAATAACCTAGATCAGTCAACCATTATGTTCTTCAACCAACTGTATAATGGTATTTCTCTAGTACAAAGTTATGGGTAATAATTGAGAATAGCTAAGAGGATTTTTAATGATGTATTTATTATATAGAAAAAAATAATTAGAAACGATTTCTAGAGAACCTTTTTTTATTCATTTAAATCTTCAAAACATTTTTTTAACAGATGAAAACAAATTGCTAACAGCCAAAGTTGAGTGTCTACATGAGTCTTTGATTGAAGATAAAAACCAAAAGCTGCTGTCGGAAAAAAGGCAATTAGAAATAAAATTGATGGAGAAAAATGAGACATTAAGAAAATTGAAGATGGTCAAAATGTACAGAGAAAAGGTTAATATGCACTTTGTTTTATGTATTAAATAAACTAACTATAGACAGAGGGTTGCAAGATGAAGTCTTGTTATATTATATACCCTTTTACATACATTAAAAATGCGGCTAACATTGGACCAGCTTGTATCTTTGTTAGATTGGTGATCATTCTATGCAGTACACATCCAAATGTAGAACATATGTTGTTTTTGGTACTGATTGTACATTAATTTAAAACCATAAAATGTATTTAAAATTAAGTGTTTTAAATGCTGATCATTTTTTACTAGCTTATTAAATGCCAAATACTTGCTAAAGATGTAAATAAAAAAACTAATCCATTTAATTAATAAAATAAGGAAAGTTTTTAATATTTAATATTTACTTGCTAAAATATTTACAATTTCAGAACAATTTATCAGAGTTGCAAGTCCTTATTAATACATGGCGAGATGTGTCTCAAAATGCACTAAATGATCTTCACAACTTGCTTCCCCATCCCAAGCCTACATTGACTGAGCTCATTTCAAGTATGCACATTGATACTGAGTTGATTCATTATAATGCAGATGATGAAGGATTCACTTGAACCTGATATCTATAATAATTTTGTTTTATTTATTGAACTGTTTGAAAAAGATATGATATATAAAAAAGGAAAAAAAAAAGCTTTTTCACTCTTGTTGTCTCATTTTAATTTGTATTTGTTCTGTAATTTTCATAAAATCAATACATCAAGTAGCATAACATTAAAAAGACATAAAAGCAATTTCATAAAGTTTTAGTAATTTTCAAATAATTTCTTGATAAGTGCAACATTAGTTACATTTTGTGTGACTAAATTTAAGATGATCTCAACAAAAAAGATTAAAGTGTAGACCTTCTATTGGGAAAAAGTAGCAATGAAAAAATATGTCCTTTGCACAATTAACATCAAAATATTGTTCCCTAATAGTATATAAGTAATAGATATCAGATGTTTTTTTTATTATTTTTACTTTACCTATGAAAAAACATTTAAACATTTTTGTTTAAAACTAATTAAAAGCTAATTTAATTTTTAGCAGGTAACTCAACACTTTCACATGAATCCGTGATTAAATTTCAAATTAATGAACATGAAAACTTTATGAAAAAGTGAATACAGAAAAAAATATTTTAAATATGACATTTTTTAAATGAGCGAGCAAGAGACAGTCACTTTTAGCAGCAGGCAAAGAAGCTGCTGTGCTTGGTTGTCAAATCTCAAGCCTTCTTCTAGTATACTTGTTCCGAACATGAATGTTATTGCTCCCTCTCCCCCTGCTGAAGGGATCTTGGTGGTGAGCCCTAATATGTTCCCAACATCTCCATAGGCCATAGGGCCAGTCCTAGTCTTTGAATATCCAACACCAAATAAATCAATGATCCTCCCCTGTTTCTCCATTACCATCGAAGAAACCAACGGTATCACATTTAGCGTGCTCACACTCACATACTGCGTTCTTTTTCCAAACCGTGATTGGGGAAGGGGGTGGGGTGGAGACTGAAAAAAAAAATAGTTAAAGCGGAATAAGGTATTTAAACTAAACATTTTCAGATAAGAAACAAATTAAACTATGCGGCATAATATAACTATTTTCCTTCAGACGTTAAAAATTGATAAATATCAAAGATGTGTATTCCTTTAGTTTATTATTATTTATGCCCACAAGTAAAAAATCAGTGATTCAGGCCACAGAATCAATATATATAATTACGGTGAGTTTGTTTGTTTATATATTTATATACATATATATATGTTTGTCCTCTATAGGCGCCTAAGCCGTTTGACTAATAGGGTCAAAAGTTAAATGTATAAATTGGAAACGTCCTCCAATAGAGAATTTTATTTTATGACTTATTATCATGAATGTGTTGATTTACAAAATCCAAAATGTTAGATATAACTATGCAAATAAATAAAGCCGTACATAGCAAATAGCCATTTCCGTTCAATTACTATAATGAACGCGATATTTTGTATGTTGAACGCGAGGGTCTTATCGGGTTTTTCCTATTCTGCTGTTGTTTTTTTTAATGTAGCGAGACCTTTTTTAAAAGTTACGCATCCGCAATTTGGCTTGGAGAGTTTGGTGTAGGCTACTTAAAGAAAAATACTAGCGAATGACGTAATGTCTATCAAATCTTTTTTTTTTTCATTATAGATGTTTGCATTATCTTTTAAGTAAAAGTAACCACATGTTTTAATTATTTAATAGATTCACGTCGCTATTGAGAACATCCTTTAATAGGCGACTTTCTACACTCTATAAAAAAATGATACTAATTATAAAGGACAAGTTATAAATGATTACTTTTAAATAGCAGAAGCCTGACAACAACACTTTTTATGCATGTGCCAGTTTCGGGACGCCTCTGGCACAATATAAAATAACTAAAACTAAATACCGAAATTAACATTATCAACACTGTTTTAATGATACAATAAGCAAGAACAAAAATTAAATACCGAATAAATCGTTCTCACTTTTAAGTTTTTATTGTATTGAAATATTATTTTCTATGTTTTTTTTTATATTATTTACCTTTTTTTGTTTGGTTTTTGAGTTGTTGTTTTTTCTTTTAGATAGTATATTATTGTTAATTTAATATTATTAATAACAAGTCAAGTCAACACAACTGTTCGCTACGTTTTAATACCAGAAGTTTGACAGCAACAATTCTTATGCATATGCCAGGGTCTGGGCGACCGAATTAAAAAGTCTCTTAGAAAACCTGGACGAGCCTTTCGGCTCTTGTGTCCAGGGCGTAACGTTTAGGATTGAGTTAACTCTGTCCGAGCTCCAGCCACCCCACGACACGCCTAAGGCGTGGCGCGCCTTGTAACAGGGAAGCTTTCCTCAGACCAGAAACCGTTCACTGCGGTTCCCCTAAGGATCATTATCGCGGTGGCTCGCCCGTATACCTGCATTGTCACCCGGTAGCGCTAATCCTATACTATAAGTACAGGCATCCAGGCACCGGGTGGTTCTCGAGACGGGAATGCAGCTTCCATTGCTTCCTCTCCACTGAGACCCCGTGGCCCCTCGGCAGTGCAATGGATCTCGGACCCGCTGCGGGGACTGTTCTCACGCGTTCGCCCGCCGGTGTATTCTTAATGGGAATGTATCGGTGGTTTACACACTACGCCAGTCTTTGAGGCCCATGGGTGCAGTAGTGAGTCAGGGCGACCAGAAACAAGTAAAAAGAACAAAAACTAAATACCGAAAAGAAACGTTCTCATTCCAGTTTTTATTGTGTATATATATATTATTGTATATTTTATTGTATAATTTTTTCTTTCTCTCTTAACAAAACACATTGTAGTCATTCGTTTCTCCGTCATTTTGACGGGCATAACCACTAGTAAATATAGAATTCTGTTATTCAGAACACTGAGCTATATTTAATATAATATAATTATATAGCTCAGTGATGAAGTCTCGGAAAGCTCTTTGATAACGAAAATCACTGAGCTATAAATTTATAGTTCAGTGATCACAAATTTAGCCGAGTCAACATGGCGGATCCTAAATATGCTAATCTACCTGGAATCGTAAGTAGATTAAACAGTGTCCCTTAAAAAGAACGAATGGTTAATTACTTTGTATATTTTAAAATGTCCTGTTCCTATTTATCGATCCACAGTTTTACAGTCCGTTAATAGATCTTACTGACAAAAATTAAGCCTATCACAACCATCAATCACAGTGATCAGTGAGTGTGTTGACTTCACTCAATTCACTGTTCAGACTGTTCTGTTTCAACACTGAGTTTCGGTGACTCACAGTTAGTAGGGATGTGACAATTTTTTTCAAAATCAAATAAATTCATTTTTAAAAGCAGCATCTTAAAGCTGATGATCTGAGCTTTCCAACGGTATATAAAACATCTCTCTATGACAAATAGTAAAAAAGTTACAAATTTTTTAGTGGTCATTTTTTTTTACATGGAGTATATAGGCAAAAGTGTGCCACAATTTTGAAAATCTTAGTAAAAAAATAGCATAACTTTGCCATTTCTTAACATAGAGTCATGATTAAACTACCATTGGAAAGGTCTTGATAAGCACTATAAGGCTATATTACCAGAACAACTAAATTCTTAAGCATCAACAATTGGGAGGGGACATTCTGGTGGAAAATTGGGTACATTTTAGCTATTAATTGACAAAAAAAATCATACCTTAATTATTACTTCACACAGAGTCATAATTTTACCACCAATGGAGAGGTCTTTTCGAGCACTATAAGACTAGACTCAAATAATTATTAAAAATGTAATTTATCAATTGGCAGACGGATTAAAAATGAGAGGACTTTTTTTGCTGACTCGTCAAAATAACAATTTTCTTGTGCCTGAAACATGATAAGGTTGGGATAAAACATAGTCTAAATGAAGACACAAACAAACTGAACAAACCAATCACTGTGATGAAAAAATTATGGTGCATTTAATACAACTTTTTAGATTGGCTATATATAACATGTCGGATACATTTAAATATAGTATATTACTGTATATCCACATGTTTATTGCGCATTGATATATATATATGAAGTTTAACAGCCAAACAGGATTGCAATACATAGGTCTTACATACAGCAGGGTTTAGTACATTCACATTATAATACTATCTGCTGGTTGCCTAAGGCAGCTGGGGTCCAACAAACCAGAGCCAATTCTCACAAGGGACTTTGGAGCCAGAGTTGTAGTAAAAAGTTGTATAGCCTGCAAAAGAATAGTGCCAGTATTTATATAGAATTATGTTTGTGAGTAAGTATGTGTGTATACAATGTTATATACATATATAAACCTATATATATATATTATATATATAAATTATGATATATGTTATATATATATATAATAATTCTTCTTCTTCCTCGTAATATTGTGTAATATATATAATTTAATACATGTATAGTTAATATATAAATATAATATATATATAATATAATAATTAACAGTAATATAGGATTATATAGGCCTATAATATAGTAATATAGGCTAGTAATATAGTTAATATATAGGCCTAAAATATAATATATAATAATTATATATATATAGGCCTAGCTAGATATTTATATATTATATACCTATGATAAATAAATAAGGCCTGTGCATATATTATCATTTTTTGATAGCTTTTTCTTTCCCCTAATGTAGGCCTAATCCTCAAATTGATAATAAAACACATTAAGAAAGCCAATGGCCATGACTGTGAGCCAATAAGATAATTAAAAAAGAGTCACGTGACTAGTTACACCCCTTAGAAACAAAAGATGTCAGGATCAATATGGCTACCAGGCCTTGTAGTAAAAATACCGATTTTATTTATGTAAAAAAATGTGCTACCATAGATTTTAATGAAATTTGGCACAAAGGTAGAAAAGTCTTTAATCTAAAAGGAAAATAAGTGTCAATACTGTGAGTTCTTTCCTTTAGGCGTAGGACTACTTCAAAAAAACACAATACACAGGCCGTATGGGAAAAATACCCCCCAGTCTAGATAATTAAGGAAAAAAATGTGCTACCACAGATTTTAATGAAATTTGGCACAAATGTAGAAAAGTTCTTAATCTAACAGGAAAATAAGTGTCAATACTGTGAATGCTTACCTTTAGGCGTAGCAATACTTCAAAAAAACACTATATTTTCCAATGAAAAAAAAGAATATATTTCCCGAGTTTGCAAATGTAAAAAAATAATCAAAATGTAGGTCAATATGAGAACAATGAACTTTCCCAGGCTGTTAACACTGGTCAATAAGTGCTTTAATGCAAATCGTATTCAATTAGTACCAGTGTTGAAAAGTCCGTAAAAAGTCGGAAGCAACTTTTACGACGCGCGGCACTCGGCAAAAGTCGGGAATTGTCACATCCCTACAGTTAGAGACAGTTTTAAGTTTAGGGAGTTTATTGAGAAGTTTATTGAATGGTTTGTTACGAGTGTTTATGTAAGTGTATGAAGAGTATGCATGACTAGACGGTATGATTAGGATTGGGGATGCAGATATCTTTTCAACCTGTTGCAAAGCTCAGATATAATATAAACATATATTTCATAAAGACAAAAACACTTTCCTTGTCCCTTATGCCGCAAGTTATGCGAGAACAAATGCATATAAAAAGTACTCTTTCTTCCCGAGTGGCATTCGGGCATGGAATGGGTTGCCTGAACAAACCAGGAAAACCAGTAACTTAACATCATTTAAAACATCAACAAAAATGCAAGACTAGACTCGGACCACGGATGAGCGTAGGACGCAATAATCTTCTTTAATATATAAGGAGCATCTGTAATGTATTTATAGATTAGATAAGAAAATATCAGACACTTTCTCTTAGAATTCTCTGTCTTCTGACTTTAAACTTCTTTTAAAATACTTTAAGATAAGGGAGGCGTTATAAGGCGGATCCGCCGTATAACGATTTTTGCGTGAACTCGTGACCCATATTATACAGGATCTTTTCCACTGCCGACAACGCGAAGCACTAATTTTTGGGAAGCGTTATTCAAACAGCCGAAAGTGTATAATACCGAATTTACGAAAAATTGTGAGAGTTAGGCTATACTTATGACTTAAAACCTTATATTCTATTCTATAGTCTATAGTGACTCTATAGGCTTTTAATTAGGATCATATTCCTAGCTAAGTCCTAACCCTAACCGGGCCTAACCGTAAAATCAATTTCTAATTGTGATTAAGTGACATAGGCCATAGTAATATGGTAACCTTTATGTTTGAATTAATGATAAACAATGACAAATGGTTACTTACAAAAAAATCACGAATTTAACTAAAAAATATTTATCGTTTTACTATAATTGAACGGAGTGATTACGGTGTATTTTTTTATAATACTAAAAAAAAAATTGGCGGAGCTGGCTGGATTTGAACCTGCGTCACCCCTGTTGACAGCGCAAGCTACTAACCATTGGGCCAACAAACCTTGTTCTAAATAGTACGAAAAAATAGTAATTAAGCATATAGGACCAGAAAAACAATTATGTATAATATAATATAGGTCAGGAGTTCACGCAAAAATCCGCCGAATAACGCTGAGCGTTATACGGCGGATCCGCCGTATAATCACTCCGTTAAGATAAATAGGCTATAGTCATTTATATAATTATGTGGCTATAACTATAGCTATATATAATAACTATATATATATAGGCTAAATCCTTCACCTCCCAGCTACTTCTACTCTACTCTAAATAGTAAATACTAATAGTTTACTAGGTAGGCTATCCCACCGGGACAGGAAAATTAGATATGAGTCTATTCATGACTATATAAATATCATGATCATTATAAATGATATGTGTTAGATAAAGGCTAAACTACTTTTAAAATTAAAATGTCTGTATTTTTATTTTGTATATATTTTTATAGTCTAATTTTTTGCAAACAGCCAAAAGTCTGTGGAGTGTATGAGTAAGACTTGACTTGAGTATAGTAGGCCTATTAGTAACTTAGTATATATATAAGTATAAGTCATATAGGTAGTCATTTACTCATACTCATATATTGTTAACTTTTAATGTAGAGTGTACAATATAATTGTGGGTGGACTTCACTGAGAGTAGAGGTAGAGGAATGTAAGAGTATAATTGATAATCATTCAGTCATGGCAAATTCTTTCTGGCACAGTCACAGTCTTTAAAAAAACTCTTGCTAATATTATTTTAAATTTATTGAAAATTAAGTGAGTGTGGTAGGCCCTCCTTACCCTTCTAAGTGAAAGTACATGTAATGTCAATTAGAAGCCAGTCGTCTTAATTTGCTGAAGATGGCAATTGTCATCTGTCATTGACTCATTGTATTAACTATTGATTGTATTGTTGAGGATCCCTTTATAGTTGAAGACTGTTAGCGACCATGACTTCTTCATATTCCTCACAGAATTTCTGGATCAGCTACCTCCTCCACTTAACAAGAGTGAAAGACTTTCTTACGATAACAACAGCCATTGCCATTGGCTGTTGCAGAAATAGTTTTACTCTGCGTTTTTTTTTAAACTTTTTTTTTGTTAACTTTTTAAGCGTAAGTGGTAAGCTTTGAATTGAGCTTGAGTTGTAGTAAATAATCCTAGCATTAACCATTATTTTCAGGATATTACTTCTCCAGATGTATTTGAAACTAGTGATTTACCTGAAGCAGAACAAAATTTGCCAGTGAAACAGGTAAGAAATGATGTTCATCTATAAGGCAGTCATTTGTTTCATAACACTTAACTTACTGTGCATCAGAAACTTCCTCAATTACTTTGTGTTTCAAAAATCTCTATTAAAAAAAAAAAAATCTTTTCCAGGAGATTCTTGATGGTGAAAGTGTTGAAAGTATTCATATCAATACTGATGCAGCATTTAAAGTATTTAAAGGAAAATCTGTAGCTACTGGCAAAACTGGTATTTTTGTAGATTTAAAACATCATTCTATCAATGCTAGTTAAACCACATAAATTATGTTTGTTCTATTTGATTTATTTTTAATGATGTATTATATTTCAATATTTTATCAAACTTTCCCATAAAAGAATTTCATGACATTGACCTAAGGCCTCTTCAATACTAAAGTTATCTACTTTTTTTTTATCTCCAGATTTTTCTGATAGTGTTGGGAAATCAAGAACTATTGGCTATTATGCTGACTGGAGTGAATATGAAATAGTAAGCAAATAGATCTAATTGTGTTACAAAATTGTAATGACTGCAATAACTATCGCCCGGTCTCAAATCTCTCCTTTATTTCTAAAATACTTGAGAGAGTTGTGTCGCAACAACTTGTGCAGCATCTTAATGCTAATAATCTACTTGACCCGTTCCAATCTGCCTATCGTCATGGCCACAGTTGCGAAACAGCACTTCTGCGAGTCCTAAATGATGTACTTTGTAGTGCTGATCGTGGCGAACTATCACTATTAGTGTTGCTTGACTTAAGTGCAGCTTTCGACGTAATTGACCATGAGCTTCTTCTAGCCAGGCTTAAAAAGGAGATGGGCATCACGGGTAATGCGCTGCGGTGGTTCTCGTCTTATTTGGAGGATAGGACCCAATATGTTGTGGTAAAACAAGCTTCTTCGCAGAGCACACCACTGAGGTGCGGAGTACCACAAGGCTCTGTATTGGGACCTATACTATTCTCTATCTATACTAGTAAACTCGGCAAAATCATTAGTACCCATGGCGTAAATCGTAAGCTATTTGCTGACGACACGGAATTATACATTAGTTTCAATCCTGATCCTGCTTCCTGTGCTGCGGCTGTAAAATCTCTTGAAGACTGCTGCCTGTCAGTGAAATCGTGGATGGTGGAAAATAGGCTAAAGCTAAATGATGATAAAACAGTGGCAATATTGTGTGGGTCTCATGCTAAACTTAAAACCTCTAAGCTAGAAGCAATAAAAGTTGGCACTGCTGAAATTACCTTATCTGACTATGTAAAAGATCTTGGCTTGTTTATTGACAGTAAACTTTCAATGACTACCCATGTCAGCTCTGTCGTCCGGGCATGCTCTATGCAATTACGAGCCTTAGGTCAATTGCGACCTCATCTAAACAAGAAAACAGCAAATGCTGTTGCCGTCTCTCTTATTCTCTCAAGACTTGATTACTGCAACAGCTGCTTGTGGGGGATTCCAAAAAAGCAGATTGAGAGACTCCAGAAGGTGCAGAACAATGCTGCACGCATAGTATCTCTGGTCGAGAGGTCCGCTCACATCACCCCTATACTTAGGGATCTCCACTGGCTCCCCGTGCAAAAGCGAATTGAATTTAAGCTTCTTTCCCTGGCATTCAGCTGCTTGGATGGCACTGCACCTAGCTATCTTCAAAACATTCTTACAACATATGTTCCAGCAAGAGATCTCCGTTCAAGTGAAAAGTCATTACTTAGGACTCCCAGTCTTATTGGACATAGAAAGAAAACCTTTGGAGTGCGCGCCTTTGAGGCGGTGGCGCCCGTATTATGGAACAATTTGCCTATTTCACTAAGGCAAACTGAAGCAAAGTCTTTTAAAAAGAACCTAAAGTCCTATATGTTTAAGTAATCATTGTCTAATTTGTGCTCTTGTATCTATGTCATGACAGCGCACTGAGCATGCTATTATAGCATGGATAGTTGCGCTATAAAAGTGCTCATTATTATTATTATTCTAAATAAGTTTTAGAAGTACACTTTTACTGGTAAATTGTTTTTCTCATTTTGTATTTTATGACAACATGAATGGAATATTTCTCTCAGTTCTGGATTTATAATCCATTTCATCTATTCCAAAAAAAAAGCCCAACAAATTTAATCAAGACTAATGCAAATACTAGCTTACTTTTATGTTTTGGCAATTTTAGGCTGAAAGTGGTGCAAAACAAGAAACAGCCCAGCAGAAATTTCAGCGTCTGCAACATGAGCTAAGAGAATTGGCTGAAGAAGTGGGGAAAATCAAGGTTGTTATACAAATTAGCTTGGTTTTTAATTTTAAGCAAAGTAAACCTCATTTTAGTTTCATCTTATAAATGAAAATTGATTGATCACAGTTTTTTTCTGTGTATATTGAGATGTGAAAAATATATCTGTATATATATGCAAAATGTTAAATGTTTTCTCTCCTTACAGGCAGATGTAAAAGACACAGGTGCAGGTGAATCAGTATCACCTGTTGCTCTAGGGAAGCAGCTGGAATATCTTCAACATCAACTTGCTGATCTGCATCTCGAACAACTGCTAGGCCCCGAGGCACATGTAGACTTCACTGATCCACAGGGGGCGTTGAAAAAGTAAGAAAAAGTTTTTAATGAATTTAAATCTTTCCTTTCTTTAGTCTCCTTACATATTGATACCAGTATGTACCAGTGTTTCCCTAACTAATTTTTTTTTTACCAGGATATTTTTTTAAATTTTACTTGATATGACCCACAATTATATTTATCGGCTATCGGTAGCACGTATCAGATATAATTTACCACACAATGTTTTAGGCTAATGACATCTATGTTCGGGGGCTAGTGGTAAAATCTGGTTGTAATATAAAATGTCAATCGGGGCAGAAATATAATGTACATCTTGATAATCACATAGTTTGTTTTTTTAACAGCCTGGTAATTTTATTTTTTGTCACGGCACTAGGTCACAGTCCAGCATTAGAAAAACTCTTCTGTCAACTATACTTGACTTTTTGTTAGTTTTTAATTAAATTTGATTTGTCCACTGTTTAACCCTCTAACTATTTCTCTCCCTCAAACCGGACACGTATATTTCCCTCCGCATACAAAATCTCCTGGAACCCGGCCGCGTATATTTGCCTCAAGGAAGGGTGTCTATTTAAAGATCAAAATAAAGGATTTGACCTTTCACCATAGTCTCGGGCAGAATATTTATTCGATCGCTGAATAGTTGAATTTTATTTCGCTTTTTAAATTATGAAAATTGACCAATTATTGATTTTTTTTTTTAATTGAAAGTGTGGTCCTAATGAACGCTGTCGAATTACCTTCCGTTATTATGGCGGTACATGTTGATGCGACTTTTTCTTATGGATTATTATTTCTAATGAATATAATTACTTTATGAATTAGATTATTCTAATAAGGTAAGTTATTATGTTTCTAGCAATTTACTCTCTTCGTGTTATCATCAATTTTTACCAACAAAAAAAGTAAAAAAATAATTTCGGAACCCTATTGATGTCTCAGCGATTCTGAATTAATGTCTGGCAGGGTTCCCGCGGCCTCCTGAAATTTCAGGATGTCCTGAAATCCTCCTGAAATTGCAAAAAAGTGCAAAAACTCCTGAAAACCTCCTGAAATTTGAAATAATCTCCTGAAATGTCCTGAAAAATTGAGCTGACCGCTATTTTTTCCTTCTCCAACACGTGTCCCTATTTCAACAGCCCCACCTCCCGCTTTGTTCCTTGCTACGCCGAGCCTATCCCTTCTCGCTTTGTGACGGTAAAGATGGTATACATACTATACATACAGCTCTTCCCCCTCTTTCGCCCCCTCTCCCACAGTTTGTTGTCTGCTAGATTAGATAATGATAAGGACTAAGCTAGCGTTTATAGAGGCGGCGGGTTTCGGAAAATTGCACGCGCGAGTCGACCCGAGCGAACTCGTGCGATGAATGTTTTTTTTTTTGCTTTACAGTTGTTCATAGAGGACGCGGGTCTCTCGAGGCGACAAATTTGCCGACCGGCGCGGGTAATTACCAGAACTAGTTAGGTGCCTATGTTCGCGATCAATGTTGAGAATGCCTGATTACGCTACGCGCAGCGCCTACTAGTCTACTTGGGGTCAGCGAACCGACATATTTTGCCAAATTGATTTATTTTGAAATATATTTATATCAAAATACACAGAAATAGGTCTTTTTATTAGTTAAAAAGAAAACGATGACGTTTAAGACGCTACCTTATATCATATTATGGTAAAAATTCCAGTAGGCCTATTTAGCTAGCCCTACTAGAGGAGTTGTTGGCGATGTAGGCCTACGCCGATTGGCGCCGATATCATTATCAACTTTTTAAAGGTGTAGGCCCTACATGGTTTTACTAATTATTATATCGTATGGGTAGGCCTACAATGTGTTTTTTTTTATCAATGTGGGAAATGTAGGCAGACGATTTTGGGTCTAGGCATAGGCCTAGCCGGTGTGGCCCTAGGTCTATCAGTTTATCAGTCTAAAGACTTGGCCCAATCTAGAAGTCTAGATCTAAGTCATTTTATTCACCAATACATTGATGAAATGCACTCAATACTAAATATATCTGACTAGAAATCATTACAAACAATGTTAATGGTAATTAGGTTAGGGCACTTGTATAGCGCGTCATCAAAACCGTCATCAAAACCGCGTCATCAAAACCGGCGCCGTTCTGTCTAGAAAGCATAGGCAGGCCTACTTCAAAAGACTTTTTTTTTGTGTCGACCCACTATAGTGTTAGCCTACTATAGGGATAGGAACATGAGTATGGACAGTGACTTAGATGTAGAAACAGATACATTACTTTGCCTTATGACTAATGGCTGTATTCATCGGTTGTTTTAAAGAAGTGAAGCGCTGTGTTTGCCTTATATGCATGATTGAAACCATTTTTTTATGGAAAGTTTCCGAATTAGGGTAAATATTTAGTAACTTTTATGTTTAAATGGTAGGAACTTTTGAGAAGTTATATAAGTCAGGGTGCAACTTATCCACAGGTGTTGTGGTTTTTTTTTAATAGGGTAGTTTAGGGAGATATTATATGCACCAGTTCAGAATCAGCTACTCCCCCCCCCCCCCCCCCCCCCCCACTGTTGACTATTTCCCCCTTGCACTATTTGCCCAAGACCACCGTAAGTATTTGCCCCTCCTTACCTAACTACACATGGCTGCTGTAAGGTTTTATTTTTGTAGCAGGATTTTAATAGGCTTAATGATCCTAATGATTAGAAAGTAATCAAATTGTATTATCTACATGTCCTTTACAATAGCAGTTTTTGTCTTGTCATAGTGATAGTTTTTTTAAACTTGTAAATCTGTAAGTTTTCTATATACTTTTCAATGTAGACCCATATAAATATTTTCTCTATACTTGTTAATGTAACACTCTATATGTTACAGATGCCCCTATACAGGACACTATTTTTCCATTCTCTACCCCCCGCCCCCGCCCCCGCCTTTTATTTTCATAAACCAAATTTCTTTTATTTGTACTTTAAAAAAAAATTATAAGATTTCTAAAGACAGTTAAAGGACTCTATATAATGAACATAGCTTAATGGTACATATATTTAGCTTCCACATTGTAATGCCCTTAAAAATATTTTATTTAATTTTATTTGTATCTGAGTCATTGTTTGGTGATGTAGTGAATTCGGTTTTGCCGCGCCTCCTGATATTTTAGATTTTCTCCTGAAAAACTCCTGAAAACCTCCTGAAATTTTGATTTGAGTTTGGTGCAGGAACCCTGGTCTGGGATGGAGCGAAAAATTAGTAAAATAATGGCTGGGACTGAAGGTATACATCGCAAAGAAGTAGGTTGGTACAATAAGGGTTAATATTTATTTAAACGGTGATTTTTTCAATATCACCTCATAGTTTTTTTTATTCCTGTCACTGTAATGAGACAACACTGACCAGTGTAATATGTTTGAAAATATGCCAAGTATTAAATAGATTTAAAACTCTTATAATAGTTTTTTTTTGTAACCAACATAATAAAGTATCAAAATGCAGGGCTCATACGGTTTGGAAAAGATTGTCAATACTGACACTTTTAAATTTTCAAGTTTATGAATTTAGCTGGTAATGGGCAAAGCACCACAAAAATAAAAACAATTTTCTTTAACAAAAAAAATATGTTTATTTGAATTATATGAGTGCTGAAAAAAATCCACAAATAAAATGTTAATTAAGGACTACCTATATACACAATTGGTACCGGTTGACAGTTAAGACTATTGACACATATCATGATAGTATATATTGGTTTGTTCATTTTTCATAAAGTTTGTGAGCTTTGAAAAGGATTTAGAGTAAGAAGCCTTAATGTTACTCTGAAATACATTTTGAAAATTATTTTATGTTACTCTGAAATTGAAGAAACATTCATTTTCTTAGTTAGAAAAAAAATGCAGTAAATGAGTACCAACTTGTATCTTTGTTATATTTTTCTCGTGCTGTTATATAAATATATTAAAACTAAGTCAAGATACAGATAATGAAACTATATTTACTTCTATGCAGGAGACTTATGACTCAATTAGAAAGTTACAAACCAAAGGCTGATGAAAAATTGAAAGATGGTGCTGGACCTAAAGACTGTGTTTTGTATGAACTTTACTACAGGCCAGAGCAAACTCAGTTCAGTAAGAATGCAAAGGTACGCAGGGTTAAATTTGACTTTTTTTTTTACTGAATAAAATCATTGTTATGATGAACTTTTGTTTTTAAACATTTCACTAAACACTTCATTTTTTACCTTGTTTACATCATTCTTTTAAAGTTAACCAGACATTTGAGTTCATTGGTTTTGACATAAATGGCAGCTTTTATTTTAAAAAAATCATTTTGAATGATTTCATCTCTTGAAAAAAAAGGAAATTTAACAACCATTAAGGTTAATTTTTGTATGTTTTGTATGCAATTTTTTGCACTTTCTTTTGTTTAATATTTTAAAAAAATATTTGTATTTGTTTTTTGCAATAGCTTGCTGCACTGGAAGAGAGGTTAGAAAGACTAGAGAATGTTGTAGGCAAAAGCTTTGAAAAAATGGTAAATATTTATATTGTTTTTTTTTTCTCGCCAATACTTTAGATTGTTTATAAATTAATTTGTTAAGATTTCTTTTTATAGATAAACCCAAACAATTAAGCACTATATTTTGTTTGAATGGCCATAGCAGAATATATATTACTTCCAAAAGTATCAGCCAGTCTTCAGTCTATATTTTGTATCAACCTTACTTTCCGCCTTTCCAGAATGTGCTGACAGCTGATAGTGAAAACAAGTCGCTAATTGTAAGTTGTATTATACATTTTTTTTTCTTTTCTTAAACTAAAAGTAAAAGAAAACTTAGATTAACAAAAAAAAAAAATGTAAGTAAAAGTTGAATTTATTTTAAATCAGTTATACTTTTTTTAGTTTTATACAAACGGAATTGTTTTGAAATGTTTCTAGGGTGCGGTTGCTACCCTGAATTCCAAACTTTCACTCCTGGATGCTTCTAACACTGAGACTGTGGAAGCTAGGCTGAATGCTGTGCTGCAGAAGATGCAGCAAATAGCTGAGAAGAAAGAAAAGGAGCCCCAGGCTGATCCTGACAAGCAGAAAAAAGTGAGCAGATGTGAAACATTATTGCTATTAACTTATGGTGTATAACTTATGGTGAATCGAAACAGTCAATATAATATGACTAATTAAATAAGCATATCATAAATCTGTCTATAAAAGATCAAGATTTATCAATACCTACACTAAATTTATATGATTTGGGGAAAGCTTTGGAAAACTGACTAGATTTTTTCCAAGTCTAGGAAGTTTTGGAAAACTGACCGAGGTTTGAAAAAGTTGGTAAAAGCTAAAATGGGCATGAAAATTTTAAAAATATTTAGTTTCAATTAATTTTAAAGTGAACAACCATGTAGTAAAGTTGATATGTTATTAATGAAACTCCCATCATGTTTTTTTTTTTCTTAAAACAGTTCTTGAAATGCATTTTGTATTTGGACAACCTTTATACACTTCCAGTAGGCACTAAGAAATTTCACACATGCCGATTAATTTCTTGGCTTGTGAAAAGTTTGAGATTCATGTTGAATTTTAAAATGATTTTATAGTAAGAAACCAATCTTAAGAGACCCTAATAAGAAAATGTAATCAGTAAATATAGGATAATTGAAAACAGGTTAATCAGTAAGTATAGGATAATTGAAAACAGTTTAATCAGTAAATATTATGATAATTGAAAACAGTTTAATCAGTAAATATAGGATAATTGAAAACAGTTTAATCAGTAAATATAGGATAATTGAAAACAGTTTAATCAGTAAATATAGGATAATTGAAAACAGTTTAATCAGTAAATATAATAAGAGTAAAGAGAATCTAATAAGCAACTAATGAGTCAAACGATTGTTACGATCAAACTTTGAGTGTATAGAACAGAAGAGATGATTGGATGAGCTTAGAGACCCATAAACAAACATTGCCTGATTGTGTAAATAATTTTTGCTAAAGAAATAATCTTAACAAAATGGATATCATCTTTTTTTTTTCTTTCAGATATCAGATTTATATGAGATTGTTAAGAAATGGGAAACAAATGCAGAGATATTGCCACAGGTTGTTGATAGATTAATCTCCCTTAAAGACCTACATCAGCAGGGTAAGTGCAGCTTTTTGTTTTGGTCAGGTAGAAAACTATTATAAATATACCGAACTATGTTTCCTTACGATATGAACATTTCTGTGAAGAGTGAAGATGAATCTTAAGAGATTGTGCACATTGTTTGGCTAGACATGTTTTTGTTCATCAACAGCTCTCCAGTTCAGCCAAGCCCTCACATACCTGGATACAACACAACAGGAGCTGAAAGCCAGCATCACAACCCACAGTGACATGCAGAAACAGGTTTGTAGTCACTCTTTAGAAATACTATTCAGATCATAGGCCTGTGCAGACTTGGGTAGCACTATGCAAAGTTGGCCACTGTGCAGACTTGGGTAGCACTATGCAAAGTTGGCCACTGTGTAGACTTGGGTAGCACTATGCAAAGTTGGCCACTGTGCAGACTTGGGTAGCACTATGCAAAGTTGGCCACTGTGTAGACTTGGGTAGCACTATGCAAAGTTGGCCACTGTGCAGACTTGGGTAGCACTATGCAAAGTTGGCCACTGTGTAGACTTGGGTAGCACTATGCAAAGTTGGCCACTGTGTAGACTTGGGTAGCACTATGCAAAGTTGGCCACTGTGTAGACTTGGGTAGCACTATGCAAAGTTGGCCAGTGTGCACCTTGATATTGAATTTTTTAAGACATGTTTTCTTCCACGAAAGAATTCCTCTTTATGTGGATGAAATTTTTCTATTATGGCATCATCCATGTCACTAGCCATAGATATGGAGTCATATTAACGTCTTTTTCAATCAGGCATGTCTTTTTCAATCTTGCATGTTGTGACATTTCTTCATGATGCTTCTCTAAATACTGTTTTCTCTCAATGAAAGCATCTTGTATACCCTGGATATTCTCCTAAGGGAAGGCATTTTAGATTGGATTAAAAGTAATATAAAAGGGATAGTGGACAAAAAATGAACAAGACAAACTTATTTTAACACATTGAGTATGGCATCTTCCATCTGACTCAAAAAAATGTCATTTTAAAATCCAGAGACAAAGTTTTATTCCTTCAGAAGTTAAGTTTTAATTACCGGTAATGTAAAGTTTAAAGCAATTATTAACTTTAAGCCTGGATAAAAATTAGTTGTTTTCTGGAGAAGGTTTAAAGTTTTATAGTTTAGGTTTATATTTTTAAAGTTTTGTACATTTTTCTTTTCAGCTTCAGGTTAGTTTGGCAGAGAACAATAAAATCATGCAGAAAAATATAGAAAGCATTGAGAAAAGGCTGGATGCTATAAAGAAATCATGAATATAAAAACGGACATTGGAAAAACCCACTTTTGGTTGTAAATTTTTCTTTTTGTAGTACAACAATAAAATGTATCCCAATAAATTCTAGAATTATCTTTTGTGATACACGGAACAACAATGTTTGCTGAAGTGTGGTTCATCCTGATTTATTTATTTGGCATTTGTTATAGTGGTGGAGACTTATATTGTTTCTGTACTCAATTCATTGTCTTGTTTTGTACAATGCCTATAAGGCTTCTTAGTTTATTACACATTCACTTGGACCACATGGAAACAAAAGTTGATCTGCTTTTTTTGGTGCAGGCTGTTAGACCTTTTGAAGCCACACATTAACTCTAACCCTATTATTTCCACACATTTTATTTATCATGAAATATTTCAACTTTTGTCAAAGTTTATGATTAAAATTGAATGGTCAAATTTTTTAAATTTAAATCGATATAGATTTTTGGCCTATAATTTTTGTCATTTATTTTTATACATATTTTTTTTCATTGACCTATGTCATAATGTAGTTAAAGCTCATATATAAGTTATATTGCTTTGAGTCAAGTGCAATTTCATGTATATTCATGTATGTGTTTATAGCGTAAAGTTTTGTCGGTGGTTGTCTTTTTTTTTTTAATGCTTTGCCTGCAACACCTAGTCAGTGAACTTTATGACTGTAACAGCAATCCACTCAAGTATCAGCGCATAAGCTCAATCTGGAACTCTGTAGATTTATAGTGCCACAGAAAGGTTGATAAGAAGAAAAGATTGCTAGGATTACTGATTTAAATTAACATCATCACACAAGTATGATACAAATAAACATTACCTTAGACACAAGTTTTTTTCTGAAATATCTATTCATCTTGGCTAATGTAACTGAGGGTATGGTAAAAAGTTGCTATAGTTTTAATAAGCTGCTATATTAGCAGAAGGCAAAGTATTTAACAGGACTATTCTTTCCAGATCTTCAGCTGTAGCAGTTGTATATTTTGTTTATGTTTTGTGTATGTATGAAAACTACATCTTTACTGGAACCAATACTTCTTCCATATCTGTTTTTTTTTCTGTGTTTCTACTTAGAAATAACTGAGATTTTATGAAATCAGGTGACTGATGTATTCTATAACTAAAACAATAAAATGTTAATGGATTTAAGCTAAACAACATATGAACTATCGATGTTGATAATAATTATTATTACGGTACTTTAAAAAAAACAACTATTATTAATAGAAATCCGATTTTAGGCCAATTATTGTTTTTTGTCCTTTGCATATAAATTGTTTTTAACAAAAAGCTACCCCTCCTTTTCCTCACATTAATGGCTCACAAAATAAAGCTGTTTATACTTATCTAATACAAACCTGACCTTAGTTGGGGTTAATTAAAGTCGGCTGTGCATAGTGCTGGCAACACAATCAACTAGTGATGCGTAGCCACAGAAACTGGTGAATGCTGCTAAACTGGTCCTATGGATCAATGTGGTCTGACAGGAAACTTTTTTTTTGGGTTAACTTCTAGCAAGGTTTAAAGAAGACATTTTTTGGAAAAATGGAATTTTTAATGGCTAATTAAAAAATGTTAACGGTACAGTAATTTTGGTTTTCATCAAAACAAGGGCTACATAAATTGTAGGATTTGATTGTTTTTAAACTCCATTTTATCATTCTCAATGTCATACTTGAATCATGTTGTTGCTTACAATATAGACATCTAGAGACTGTACATGATATAGTCTTTATAATCTGGATAGAGTTTTCTTTAAACTTTATTTTTTTACCTTACACTATCATATATTTCAGTGCAGGTACCATTGATCAAGTTTTTTTTGATTAATTATTTTAATGCTTTTTGCACTGTTAAACTCTTAATTTTTTTTTTTTAAATAGTGAATTTTTTTGTTGTTCTTAGTAAATGAAAATAAAAATAATTTACAGGAATTGTTGGTGTTTTAAATTTTGTTTATGAATGAATATAAAACAAAGCTTAGTACATTCATTGGATTGTAACAAACAGGAGCAAAGCAGGAACTTTCACATGACAAAACATTCCATACTTTTTGTGAACTTGGTACAGATGATAAACGTTTACAACTTTCTTTTCTACTAAAAACACAAATTATAGAGATAAGCCTCTTTGTTTTCTTGATCGACCGGCCTCAGAAAAAGCCAATTTTTCAAAAGATAATTCTCTAAGCTAAAATTACTAAAAAGGATATAGAGCTAATTTATATCAAATTGTACAAACATAGTACTTTTATAAGGACAAATCACTGTAGTGTTAACCACAGAATAATACCTATTCTATACCTATTCTGTGGTGTTAACCGAATTAAATAAAAGTAACACAGTAGGGGTCCAAACAATATTTAACAATGTAAATATTATATGTATATAGATGTGTTTTCAAGTTCTTTTTAAAAGTGATGATAGAACTTGTCTGTTTGATTACGAGATGTCTTTAAATATGGAGAAACTAACAATTCCTTTTCAAAAGTTGATGTGTTTTTTCCCCTAGCTAGCTAGCTACGTCTCACTTAAATCTACTCTGATTGTCTTACTGCTATCTAGTTATTTATATTCTCATTTCGATATTTATTCCTCCCTTCACCCCTTTAAGCTATGCATGACACTTATCTAACCCTTTTTCTTACAGAGATCTATCTATTTAAATCTTACTCTTCTAGTTTAGTTTTACTCTAATCTATCTGAGACAATCGCGACTTTCTTTCTATGTCTAGGTTCTGTTTAAGGCTTGCGCCCTTGCATGCCCGGCTTTGGCAGCGCCTGCGTGCATGGATGACGCCTCACCTGATAGCTTGCTAGACTATAGCATGCCTGCATGGCATGGGCTGTGCCTTCTTGCGTGCTGGACTTCGGCCTAAGTCTTATTTAGGCTTTGCCTGCACCGTCTGGTCAGCGGCTCTTGCGTTCTGGACCTTGGCTGTGCCTCATGCCTGCTCAGCATGGTTTGCGCGTGCTCACTTGTAGCTGTCCTCATTATTCCTTATGAATATTTTTGATACCCTCTAGCATGGAAGTGAGACCTCCAGAGTGAAGTAGAAAATCAAATTTCTTATTTTAACAGGACGTCCGAGGAATACGTTTATATTCGTGAGATTCTATGGCACTATATTAAACCCAATTTATTTAAATCTGAAGCCAAACTTTTTACGTTGCTTATTATCCATAATATGACCCTATTACATATCAATGTCCTATAAACATAGGTGTAGAGGCCGACCGAAATTCGGTTTTGGCACCGATAGTAGGCAAAAAGCATCTTTCGGTGTGGTTTCGGTTTCGATCGAAGCCAAAAGGATAGTTTTGGGTTTACTTTCGATTTCGGCTGAAACTGATACTAACTTTCGATTGTTACGGTTTTCTAATCATCATTAGCATTGTCATAATTACCCCCACCCCAGCTGGTGTATTTAATCTCGGACATTTTAGCCAGGTAACATTTTTATAAGGGTAGGCCTACATGTTCCAGACTTTTTTCTTCAGGGGCGGAATAAATATTACCCAAAACCAGCTCTGCACGTAATATGGGAGGGCAACAAGGGAAGTGATATTAAGCAAAATATAATTACGTCTTTGGCCCATCTGGTGCACTTCTGTACCCAGGGGCCTCAAAGACTGGCGAAGTGTAGATCTATAAACCACCGATAAGATCACTTTAAGATTAAACCGGCGGGCGAATGCACGGGGGACATCTCCAGCTGCGGGTCCGAGACCCATTGCACTGCCGAGAGGCCACGGGATCTCGGTGGGGAAGAGGCAATGGACGCAAAAACCCCGTCTCAGAACAACCCGGTGCCTGGATGTCTGTACCTATACTATAGGCAGTGCCCTCACATAGGGGGGGGGGGGGCAGAGGGGGGCATATTCCCGGGGGCGGCACTTCTAGGGGGCGGCACTTCTATGGTGGCGGAAAATATAACTTAACCCTTACAGTCCCGGGCGCGTATATAGCGGAACTGAAGGCAGCATAGATAGAAGTAGGTCGGTACGGGAAGGGTTAAGTTCATACCAGAAATTTTGAAACACAAGTTGTCAAAAAAAGGAATAATGGATAAAGATGGTAGAAGTTAACTTCTTATTTATTTAAACTCAAACTGTTTTATACAAATGTTTCACTTTTAATAGACTCACAAATGTTTCATAAAAGATTGGTTCATCTAGAATATTCTAAATAAAAATTTGCATTTTTTAATTTATTTAATCATAATAATTAACAGGCACTAAATAAAGCAGTTACAGCCACTCATAGATTCTCAACGGGGGCGTTGTCGCCCCCCCCCCAGGGGCGGCGAGCAGGTCTGGGGGGCGCTATCATTCCCGGGGATATAGGTGGCGGTTAAGGACCAGTGGGAGGTACGAGAGTACTTGGGCAGTATTTGTACTTTAATTATAATAGGCCTACGGTAATCTTGAGTTTGTTAAATAATTAATCGACTGTTTCACTATTGACTCTGTCTATTGTGTAATTTTGATGTAAAAGTCATTCAAAGCCCTTAACATACTTAATCTTGATTTATTGCTATAATTAGACTGTTTCTGAGAAAGGCAGATGGGGGCAGTGATTAGAATATGGATGAAATGTGACATAGAACCTAACTGCTGCTAAACATCTGCTACCACCCAACAGAACATGTTATACGAATAAAAAGTAGTTATCGCATTGATATTTAGAAGTTGGGGCTCGGGTCAATTTAAATAAAATATCTGGATTGGTTCGATAGCAAACAAAATTCGGCGAGTTTGTTAATTATCGCAGTTTCAGATCGCTTTGATTCTAAGTTAAATAAAATAGGATTTATAAAAACAATCGTTGATATCAACTTGAATTTAAGAAATATAAGTTGAGCCAAAGAACTATGCAGAGACGAATTGATGAAATGGCAGGGGATGAATAGAGTACATTGTGTGGTTATCTAAAACATTCCAATTTTCTTAACAATTTGATGAGTACATGCTACCAGACAATAAAGCGTTACTTTTATTTTATTACAGAAGAGAAAATTGCCAATTTTTCTGAAAAAAATAAATAAGTGACACTAAAGGCGAAACTACATTACTTGAACTAAAAGACTTTTTATATAATGGTGTTATCGTGGATTGGTGTGCCAGACGTATTAGCTGTGTGATCTCATCGACAACCTTTAATTGCTAAATAATCTCATTTATTGTATGCATCGCTCCCTACACTACGTAATTACTGCAGATAACAAATAAGAAGCAATACATTCAATGATCGGTTGTTCAGTTATGCATTGAAAATAACAAGGACTACAAATCGTTTGTTACTGCATACATGATGGTCATCAACATTTTTAATAGATTGTATGATTCTTTGATTCGATGATAGAGGTTTTGGAAAGCAAAAACGATTATTTGATAGAAAATCTAATAAAATTGAAGACTGAAAAAAAAACAAAAAATGATTTAAAGGTGATGACCCACCTAAAAGATCATATTTTCTTAAATGTCAAAACTTTGATTGTACATATGCAAGTTTGGACGCAAAGGTCTTGCATTTGTAAAGAACAAACTGATGAAGACATAGATTTTCTACTTACTTATTGTCAACAACTTGAAGCACTTAATGGTAACTTTAACATTCGATTTAAAGACCTTATGATTGTTAACGTAAGAATTCCTGATAGGTTTTAGACCTTTTTTTCTAATAATGAAATATTAAAATCAGTCCTACCTTTACAACTGCATTAGGAATTGATTGAATAAAAAAAAACAATGAAAAATAAACATTGAAATGTATAAGAAATGGGCTATAATGAGGACTTTTGGTTGCAAAAGGGCATCAATCAATTTCACTAGGTCTTTTGATGTTGGCAACAATTTATATTGCATTTCCAACCCCCTATTTAGTGAAAAGAGAAGCAAGTTGCAAATAATGGAGCGTGGAAACCAACGGATTTTAATAACCGAAATTGAACCAAACAGATACAGACTGCCTGCAACATACAAGCTTCACTTTAATATTGATTTTGTTTTAAATCATCTTGTGCATTTTTTTTTATTAATAATAAAAAAGACATGTTCATTTCATCTCTTTTAAGGATCATAGAAACGCACACAAATCTAGTCGTCCTATACAAATTTTATGCGGCAAATTTCACTCATTAATTTAATTACGGCAAGGGGAGGGGGCGGTGAGCGAAACAAAATTGAAAAAAGGGGCGGTGAGCTGAACGAGGTTGAGAAAATATGAGTTACAGTATGAGGGGGCGCCACTGAAACTTTTGCCCTGGGGCGCCACATAGGCATGTAAGGGCCCTGACTATAGGATCTGTACTACCGGGTGACATTGCAGGTATACGGGTTAGCCACCAGGGTAATGGTCCTTAGGTGAACCGCATACATACACTTATACGCACACAGATATATTTATAAAAATATTCTAATAGCCTACCAGCGGACAATATCTATATTTAACATATTTATTTAAGGTTACGTCCCTTGTATGCAAGCAGACGATCTCGCCTACAAGCTGTGCGTTACACATACTACAAACTCTATTTTTAAAAACCCGGACGAGCCGAAGCTCTTGAGTCCGGGGCGTTTCGCATTAGAAATGAGTATAACTCTGTCCGGGCTTCAAACACCCCACGGCACGCCAAAAGCGTGGCGTGCCATGTAAAAGGGAAGGTTTCCGCAGGCCAGCGACCGTTAGCTACGGTTCCCTTAAAGATTATTATCGTGGTGGCTCGTCCGTATATCTGCATTGTCACCCGGTAGCACAAATCCTATACTATAGGCACAGGCGCTGCGCGTTACAAGAAGTCATTAACAATCACCCATGACATTAAAAGCCGGCTTGTATTGTATTTAATTTGATAATATTTTTTTAGGTTGTGGGGGAGATTGAAGTTTTAAAAGTTAAGGTGAGACTTTATTGACAAGACATCAATAAATGACTGTGTAAATAATGATCAATATTTCATCCCTTTTATCCAGTATCAACATTCAACATGTTATCTCTTGTATTTATATCTGATACATGGACTCACTCCTATTGCAAGCGAAGAATCCAAGCGAATAAGAATAATACCTATTCTGTGGTGTTAACCAAATTAAATAAAAGTAACACAGTAGGGGTCCAAACAATATTTAACAAGGTAAAAATTATATTTATATAGATGTGTTTTCAAGTTCTTTTTAAAAGTGTTGATAGAACTTGTCTGCCTCAGCTGGATGGAAAGCATATTTCATGCTTTTGGGATAAACTCAGTCAAATGTATGTAATGTGTCGAGCCTGTACATTAAATATATTAATATGAAATGGAATATTCTCCCCTTGAAACCTTGCTACGCCACTGCCATTGAATAAAAGTCTCTAGCTGATAAAAGAGTCTGTTGTTTTGATTACGAGATGTCTTAAATTATGGAGAAACAAACAATTCCTTTTCAAAAGTTGATGTGTTTTTTTCCCTAGCTAGCTGCTACGTCTCACTTAAATCTACTCTGATTGTCTTACTGCTATCTAGTTATTTATATTCTCATTTCGATATTTATTTCTCCCTTCACCCCTTTTAGCTATGCATGACACTTATCTAACCCTTTTCTTACAGAGATCTATCTATTTAAATCTTACTCTTCTAGTTTAGTTTTACTCTAATCTATCTGAGACAATCGCGACTTTTTTTCTATGTCTAGGTTCTGTTTAAGGCTCGCGCCCTTGCATGCCCGGCTTTGGCAGCGCCTGCGTGCATGGATGACGCCTCACCTGATAGCTTGCTAGACTATAGCATGCCTGCATGACATGGGCTGTGCCTTCTTGCGTGCTGGACTTCGGGCTCAGTCTTATTTAGGCTTTGCCTGCACCGTCTGGTCTGCGGCTCTTGCGTTCTGGACCTTGGCTGTGCCTCATGCCTGCTCAGCATGGTTTGCGCGTGCTCACTTGTTGCTGTCCTCATTATTCCTTATGAATATTTTTGATACCCTCTAGCAACTGAATTAATATTTCGAAATGATATATTTCTTGACGCGACATGGAAGTGAGACCTCCAGAGTGAAGTAGAAAATCAAATTTCTTATTTTAACAGGACGTCCGAGGAATACGTTTCTATTCGTGAGATTATATGGCACTATATTAAACCTAATTTATTTAAATCTGAAGCCAAACTTTTTACGTTGCTTATTATCCATAATATGACCCTATTACATATCAATGTCCTATAAACATAGGTGTAGAGGCCGACCGAAATTCGGTTTTGGCACCAATAGTAGGCAAAAAGCATCTTTCGGTGTGGTTTCGGTTTCGGTAGAAGTCAAAAGGTTAGTTTTTGGTTTACTTTCGGTTTCGGCCGAAACTGATACTGACTTTCGGTTGTTACGGTTTTCTATCATCATTAGCATTATCATTATTACCCCCACCCCAGCTGGTGTATTTAATCTCGGACATTTTAGCCAGGTAACATTTTTATAAGGGTAGGCCTATATGTTCAAGACTTTTTTCTACAGGGGCGGAATAAATATTACCCAAAACCAGCTCTGCACGTAACATGGGAGGACAACAAGGGAAGTGATATTAGGCAAAATATAATTACGTCTTTGGTCCATCTGGTGCACTTCTGTACCCAGGGGCCTCAAAGACTGGCGAAGTGTGTAAACCGCCGATAAGATCCCTTTAAGATTACACCTGCGGGCGAATGCATGGGGGACAGCTCCAGCTGCGCGTCCGAGACCCATTGCACTGCCGAGAGGCCACGGGATCTCGGTGGGGAAGAAGCAATGGACGCAAAAAACCCGCCTCAGAACCACCCGGTGCCTGGATGTCTGTACCTATAGTATAGGATCTGTACTACCGGGTGACATTGCAGGTATACGGGCTAGACACCACGGTAATGGTCCTTAGGTGAACCGCATACATACACTTATACGCACACATATATATTTATACAAATATTCTAATAGCCTACCAGCGGACAATATATCTATATTTAACTTATTTATTTAAAGGTTACGTCCCTTGTATGCAAGCAGACGATCTCGCCTACAAGCTGCGCGTTACACATACTAGAAAGTTTCTTTTTAAAAACCCGGACGAGCCGAAGCTCTTGAGTCCGGGGCGTAACGCATTAGAAATGAGTATAACTCTGTCCGGGCTTCAGCCACCCCACGGCACGCCAAAGGCGTGGCGTGCCATGTAAAAGGGAAGGTTTCCGCAGGCCAGCGACCGTTAGCTGCGGTTCACTTAAGGATTATTATCGTGGTGGCTCGTCCGTATATCTGCATTGTCACCCGGTAGCACAAATCCTATACTACAGGCACAGGCGCTGCGCGTTACAAGAAGTCATTAATAATCACCCATGACATTAAGAACCGGCTTGTATTGTATTTAATTTGATAATATCTTTTAGGGGGTGGGGGAGATTGAAGTTTTAAAAGTAAAGGTGAGACTTTATCGACAAGACATCAATAAATGACTGTGTAAATAATGATCAATATTTCTTCCCTTTTATCCAGTATCAGCATTCAACATGTTATCTCTTGTATTTATATCTGATAGATGGACTCACTCCTATTGCAAGCGAAGAATACAAGCATATAAGAATAATACCTATTCTGTGGTGTTAACCGAATTAAATAAAAGTAACACAGTAGGGGTCCAAACAATATTTAACAAGGTAAATATTATATTTATTATATAGATGTGTTTTCAAGTTCTTTTTAAAAGTGTTGATTAGAACTTGTCTGCCTCAGCTGGATGGTGAGCAGATTTCATGCTTTTGGGATAAGCTCAGTCAAATGTATGTAATGTGTCGAGCCTGTACATTAAATATATTAATATGAAATGGAATATTCTCCCCTTGAAACCTTGACACACCACTGCCATTGAATAGAAGTCTCTGGCTGATAAAAGAGTCTGTTGTTTTGATATGGAGAAACAAACAATTCCTTTTCAAAAGTTGATGTGTTCTTTCCCTAGCTAGCTAGCTACGTCTCACTTAAATCTACTCTGATTGTCTTACTGCTATCTAGTTATTTATATCCTCATTTCGATATTTATTCCTCCCTTCACCCCTTTAAGCTATGCCACTTATCTAACCTTTTTCTTATAGAGATCTAGCTATTTAAATCGTACTCTTCTAGTTTAGTTTTACTCTATCTGAGACAATCGCGACTTTCTTTCTATGTCTAGGTTCTGTTTAAGGCTCGCGCCCTTGCATGCCCGGCTTTGGCAGCGCCTGCGTGCATGGATGACGCCTCACCTGATAGCTTGCTAGACTATAGCATGCCTGCATGGCATGGGCTGTGCCTTCTTGCGTGCTGGACTTCGGGCTCAGTCTGATTTAGACTTTGCCTGCACCGTCTGGTCTGCGGCTCTTGCGTTCTGGACCTTGGCTGTGCCTCATGCCTGCTCAGCATGGTTTGCGCGTGCTCACTTGTAGCTGTCCTCATTATTCCTTATGAATATTTTTGATACCCTCTAGCAACTGAATTAATATTTCGAAATGATACATTTCTTGACGCGACATGGAAGTGAGACCTCCAGAGTGAAGTAGAAAACCAAATTTCTTATTTTAACAGGACGTCCGAGGAATACGTTTCTATTCGTGAGATTATATGGCACTATATTAAACCTAATTTATTTAAATCTGAAGCCAAACTTTTTACGTTGCTTATTATCCATAATATGACCCTATTACATATCAATGTCCTATAAACATTGGTGTAGAGGCCGACCGAAATTCGGTTTTGGCACCGATAGTAGGCAAAAAGCATTTTTCGGTGTGGTTTCGGTTTCGATCGAAGCCAAAAGGTTAGTTTTTGGTTTACTTTCGGTTTCGGCCGAAACTGATACTGACTTTCGGTCATCAGCCGAATATCTATTTTAACTTTCAAAATTCAGACTGCTGCGGTAGTGCTGCATCTATTACACCTATTGATAATTTCATTTAGTTAAAACTGTTGCGAATTAATCTGTGGGTGTTAGGGATGTTAAAAGAAAACCGGAATTCGTGAAGAAATCATTCATAATGGTGTCCCACGATTTATTTATTTTCACTTCTCCTATATCTATCCCCAAATCAACTTCTTTTTTTTTAAAGACTTTACCACGTTCTAATGATTAATGGTCCTTTGTATTAGTTTGGTTAATACATTTTGTTTCTTTTTATAAGTCTTAATCATTGCAAATTTGTCTTTTTCAAACTATAACTTACTTTACCTGGGAACGGAAAGGGGGAACCGAAAATGGGTTAAAAATAGGATTTTTAGAAACGAAAAAAGGTTTTGAGGAAAAATAACTATATTAACATCGCTAATGTGAAGAAAACTGAAGTTAATAATAAATGCATTATTCAATGTTTTACTTAAATAAAGTACCCATAAAGTAGTTAATATTACACGCAAATGTGCAGTACTTTGAAATCTTTTGTTTCGAAATTTCGGTTTATCTCTCGGTTTCGACCGAAGGTGTAATGTAACTTTTGGCTTCGATTTCGGCCGAAAGTCAATGTATAACTTTCTGTACGGTTTCGTTTTCGGCCGATACCCAAAATTTGGTTTTGATCGGCCTCTACATAGTTGTATCCGGCGGAGCAAGCGGGCGCATGCAGCAAAGATTATTTTTTTTAAAAAGTTAATTAAAATTATCACATTCTAAAGACAATTATATAGCTTTATTGAGTTTGTAAATATTGTAAGCCCTTATATTGTTGGGGACGACTTATAATGTTTGAAAATTTCCTTATTTTAATATTAATTTATGATTATTTTATAATGCAGTGAAATGTGATAACTTCGACTTTTGATAGAAATGCGTTTGAACATGTTGCAGCATTGTTAGAATTATCCGTCTACTATGTTTATATTGTTTTTAATGCTTATATGTCTTATAAAAACAAAACTTTTTTTTTGCATTGTACGATAATTGTGTTATTGCTTTGAAATTATTTTTTTTAAATCTTTGACAAGATTTATATGACTTTGATGAAAAAAAAAAGCATGCTCAAAAGTAAGTACACATTTAAGAAATATGATTACATTTTTATATAACACAATATAAATGAAATATGTAATTTTATCCTTTATCTACCAAATATAACTTTAGCAATAAAAAAAATCACATTGACTTTCTTTTATCAAGTGCCAAACAAGCGTCCCACAAGTGGGACAGAAGCAAGGAATGCCTCCGTATAAGACGTCCCACTTATGAGAAGCATGCTTAGTTACCTATTTAAAATAAAGTCGTTTTCTTTAAATAGAAAATGCATTATTTTGTTTAACTTTCATGTTAAGAGTCCTAAATATTGAAGGTATGATAAAATTTAAGAACAGGATCGTAGTTTAAGAAAAAAAAAAAAGAATTTGAATAAATTTGAGCTTTACAAAAATTTCTGTTCGCTATATAGATATCTTATTTTTATTTTCCATGTTTTTTTTTTCTCAAGAATTGTCATTATTCTTTACACGAAGTCTGGTCTTAGATATAAAACTCTGTTGTAATGTTATATCAATAGTCAAACATAGACGTAGTCACGGCGGAGAAAGCGGGCACATGCAGCAACGAGTTTTTTTTTAACAATAAAATTAACAAATTCTAAAGAAAGTTACATAAATTTATTGGGTTTGTAAATATTGTTATCCTTTATATTATTACGGAAGACTTATGTTGTTTGAAAATTTAATTACTTCTATTGAATATTAATTTATGATTTTTTCATAGTGAACTGAAAAGTGATCACTTTGGCTTTCGATTGAAATGTGTTTGAACATGTTGCATCATTGTTAGAATTATCCGTCTACTAATTCTACTGTGTTAATGTTTTTTTCTTTTTGTTTTCTAATAAACTTATACATTTTGTATCATGCAATCTTTTTTCAAAGCAGTAATTGAAAACTTTAATATATTTAAATTATTACATTTCTAACGTTTAAACTCTTAATTGAAACATAGATAAAATATTCGTTTTTCAATCACATTGTAAGTAATTGTGTACATATTTAGAATAAGCCTTTTCCAATTTTCGGTGCTCTATTGCCTGCAACATGCACGATTCTTCCCGCACACACTTTATATTATATGCCCAACTTAAACTTTGCTTAGTGGGTCTACTCCTAGCCAGTCATTACAAATATTGTTACGGTTTTCTATCATCATTAGCATTATCGTTATTACCCTTTCTATTACCCTCACCCCAGCTGGTGTATTTAATCTTGGGCATTTTAGCCAGGTAAGATTTTTATAAGGGTAGGCCTATATGTTCAAGACTTTTTTCTACAGGGGCGGAATAAACAGATTGAAGTTTTAAAAGTAAAGGTGAGACTATCGACAAGACATTAATAAATGACTGTGTAAATAATGATCAATATTTCTTCCCTTTTATCCAGTATCAGCATTCCACATGTTATCTCTTGTATTTATATGTTATATAGGCCTACGGACTCACTCCTATTGCAAGCGAAGAATCCAAGCATATAAGAATAATCCCTATTCTGTGGTGTTAACCGAATTAAATAAAAGTAACACAGTAGGGGTCCAAACAATATTTAACAAGGTAAATATTATATTTATTATATAGATGTGTTTTTCAAGTTCTTTTTAAACGTGTTGATAGAACTTGTCTGTTTGATTACGAGATGTCTTAAAATATGGAGAAACCAACATTTCCTTTTCAAAAGTTGATGTGTTTTTTCCCTAGCTAGCTGCTACGTCTCACTTAAATCTACTCTGATTGTCTTACTGCTATCTAGTTATTTATATTCTCATTTCGATATTTATTTCTCCCTTCACCCCTTTAAGCTATGCATGACACTTATCTAACCTTTTTCTTATAGCGATCTAGCTATTTAAATCTTACTCTTCTAGTTTAGTTTTACTCTATCTGAGACAATCGCGACTTTCTTTCTATGTCTAGGTTCTGTTTAAGGCTCGCGCCCTTGCATGCCCGGCTTTGGCAGCGCCTGCGTGCATGGATGACGCCTCACCTGATAGCTTGCTAGACTATAGCATGCCTGCATGGCATGGGCTGTGCCTTCTTGCGTGCTGGACTTCGGGCTCAGTCTTATTTAGGCTTTGCCTGCACCGTCTGGTCTGCGGCTCTTGCGTTCTGGACCTTGGCTGTGCCTCATGCCTGCTCAGCATGGTTTGCGCGTGCTCACTTGTAGCTGTCCTCATTATTCCTTATGAATATTTTTGATACCCTCTAGCAACTGAATTAATATTTCGAAATGATACATTTCTTGACGCGACATGGAAGTGAGACCTCCAGAGTGAAGTAGAAAACCAAATTTCTTATTTTAACAGGACGTCCGAGGAATACGTTTCTATTCGTGAGATTATATGGCACTATATTAAACCTAATTTATTTAAATCTGAAGCCAAACTTTTTACGTTGCTTATTATACATAATATGACCCTATTACATATCAATGTCCTATAAACATAGGTGTAGAGGCCGACCGAAATTCGGTTTTGGCACCGATAGTAGGCAAACAGCATCTTTCGGTGTGGTTTCGGTTTCGATCGAAGCCAAAAGGTTAGTTTTTGGTTTACTTTCGATTTCGGCCGAAACTGATACTGACTTTCGATTGTTACGGTTTTCTATCATCATTAGCATTATCATTATTAACCCCCACCCCAGCTGGTGTATTTAATCTCGGACATTTTAGCCAGGTTACATTTTTATAAGGGTAGGCCTATATGTTCAAGACTTTTTTCTTCATCCGCGGAATAAATATTACCCAAAACCAGCTCTGCACGTAATATGCGAGGACAACAAGGGAAGTGATATTAAGCAAAATATAATTACGTCTTTGGCCCATCTGGTGCACTTCTGTACCCAGGGGCCTCAAAGACTGACGAAGTGTGTAAACCGCCGATAAGCTCACTTTAAGATTACACCGGCGGGCGAAAGCATGGGGGACAGCTCCAGCTGCGGGTCCGAGACTTATTGCACTGCCGAGAGGCCACGGGGTCTCGGTGGGGAAGAAGCAATGGACGCAGAAACATCGTCTCAGAACCACCCGGTGCCTGGATGTCTGTACCTATAGTATAGAATCTGTACTACCGGGTGACATTGCAGGTATACGGGTTAGCCACCACGGTAATGGTCCTTAGGTGAACCGCATACATATACTTATACGAACACAGATATATTTATTAAAATATTCTAATAGCCTACCAGCGGACAATATATCTATATTTAACTTATTTATTTATAGGTTACGTCCCTTGTATGCAAGCAGACGATCTCGCATACAAGCTGCGCGTTACAAGAAGTCATTAACAATCACCCATGACATTAACAGCGGGCTTGTATTGTAGGCCTATTTAATTTGATAATATTTTTTTAGGGGGTGGGGGAGATTGAAGTTTGAAAAGTAAAGGTGAGACTTTATCGACAAGACATCAATAAATGACTGTATAAATAATGATCAATATTTCTTTCCTTTTATTCAGTATCAACATTCAACATGTTATCTCTTGTATTTAGCCTATATGTTATATATGGACTCACTCCTATTGCAAGCGAAGAATCCAAGCATATAAGAATTAATTGTTATTATTTAATAAAAACAACATTGCTTTAGCTTGGCATTTTCATTTTCGTGTTTTCTTTTATTTTAGCCTTACCAGGAATTTGTTTAATGCATTGTTTTACTAATGTCAACAAAATGTCAGAATGTGTGGCCCATGCTCTTGTATCGAATACGGCTGTATAATGAAACATGTTGCACAGACAGCCCTCGTTTACATAATGCAGCATTCAGATCTAAAACTTTGAATAAAATACAGCACACTTTTCTGAGGACCAAGATGAAACGAAACAAAAACACATTTAAACTAATAACACGCAACTCAATCAGTTACACACACACACGCATGCACACACACACACACACACACACACACAGAGGTTACAATCATCTTTAAAATAAAAATATGGGATACGCCAACGTGGAAGTGAACAAAGGTTGTTTGAAAACTCGAAATAATATACACAATAAAACAATGTGCACAAGCCGTTCAAAACAATCAATATAGTAGGCTATAACTATTGCCTATAATTGTTGGCTATAATTCAAGCCCATAACTGTAGGCTATTACAGTGGGATGTATAAGAATTTGTTAAACGTCAGTTTAATTCGCCGTTTATCGTGTTATGGGAGATTTTAAGTGTATTCTTTAGTATGGTGATTATCGCTTGTTTTGTTTAGGTGTACATTGACACATTCAATCGAAGTCAATTTTATATCTTGCGTTGATAGAAGTTAAACTTTTCCCCGTCAAACCTAACGTAGCTCCATGACAGTACTTAACCCTAGCTAAAAGATTCTAAGCTCGGAACTTTTCAACGCTAGAGAGCTTCAGGCGAACATTTTTACATATCAATTCATCTACAATGCAAGTGATTCGAGTTTCTCATGTTGTCAGATTTATTCTGGTGATTCTTTCTGGCGTGGCGATTCTAGCACTGACCTTGAAAACGATAGCTTTGAGGTTTAATTTCCAGAAAAGATCAGGAGAAAGAACATCTTCCTGGGTGTTCAACACGCCATCCGGATTAGAATTGTTTCCAGTCAAAGAAGGTTAGTCGACGCATGTGTTCTGTGTTGGTTTTCTTTCTGTTAATTAGTTTATTGTATTTGTTACATAGGCATACAACAGTTGTCCAAACAGTCAATGTAGATTCAACAAGTTTTTGCAGTCTATGTATTTGAGGAAATATCATGGCAATTTATTAAAAACCTTTTAACATGGTACTTATAAGCACGAATAATTGTGTAGCATACAAAGCAATCATTTTGAGATAGCAATCGCAATATCTCTCACTCAATCATACTGCCCAGGTAAAAATCGTATTATACTTTTCTTACTGTTCATTGCTATAGAAGACTGGTCCAGAAGAAACCATTACTAAAATCCCCCAAAAAAGAAAATTGTTAATAGGCCTACTTTAGATAATGCATATAAACGACATGTAGAAAAGTTTTAATTTAATGCCATAAAAAAAATCTGCACAGTGATATATTAATTTTTATTGATCTATAAATCTATGCTCAAGGAACCTTAAGCTTGAACATCAACAAACTATAGAACGAAGACCTACTGTAAATAGACTTATCTGATTCACTATTTATTTACCAAATTGTATTTCTTTACAAAAAGCATTAGTTTATCTTAACATTAGCGTTTGCTTTTAATAACTCCATTAAAGCTAACTTTCATTTATTTACTAACTTTTGTCATAGTTGAATAATGTCATATCGTATAACGGTATAGCAAGCTAATAATGACAAGCCATGTTTAATTATTTTTTTTTATATAATAAATTGATATCGTTTTTACAGAGACCAAACATCTTTAGAAAAAATATATATCGATTTAATTAATGAATATCTTCATTATGATTGTTGTCTCTTGTGTGACTGTGAGTTGAACAATTCAAAGGTCTGTGAATGAATGGGGAATTATAAGAAACTCGACATGTTTTACCAAGTTTATAATTTCATTATTACTATTTCTACACGTTGTCTTCTACAGTTACATATGAAGATGTCAACTTGAAGGCATTTGAGACATTTGATGAAACTAAGTCACCCTTAATACTTCCACCGGAAAAGGATTTGACCGGAAAAATGTAAGTAAACAATGGCGTTGCCCCTGGTTTCCTTTTATAAATAACATTTGAATGTTGCAAAGTTTTCTATTCTAAACGTAATTTTTGTTTCTAATCATACGAAATATGAAATGATATTTTTTTCTAAACAAAAAGCTGCCCTCACTTTTGATGTATCCTTCAGGACATTAGAAGGCAGTGCTTTCAACATAGCAGTTCCCAAGGGTTATATCCTCGGGGCTCCAACAAAGATATCTAAATATTGAAGAAAAAATACATTGAATATACAAATTTATTCATTCATTCATAACGTTTTTTTAATTGAGAGAGAAAAAAAAAGGTTTTACGTCACGCTAAAATGCTCAGATGTCAATCTCCAGTGCATATGTCTTCTCTGGTAGGGGAAGGGCGCTTTTGTTCTCTTGGCTTGCTCAGGGCCTTAGCCACCATAAATCCGGTCCTGCTATTAATATCTGGCACCTTCTAAGTATGTATCTTAGTATAATAATATTCAGTCTACTATACTGAGTTTCAATTTCGCCTTTCTTACGGCGCCACACAATGCAGCTTTCAATGCGCGCTAATTTTGCGACCAGATTCCTCAACCCATCCCTACTATTTCCTGTGTATTTATCTTTACACGATTGCTTTTTCAGCTTCCACACATGACAAAGGCGTCTTCTGTTTAACATTTAGAGTACCTATTGACAAGTCTTAACGTGTATGCATGCATGAAAGGTAGACAAATAAAAAACATTTCCGGTCGAATTCAATCATTTGTTTCGAAAATCGTCTGTGTGCTACTTTACTGGTTATACTAAAATTTGTTGGGGATTAACATTTATTTCATTTCCAAAAGATGTTTACAAAACAAAACAATGTATTGTGAAAGTCAGAAGGGAAAAAACAACTTTTTAAAATTTCAAATTTATTGCTAAATGCAAAGGAATTTTTGTTATTCGTTTTTATGAATCTACAAATTTAGTTTTTCAATAACCAAGAAAACGCAACTCTTGACTAATTTATTTTGTAAACAAATAAATATTTAACTTCACGCGACTAACACTTGAGTATTAGTTATCGCCTACTCACTTTTGATGTTAAAAAGGGATTCCTCATAGCTAATATTGTATCCTTTGTATAATTTTAAAAGACTAGAACTGGCCGTCGAGGTTGAAATCAATTGTCAAACACCAGCAAAAGCATGTTTTTTTTGTTTATTAGTTTAAAAATAGAACAGTTCACGCCTCATTAAGACTTGTCAATTAGGACACACATTTTCTTATCTTATAATATCAAAATATACAAGGATGTTTATTGATCTGCATAATATATATAATATATTCCCAGTTATGTCGACCACAAGCCGGTGGGTGCTACAAAGAACATTACTATTGGCTTCTTCGACCCCAATAACGAACTCAACTTCTTAATGAGGACTTTTTTTAACGAGGTAAACAAAAACATTTTTTAATATAGACCTTTTTGTCTACTATAAAAGTAATTTTAAATTGTGCATTCCCATTAATAAAATATTGTAGGGGTTGGCAACCTACGGCAGGCGTGTCATAAGTGTCACGCAGAGCGACTTTCAATGATACGCGCGGGGACCCGAAAACAAACAATTCAAATATTTTCTTCAAGAAATTGAGTGCTAGAGCTGAGGAAATTTTAGGCTGTTGGCGCGCTGAATGAATTAAAAATCCTATGATCAAAAGGTTGCCGACCAATGGTGTAGAAGATAAAATATTTTTTGAAGGCTAATTTCTCAGCGTTTGATATTACGTTTTTATCCTTTTGTTTTCATTACATAGACTAGAGCTGAAGAGCTTAATTAGATTTTCGGAGATGAAATAGAAGAATATAAACATTTAGGCATACATAATATATTTTATATGCTATATTGCATTGAATAAGAGGACGGAGTAAAAGTTTTTGTAATGATAATTTTTTTTTAAAAATACAAATTATGAAGTGTGAATACAACATGTGTAAAATGACCAATGATGTTGAGTCAGCTGACGCAGTCATCTTCCTGGTTGCTAGGCTGACTCGAGTGGGTATTCCCCAATTTCGAAGAAAGCCTGGACAGATGTAAGTCAGATCTATCTATCTAAGTTATCATTTTATCCATCCATCTATCCATCCTTCCATTTATCTATTTATAAAAAAAAATCTACCTTTTTATCTATCTATATCTAACATCTATCTACCTATCTATCTTTTATTTATCAATCTAATCTATCTAATCTAATCTATCTAATCTATCTAATCTTTCTAATCTATCTAATCTATCTAATCAATCTAATCTATCTAATCTATCTAATCTATCTAATCTATCTAATCTATCTAATCTATCTAATCTATCTAATCTATCTAATCTATCTAATCTATCTAATCTATCTAATATATCTAATCTATCTAATCTATCTAATCTATCTAATCTATCTAATCTATCTAATCTATCTAATCTATCTAATCTATCTAATCTATCTAATCTATCTAATCTATCTAATCTATCTAATATATCTAATCTATTTAATCTATTTAATCTATCTAATCTATCTAATCTATCTAATCTATCTAATCTATCTAATCTATCTAATCTATCTTGTCTATCGAATCTATGGAATCTATCTAATCTATCTAATCTATCTAATCTATCTAATCTATCTAATCTATCTAATGTATCTAATGTATCTAATGTATCTAATGTATCTAATGTATCTAATCTATCTAATCTATCTAATCTATCTAATCTATCTAATCTATCTAATCTATCTAATCTATCTAATCTCTCTAATCTATCTAATCTATCTAATATATCTAATATATCTAATATATCTAATCTATCTTGTCTATCTAATATATCTAATATATCTAATATATCTAATATATCTTGTCTATCGAATCTATGGAATCTATCTAATCTATCGAATCCATCGAATCTATCGAATTTATCAAATCTACCAAATCTATCGAATCTATCAAAACTATCGAATCCATCGAATCCACCTGCATTGTTATCTCAACAAGTCCAGGTGAGCTAAAGCAGTTTAAGACACAATGTAGTCATTACCTAGAGTTCTTTTAAATAAATCACATTTATTTATAAAATTTTAAAAAAAAAAAACAACAGCTGGGTAATGAAAACAGACGAGGCTCCATCAAGGTTTACCTGGTTTGAAAGTTTAAACAGAACCGGTCTCAAGGAACAGATGAACTGGACACTAACCCACAGATTGGATAGTGACATTCCATTTGTATATGGTAGACTGGTCAGGCAAACTGTAAAGAAAACAAAAGACTATGGTAGGCATACTATACTTGTTTTTTTAGTTGGATTAATGTTATTGTTGTTTGTCTCAGTGCATTGTTGCTAACATAGAAATATAGTATACATCTTTTATTGTTATATGTTATTTTCCTAAAGTTACAGGTCTATTGATTTGTAATGAAGCCAAAAAAAAAAAAAAAGAGATCATGTAAAAAGGGGAATAATCGAAAAAAAGCCAGATAGTTATTGAGCCCAAACCCCATAACTCACCAAGTTTCTTATCGACAGACACAATATACGAAGGTAAACAGCGCACGGCTGCCTGGTTTGTTAGTCATTGCAAGGTGAGATCCGACAGAATGATGTACGTACAACGCATGCAAAACAGGTCAGTACCACACCATGTCTAAATGATAGGCAACTTACGGCACGCGTGCCAGACTTGGCATGCAGAGCGACTTTCAATGGCACGCCGAAGACCCACATAAAAAAGGCATTTCTAATCTCTTCGACAAGAAAAGAGCAGGATGATTTTTAGTCTATTGGCACGCTGAATTAGAAATCTTACTTTGACACACTATTATAAAAAAGTTGCCTTCCCTGCTTTCGTATATAAAACACACACATATATATATATACAGATACACAACCATGTCTAGTCTCATAAAAGTCTTATTTTGGCGTATATTATAATAAAGATACATCACTTTGTTGTAATAAGACATTTGAGTCTCAAGCCTAACTCTCGATAAAGTCAATGCCTAAAAGTCTATGGCTGTGTCCCCAGAACTGACGTGGACATATTTGGACTCTGTGGGCCTTACACGTGTGGAATGGCCGAAAAGGTGCCAGGTGTCCAGACCATGAGGAAGCAGGCTGACCAACTGCAGTGTTTTCCTCTTTTGTCGCAGTCTTACAAGTAGGTCAATAGGCGCTCTAGTTCATTGTAGTTGTCTTAGTGACTGGGTAGGGATACCCAAGTTCATACAAAAGAGAATACACATTTAAAAAAAATATAATCTATTATTTTTCGAAATCTTATCAAGTACATTGTTATCAACAATTTTTAAATGATAGTTAGATCTATATTTAAATCGTTGCATGTCTTTTTTAAACACACTATGACTTGTAGCCAGTAGCATCTAAGTAAAACATATAATTACTTGTAGCTGAAACTATGTGTAAGTTGTATAACTCTGGTCTAAGTATACATTAAAGGACCACTAAAAATAGAATTTTGATTACAACTTTTTTTTTAAAGGCATTTTAATTATGCATTAGACTTACAACGATTTTTCTTTGTGCCACCTACGGAAAACAACACACAAAAAAAAAACACATAACAACAATAGAAATAAACAATTAGCGAAGTTCATATAGGCCTATTTAAAAAATATAGGGGATAAGCGTTGAGTTGCATTCAAAAGAGATTTATCAAAAGTGTTTTAAAAAGCAGTAAAAACAACACTTCATTTTGTGGGTTATAGCGTGTGTATGAATATTTGATAGACTGCGTTGCTTAGGGCTAAACGTTTATGTGTCAAGTTTTAGATCGATAAGATGAAGAGAAGTAGTTTATAAGCCTTCCGAAGATTGGTTCGGGTCGCTCGTAAGCCAGTACAGTGTGTTTTGTTAAGTTAATATAAAGTATTTGAATACTAAACAAAAATACATTTAAAAAGTAGAAAAGCACACACTCACTACGTTATATACCCTTTACTACGTAAATTATTTTAAATAACATCCAGGACAATCGGATATTTGTTAGATCTATCGCATAATATGTTATTAGAAACAAATGCTAACAGACAAGTTAGCGTCAAAGTTAACCCACTTTAATGATGTCTCTACTTAGAAATAATGCTAAAAACTATGTTCTAGCATATAAAATCAAATTTAGCAATAAATATTATTAATATTTAAAACAGACAAAGAAAGCAAATATTCATTTAAAAAGGACCCTATTCTAACCTATAACACAAACATAAAAAAAAATGTATGTACATTTTTTCCTTTTATAAAATTCTTGGAACAGAACTTTAATTTCATGAAGAAAGGGCAATAACCTATACTTCTCTATGCATCAGGTTCTACTTGGCGTTTGAAAACTCTCTGTGCCAGGAATATATCAGCGAGAAGTTTTTCAAGTTATTCAACGATGTGGACGTTGTACCTGTCGTTCGAGGCGGTAACTGAAGCCCCCTTCCCATCCCCATTTTTCTCTATGTATAATCTAAGTTATCTTCATTTCAAAGTATGGAATTGTTTAATATGTATTTTTCTGTGCATTATAGTGTAGTTGTTGTTTTATTTTTAACTTGTGCAGACAATCAGAAATTAAAAAATCCACCGCTGACTTGGAGAGGAGATGGGCGCCGCCAAGTCTACGAAGCTCACTGAAAGGACTAAATGACACGCAGTGTCAAATAGTGTCAATAGTGTCCAATAGCTCCCCCCAACGACGTTAAGGGATTAAAAAAAAATAGTTGTAGGCCTGTCTATAGTTTATGACGAGCTTTCAAAATAGTTGTGTTAATAGTGTTTTCTTTTTAAAGTTATACTGTTCATTTTTGCTATTTAGTTAACTTTTCACAAAACGTTCGTATATGTCTTAGTTAAAACTGTTGATTTTATATTTGATTTTATATAGGTGCCAACTACAGAAGTTACTTCCCTTCAGACATGTACGTGGATGCTGCCGATTTCTCCACTCCTGAGGCACTAGCCGATTATCTTGAAGATCTGGGCAATGATAAACAAAGATATATTTCGTATCTCAAAAACAAGGACAGGTGATATTATCTTTTGGCGATTTGTACTGTTGACACTGTATTTCTGTACAGTTTCATTCAAAATACCCGCCACGACGTTTGTACTTTGGAGTTTTAAAATTTAAATATTGCAGTGTTTTTTTGAATTTTTCGTATCTTAGCGACACAGTTATTTCTCTCTCTGTCTCTCTCTCTCTATATATATATATTTTTTTCTCTCTCTCTCTCTCTTACTCTGTATATATATATATATATTCTCTCTCTCTCTCTCTCTCTGTATATATATATCTATATATCTATCTATCTATCTATCTATATATATATATATATATATATATATATATATATATATATAATTCTCTCTCTCTCTATATATATATATATATTTCTCTCTCTCTCTCTCTCTCTCTCTCTGTATATATATATATATATATATATATATATATATATATATATTGCTTTACTATATATATATATATATATATATATATATATATATATATATATATATATATATATATATATCTGATTGATTGTATGTCTTGTCTGTTTTGTCGGCATTTATGTGTTAACCTTCGTCTCTCTCTGTCTATCTTTGACTATGTTTACAGCAGCTCAATTGATGCGTACCAGTTCTTACATAAACGTGCAAATATGTATTTCAGGTATCGATCTGTACTAGAATTTCCCGACTGGCAGTGTCGACTGTGTGAAAAGTTACATACTTACGACAGACCGCAGACGTACAGAAATGTCCATGAATGGTGGGTCAAGGACTCCTGCCATGACCCGATAGACTCTCAAAAATTGTTTTGGTGAACCAAAGAAGTTTTTGTAAATATTATTAAGTGCATTATTCGAGAACATTTTCCAATACATTCTTTTAACATAAAAAAAAAAATCGCTTTTTTCTTCATTGATCCGAATATAATGAACAGGTGTGAAGAAAACTGTGACCTGTAAACATTCTTTTGTATCAGATCTATATACGCACAGTTGTAAGACTTGTATAGACTACACCTTTTTCTAAGTTCAGCAAGTGTCATTGCAAGTTGTTAAGGTTTTTTCGTCATCATATTTTTGTAGTCTCTAGGTACTAAAGTTTAATCTTGTTATTTGTCGATAATCTTTCCGAAAAGAATCAAAGAGATCTGAAGCCAAAGAAAAGGGGTGCAATTATTTTCATATGAATCAATCAATGTCTAATTGATTCATTCTAGACACTAAAAATAATTGGTTAGTAAACATATTTTTTAAGATAAAAAAATAAATATAGCATTTAATACTAAACATAAAATTATGAGGTTGTTAAAAATGAATGTAACGAATAAATAGATCATTTAACATGACTTACATTTCTAAATAGGCCTACACATCATCGCATAAGGAAGACGGCGTGGAGTGGAGAGAGAGAGGTGCATATATTGTTGTTTTGGCAAGGCAATGCCAAACCATAAGCACCTTATCACATATTAATTACGTCCCTTATTTGTCTTTTGCACTGAGCTATAATATATGGAGTGCTCAAAGGAAGTAAATTGTAGAAGAAAATGCGGACTTTTCAATATAGATACGTGCACTGTATGGTATTTCTCTATATATACATGTCTAAGTAATAAAAATTCATTAAATTAAATTACTTAATCGGCTAATATATATATATGTGGTATATAATCCAGAAAAATCATCAACCATTTCATCTTTTGACTTCGCCGGTACTCATTAAAATTACAAAATTTACTCGTATTATCGTATAAGATAGTATAAGCATACATATATATATATACAGGCATACATAATGTATGTTCAGTATAAAAGAGTTCATTTTGATCAAATTTCAATGACGCAATTACGAAAAGTTTACCATACAGTGCACTTATCTAATATTTAAAAGTCCGCATTTTCTCCTCTTTTTTTCTTCTATATTTGAATTGCTTGAGCACTCCATGTATATGTAGCTCAATAGTCTTTTGACACCAAGATCAGCTTCAGAATCAAAAGAAATCGAAAAAATGACAACGACACAATTTGTTTGCAGAAAAAAATCGATTAAAACCTAAACCAATGAAAACTGAAGTCAACGAAAACCGATTCTTGATTGTATGTGTACAACCAACGAGTAATTTAATGTCCAAGATGGAGGAATGATCAATCCAAACTAATGAAAAACGAACTAACCCAGTATAAATTTACACGGGGCCGCTTGTTGTTACTGTCAGACTTATGGAACCCTTTTTATATAATGTCAACATCTCGAAAAGTTTTCATTTGGATGAAAAATCAAAAGTTGTTCCTTTCACTGGTGCCCAAAAGCTATATAATAAAAATCAAATACAAATAGTAATAGATATTATCTGAAAATGCCACAATGCCACATCATAATATGAGTTAAATGTTTTATTAATATAATTTGCACATTTCAATTATTGATCATTAAATAAATAATTGGCTTTTCAATATCTTAGGGGAAAAGTTGCACCAGATTAGAATTAGCCTGCTATTCCCCCCCCCCCCCCTTTTTTTTTTACAGATCGCTATTATCTCCCCCCCCTCTCCATTTATAATATTTGTCTCCCAACCGCCCCTTACTTTGGACTATCTCCTTCTCGCCAAACCTTTAAATCCTGAGTGTATGCCGTTGATGACCGCTCATCTGTATTTTGTTATGGTCTATCAGCAATAAGGTTATTGTATAAATCCCATAAATCCATACAAATGCATAGGCTACAATTCCTACTACCCACTCTCCGTATCTTACAGTATGCATTACTTTCAAAGTATATATGCCTATATCACTACCGAATATATTCAGATTAAGTTCCTTTTTTTTTCAAGTTAAAATAACCCCATGCTCCGTACAAATACGTAACCCCCATCAACAGCTCACCTCTGAGCAACCTTGACCCAATAAAACAGTTACCGCGAATCAGGGAAGTGGGGCAAATATTTTCTTTATAATGTAACAGTAGAATTCATGACCGGATTTTCCCGAAGTTTCATTTTGAATTGTGGTGATACTTTTTATAGTGGCTCATTTAAGTTTTTAACAAAACAAATGTGTAGTGTTTATAATATATAATTATAAACATGTTTATTTAAGTGCTGAGTGTTTTCTTATAATAAGTTTTGGATGTGTATATAGGTATAGTATGGAATTGTTTAATATGTATTTTTCTGTGCATTATAGTGTTGTTGGTATGTTTAGAATGGCAAAGAACGTGATGTTCACGTGGTTATTTCACAACCGCACACACAGACACACACACATACACACACACATACACACACACACAGACACATGCATAAGAAGAACGAAAACGCAAAGCATAAAATAGGCCACGAGCATATTGCGCACGCATTCTTGCAAACTCATTATAGGCGGTGCATTTTATTTTTAAACTTATCTAATTCACCCCCTACTTTATTTTTTCCTCCCTCTTCTATGTCCACCTTTCCAAGCTCATTGTTTATTCCCCCCCCCCCCTTCCACCCTTCTTCTCCAAAAAAAATCTGTCTTTTTTTTTGTTTAAAAAACAAACCATAAGGAAAAGAAATAAAATAAAAATCGGCATTGATCTATCAGCAAATTTATTTCCTTTCAGCATCAATTAAAAATTTTAATAGTAGGCCTAATAAACGTAGTGATAAAGATCCTTAACATTTGTAAAAAAAAATGATCTTTTTTTATTACTTTAAATGTTTGTGAACATGTTTGTTTTTTCTAGTCCCGTAAGAGAATAATCTAGATGAAAACAGGTCACTAAAGAAAGTGGATATTTGACCTACACACTGGGGCGGTGGTCTAGCGGCAGCACGCTTTGATTGACATACAAAGGTCCCGAGTTTGAATCTTGGCCACACAATCTCTACGGAAAGTTCTGAACGCCGCTTTAATGGTCATATGCGCCTAATAACTCGGTATGATGTAGGAAACTCTAAAAAAAACACCAAACAAAATACGTGGGTCTATTTCAACCTTTTGCAACGCAAATCACGGCATTTCTGTACTTGGCCGACACATTACAACATACAACCGGTTTAAGACAGCACGATTACCACACCGATGCTAATGTCCGCCTCACCCAGAGTCTGTAATTAAGTGGCAAACAGTGGATACCGGAAACTAAAGTATTTCTGGGTTTTTATAACCTCTACCTTTCTCTTTCTCTACCCCACTACCCCCCCCCCCTCCCCTGATACACATACCATCTGTTTCTCGGAAGCGTTTCTGTGTTAATAGCCATATCACTACTAATGAGTGCAATAGGTCGTCTTATAATTAGGCTTACATGTGGGGCCACAGATAACGGTTAACAATGCGTAGGTTAATAGTCTCAACCAATGCGCCATGCTCTCGTACGTGCCCCTGACGACCTGGTACGGGGCTCGCCGTGACTGTACTTCTGTAGTGCATCTCAGGCATCTGTTTGGAAACCAAATCCAGGCGGTGGTTTGACACAGATTGCAGACATTTCTTTGTTGTAAAAGGATTTATGTACGAAATCATTAGAAATATTTGTAAAAAAATTTTATAAATATTCGTCAAAAAAAAAACACATTCGACTTTTAACTATTACTCAAAGGTAGGACATTTTTATACATTTTTTTTTCATAAGCGTTTAAATGTATTGTTTGTTCTTATGTCTGGATGTATGCCTGTACACTTTACTCCATGCATTAACAGCAGTCTTAATATATAAAAAAAAAAAAAGAAACAAGAGAAGGTAACTGAATCTTATTAAAAAGTTTTCTTTTTCATTCCTTTTTTTTCTACATTTTAAACTAAATAGACTTCAACTTTCAAAAAAACACACACATAAATTTCGTTTCTTTTTTTCATTCTTTTTTCTTATAAGAACACATCTGTATGCTCTGTACATAAGTAATACTCCCTTTAAAACAAACTAGTTTTACAAACAAAGAAACTAGATTTATGTTGGATTTATGTTGTACAGTTACACATTTGATAAGACAAAGTGTTGAGACAGGACACTGCAGACTAAGTAACGCAGAGTTATTTTCTCTTTAAATTCTATTTTCCTGAGGCAAGTTGAAGATGTCGTCACTGTGCATTACTTTTGTGCATACTTTGATCAATCAGACGATTTATTTGCGAAAATATAAAAAAATCTTTAATTAGCAGTTTTACAATAAATGCAGGCGAAAAGTTATGATAATTATTGATACAAATACAAAGTTACATTAGTTTGTAGGCCCTATATTTAAACTATCTACCCTCAGCTTAATAACAACAACTTAAAGAAAAACAACCCTTTTTAATTAAATCCATCTTTTAGTACTATAAGGGGAATGGGGACACTGAATAACAATATCTATAGTGCAGTTGTTGTTTTAAAGTAACTTTTTATTGCAGTATAATAAATATAATAAATCTTACAAATTATGTGCATTTACAAAAAGGGACCCTATTTCATTGTAAACATATAAATTCAGATAGGTTAAACAGTTTTTATTAAAACCTAATAATTAAGGTATTTTCTGATTTTCTGTTTAGAAAAAGCATTTGTAACATTAAAATAAATAAATAAAACCATCATTCTCATGCCCATGTTATTTATAGTACTCTATTTGTTTCTTGATATTTTAAACAACGTAAATTCCAAGTAATTTATATATAAATCGACTATTTTAGGGTGATGTGCTTTACATACGCTTTTTAAAGTGCGATATAGATTTACACTTAAGGAGATTTCACCAATGTTTTATTTTTTAAGAAACAGGGATAAATTTACAAATTATTTTGCAAACATGTCTTTATCATCATTGCCCGTCACCCCAGCTCGGGTAAGGGCCGCCAACCACAGATCTCCAGAAGCCTCTGTCCTGAGCCATTCTCTCTAATTTTCTTTAGTTGTACATGTGCACAATTATAATTAACACACCATCATGTATGAAATGTTTAATAATAATATTGTATTTAAAAAAAATTCAATGAATCCTTTTTTAAACAGAAGATTGTGTAAGGAATGCACATTTTTTTTTATAAATGGGTTACGGGTGGAATAAAATTTACAGCATGCCTGTGTCACATAGTTTCTAAGACTATCTCCGCTGTCTGCAGTGATCTGCATCCCCAACTTTGACGACTAGTTTTAGTAAGACTTTCATCAACCCATGTAGATATGCCTATAGCCTATTCCATCTCCCCCCAAATAATGTATTTAAAAAAGAAAATGGGTTTTGAAAAAAGAATGTAAGAAATACAAATAGGCCATGTAGTTGTAAACATTGATAAAGCCAAATTATAAAGCTAACTTTCGTTTACCTTGGTGAGTGCGCCTGTGTGATGTGTGCTATGTATGGGATATGTTTGGTGTGTGTATGTGTTTATGAATACGTGCACACCACCACGTGACCATTCTTCTAAAAAGCCTTTGTGTGCATGACTCTACTGAAAAAAAATTGATTCGGGAGAAACAAAAAAAGAACAACATTGAATTGAAAAATGTATAAATATATTATCTTATATGTTACAGACGCTCCTTTTATAAAGAAGATTATTGCGTCCTACGCTCATTCGTGGTCCAAGTCTTGTCTTGCATCTTTCTTAATGTTTTAAATTATGTTAAGCTACTGGTTTTCCTGGTTTGTTCAGGCAACGCATTCCATGCCCGAATGCCACTCGGCGAAAAAAAGGGTACTTATATGCATTTGTTCTCGCAAGGAATAAGGAATAAGGAAAGTGTTGTTATCGGGCCGTATTTCTAAATTTCTAAATATATTCTAGTTATATTGACAAAGTTGTACCGAGCTGACAAGAAAACCATCCCCATGCACAAAATCACTTCCTCATCTTAAAAACATGTTGACGAACTCAACCTGGTCAAAACATCAGGAATGGCTTTCCAATGAATATTGAAACAGTTTCTTCTGCATGTTCTAGCTTTACATGTTTTGTTCGTTTCTTAGAGTACAAAGGTTCTCAAAGTTAGCTGTATGAGCATCAGTTTATCGAAATCGAAAACTCTGCTAGAATAATTTCACATATTCTAAAGTTTGTTATTAAGAACTTGGCCTACAAAATAATAATTGTTTTCAAAACCATTCCACATACATACACGCAGAAAAACACGAACCCACACACGCATAATGAACACCTCACAAAGTAACTATTTAAGGTGTCTTTTTCAAATTAAGTCTTTGAAGTAACAAAAAAACAAACTATATTGGCTTCCTTCCCCTGTATTATAAGCATCGACTTTTTTGGGGGCGAAAATGTGTTTTCTTTACACAAATACAAGGGATGGCAACAGGCGGAGCGAGGGCCACAACATGCCCGGTGGATTAATTGTTTTAGCGCAAGCCCTACAAAGAGACAGTTTTTTTTTATTAGTTGTATTAACGTAACAAGATTTTTCGAATAAGTGGCCAATGCGTTGTATCGTTGAGGAAAAATGTTGCAGACCCCTGACAAATACTATTGCCATGTGCAGCCATTTTTAATACTGTAAACAATCAGTTTTATTCATATTGGTAACCATGCTTGTATGTCTGTCAGCTGGAGACGCGGTTTTTGTTTCTTTGGTCTATCTGCTTGTTGCCCTCTCGCCCAGCTGCCCGCCACGTGGCGCGGGATTCAGCGAGATCTTCCCACGATGTATGGTCATTGTGTGCCAGGGTCATATAGACCTACAAGTTCCTTTTGCAAACGTCTTTAAACGGCACGCAAGGCTGGCCTCTTTTCCTTTCGCCATGTGCCGGCAAGGGTCTGAGGCTGACATAGTGAACCTTAAATCCCATCAATTTTGGCTATAATATCTTTTTTCTACCCATGAATAATCATTAACCAATATGTTTAAGCTAAGATTATTTCTGTTTTTTGGATCCTTTCTTGATAAACCAACTAGTAAAGAACACATTTGCTATTGCAAATTTAAATTTTTTTGTTAAACCCTAAAACATTGATTTTGTGTTTTGTTTTACTGTAAGTCGGGCCAATTTTCTTTACATTGAGGGAAAAACCTAAATCAGAAAAAAAAAAACATCGTAACTTTTCTTGCTGTTTCGGCGAAAATAAATGTTGACAACTAAGGTACTTTTTTTGTTTTATTTTATTAAACCTTAGAGCAAGGTCATTGCGCCTTCAAACAAAAAAGTCTGCAGCGTTTGTTGTAAAGTGTAGTTTGTTTCCCTGAAGGACATTAACTATAAGCCATTTCCATAGACAGATGCCCCTTTACATTAAATAAATAAAAAATAAATAAGGAAGTAATTTGTCTATAGTAGGATTGTTACTACTCCAACGTGTTTGATTTAAAATCTAGACCCAGTAATTGCATTTAGGATTCAATCAGATGTTATTTTGTTATTGCTGTAACGTAAGAAAAATAATATTTAGTTTTTAGTCAGCGAAAAGTAATATAATATCAATACATAAATAAATGTTTAAGTCTGCTCCCCTTTTCTTTTTTTTTTCCTAACGTAGATGGCTTTTGTTTTCAGTAATTATAAATTAGTTATTTTAATAATGTAATTGTATTTAATAAATAAATTTACTTTTAAAAACAAAATGGTCTTTTAAATTAGAGTATTTAAAGAAACAACTAATGACTCCACGTTTCTTTTTCATCTGTTTTTGTTTAGGTTGTTGTTTTTTTAGGTTGGGCAAAATTGTGAGAACCTTAATACATTCATTGTTTGAGCATTAAATCAATCCGATTTACACACAGGACACGCCTTCGTAAGACAAAAATAACAGTGTTTTCCTTTGAAGAGAAGTGTGGACATATAAAGTTGTATCAATTATGTTGTTTTCTATAACTATGCGGTGTCTTTTTTACGTTCACTTTGAACTTTTTTTTACGACCTTAATAATGTTTTTATTTTTTTTACGACTTTTTTCTGTATTTAGTTTTTACCGACTTAATTGAATTTTTGACGAGTTTACTTCGCCTATACAACTTTACTTTGCTATAGAGTAGAATACACGTTTTGATGCTGTACAATCTTTCTAATCTTTTTACTTTGTAATATGCTTTTATATTTCATTATTTTTACTATTTGTTCCGCAAAAAGCGATTTTTTTAAACAAAATTTTCTTGTATTATAACCTTGTTACCTGGTAAGAAACTTCCCATTTGCCCTTTAATAAGGGCTGCTGATACAATAGTACGTTTCTGCATAGAAGGAGAGTTTGAATGTGGTTTAATAATTACCTCTTATAATTAGGGTGAACATATTGATGTTATTTAAAGTACTATGTTATTATTTTATTATTATGTTATTTAATCCAGCATAATGCCATTACGTATTTATTTCCTTTAAGAGATGGGTAGATAAGTAAAGTATCCCCGCATGCCCATTGCCACGGCATGCGAGTGGATTTTGTAGCTTGCACAAGGCCCAGCCGCCTTTATTTATCCTCCAGACTTTGGAACAAATCCTAGCCTTTACCGGGATACGATCCCATGACCCTCGGTAAGCCAGTCGAGCGCGCTGCTGCTCGGCCAACGTGTCCCTTAAGTGAGCTGCGATACACGACCCGACTTTAGACCCACATGATTGAAAGCCATAATAAAAATTGCTCGAACGCTAGAATACCACAGACTATTATCTTTGTGCGTAGCCCTACCTCCAGCGCCCCTACCCCCCCCCCCCCCATCAACCAAAACCCAATAACAGACACAGACAATAGAAACCAAGACCTTGACCTTTTCGTTTCTGGTTTATTTATTATTTACATTAGTAATTTAAAAACAACAACTGTAAAATTAAAAGCACCGAGATAAGAAGACACAACACTGTGTAACCTGGTAGCCTACAGTCAAACCTTTATGATTACCGTAACAATGTATGTTGCTATGTAGTCTATGTAAGGCGAAAATCCGTTACATAGTTAAATAGTTGGATTACTTAACGAGTCTACATTTTTTGAAACCACTGTTATAAAACTATTACAACTATTATTGTTATGCTATATATCAGTGTAATTTACTGAAACCTTTTAATTAGTGTTAATTTCTTTCTTTTCAATTTTTATAAATCTAATAAAAGTGTTTAAATGCGAAACTTATTTTTCTAATAAAAAGTTGATTGATTTTTTTCATTACACTTATAATCAAACTATGTATGCACAAAAGCATGACGTTCATTAGAAGGCTTCTCAATTAATACCAAATGCTAACTGTAAAGCTGCTCGGTTGAATTCCAAAATCTTTATTTGAGTTACGTTAAATGGAAGTTTTACTGTATTACAATTTTGTTTTCAACTTTAGGCTGGGCAACATTTGAGTTTGAGAAATCGGCAGATGATGTAAGATTCTAGGAATTCCATTTCATTGCACACCTTCAGAAATGCTCACGCCAGTCTGCCTTCTCATAAATTAAACTAATTATTGACACACTGTCACGTCTCCAAGATTCTCGCTAGATTATAGACGAACACAAAGAATGGTGGCTACCTTACCTCGCCAGACGTCTGCGCCTGAAAGACCGCCCAGGCATGGGTGTGTCCGGAAGTTCACTTCCTGCAGATGGGTCCTGGCCTACATGTTGTTTTTCTTGAGGATATGTCAGACGGCTCTCAGGCAGAGCATCGGAATGTGCCTGGTTTGTATGGTGGACAGGTCCACGGCCAGGCCAGAGGTCAATGTCACGGATATTGCTTATAACCAGACCAGGTACGATCCATCCATAGGAGACTTTATCAATTCCAGTTTCACGACGACCACCAGCTCATCAGGACCACAAGGAGATATAGGTAATGAGCTTACCATTTAAACATTTCTATAAAAACTTTACCAGATAAAATAAAATGTTTCAGTTTACTAATTCTGAATTTGCCTTTTCTACAAGTTACAATAATGATGTTTAGAATTCTCAACCTACAAAAACCATTTCTAATTTGGAGATTAACAACAACATTTTTAAACGTTTTTCATATAGCTTCATTTCATAGACACAATCTCTTTCCATGTATTTGTTTACATTGTAAAAACATTCATGCCCTATTCCAAAATATAATGGTATGCTTGCGCTTTTGATTCCTGAATTTGCAATTACTAAAAATAGATGTAAGCCTAACTTATTTTTTGTAATAGTTTGATTTAATGTTCAAGTAAAGTAAAATTAAAACTGTTCTAACATGTGCACGGATTAAGCATAATTGCAAACACAAAGTTGTTGTGCATTATCTATTCTCACGTACAAATTGCCGAGGTGTATTCTTCCTTCTTTAAATCTCATATACAATATCTTTACATAAATTCTTTAATATCAGGTAAAATTTGCCAACAATATTTAAACTTGGATAAAATTTGCATAAATCATTTAAACTCGTGTAAAATTTGCATAGGGCTCTTCTTTCTTCTTTTAATCTTCTTCTTCTTGTCCCTTAACCTTGGCGGTCGTTGGGGGGACCTAATGGACACTGGGTGTCCATTAGTCCTCTCTTGGGCTTGGTAGACTTGGCGGCGCCCATCTCCTCTCCAAGTCGGTGGTGGATTTCTGGCTGCCTGCACCGCGAATCGAACCCCAGATGCGGCGTTTGGGAGTCGAGCTCGCTGTCGACTTTGCTAACCAGCCGGTTAATCTTTTAATCTAGGTTGAAATAATCATGGTTGATTTTTTATATTTCTAAAAAAAATTTGTATAGGCTTAAATTCCTATTTTTTCAGATGAACCAAGAGAGTTTGAGTGGGACCCAGCGTTCCAAGGACTTGTTTTGTCAGCATACTATTACGGGTACCTACTTACTCCGCTCCTGGCGAGCTACGTGGAGCGTGTCGTCGGGGCCAAGAAACTGGTTGCGGTTTCCATTGGCTTTGGGGCGCTGATAAACTTCGTCACTCCCGAGCTGACGCGAATCAATAAGCATCTTCTCGTCGCAACGAGAGTGGTGGCTGGCACAACGAACGTAAGTAACTGATAAGTGTTGGCTTATACGTTTACACAAGTTCCTTCTAGATAGAATATTATTACGTCCTAGGCCCAGGGTGCAGGCTGGCAGAGATTGGTCGGTAGTAGGACTAGAACCCGAATTGTTTTGTTTAAAGTCCAGTGTATCAACCACAGAATCAGCACGATATTAAAACATCGATTTTATTTTGCATCCTTTAATTTTAATGTTACATCATAATTTAGTACACAAATAGGCTACAAAGTAAACTATACTCAGAGTAACCAAATACACATTTTGAAGCAATAATGTAACCGTTAACAATAGCGAAAATCCACTACGAAGGTTTTCTTGAAAAAACACAATTAAAAAAGAACAATTCTGACATGCACAAATGCCGCTCTCTCTGTATCTAACCGATGAAAAATGTCATAACAGTAATATAACAGGAAAGTCTCTAGTAAACAATTCTAGATATTTAAACCTTTATACCGTTCTGTATGAAGCTACACTCGTTAAAGCCGCTTTTTATTACAGGGCATGATTGACCCCGCTGTCCAGTTCTTGTGGTCAGTTTGGGCGCCATCTTCGGAGATAGCTTCCCTGTGTGCAGTAGAGTATGCAGGTCAGTGCTTTTGTTTCTTTTTTTTTTTATAGATGCACTAAATCAGCAGCACTTCATTAAACACAGCGATTCATCTACAGCATCAAATATAAACTATAGAAGAGCAGATTAATGTAGCATGCTCTCTCATCGAATTAAAATATTTACACGAGAGAAATATAATTCGTTTTAGTAATAAAAATACATGTATTTATTTTGTCTTTATATTTTCGTTATATCTACAGGTGTCAGTGTAGGAGGCATATTAACGTTTCTCATCTCTGGATTATTATGTCAGATTCCATTCAACAACGGATGGCCTTTTGTCTTTTATTTCTATGGTAAATAAATAAAAGAAAAAAAAAACACATTGAAAATATTCTTAATTTTTACATTGGAATTTTTTTTAGAAATAAAAATATCTTTTAAAAATATTTAGATATCTATATTATTTAGAATAGTTTAATTGTAAAAAAAACAACAACAACGATCTGTTATGGCTTTGTATATGTTTGTTATGTTTATTCAATACATGTTCCTATATGATTATATCAGGCTGCGCTAATATAGTTTGGCTAGTGTTGTGGTTCACATTGATACACAACAAACCGTCCGAGCATCCACGTATATCACCGGAAGAGCTCAAGTATATTGAGTCTCAAACTCACAGATGTACAGTATCAAGCAAGAAGAAGGTATTACTTAGAACTTTATCTATCTTACCAAAACTTCCCTATTTTAAAACAAAATCATTCTTTTTTTATATAGGATCAATCCGCTATAACTTACTGGCTTTTTTTTTGTGGGGCATGAAAGGAAAATTGTTGAGTCTTATGCTTGTCAGTGTAAAGACTATAAGATGGACCGCTTGCTTTAAATATTTTTCTGCTTTTTGTTGACTCGAATGACTTCTTTATGGATTTACCGAGTCCCTTTTGTACTGTACACTTCCGTTTTATTTAATCGCTATGATTTTCTCAATGGAAAATTAAAAATAAAATCGAAAGTTGTATACAGCGGAAACATTTATGCAAACGTAGGAGCGTAAAAGTAATTTAAGACAGCATTATTGGTTGCGCACGAGAAAAAAAGAACCTATTAAAAGCTCTAAAAATAGAGCAAGCGGTCCGTCTTATTATATCTTTGGTCAGTGGTTTCAAACTAGTCTTATACTTTGATAAAACTAATTTTTAAATGATGTCCTAATGGCTACTGGGAAGAAAGAGAACTTATCTAGATTAGGGATTTCATGTAAAACTAGGATTAATTATACATGTTCTATTTCTTTGTCGGAATTTTTTTTAAGTTAGAATTCAGCATGCTCTGAATAATTACAATTATGTATTTTAACTCATATTTTAAATTTATTACTTTCTACCGAAAGATGTCTAAATTTAGTAATTATACTAATTGTGTTACACAGTTTAATTGTGAGTATTCTCTTATAATAAACATCCCAGCTATGTTATTCTAAACACGACCATCTGCATCACATTGTCAAACTTACAAAGCACTACACCAGCGGTTCCCAACCTGTGGGTCGCGACCCCTTTGGGGGTCGAACGACCATTTCATGGGGGTCGCCAAGGACCACCGGAAAACCCGTATTTTTGTACTCTTCGATGGCGCCACCTCAGAACCCTCCCGAGTGTGTATAAGTGGGGTCAAACAGAGTTGTTTCCTGGCACCAACACTCTTTAGTCTAGACCAGGGAATGGCAACATTTTGATAACCGTGTGCCAAAGCGGGATTTCTAATTCATTCAGCGTGCCAGCAGCCTAAAAGTCACCCTGCTTTTAGTACTCTATCTCTAATAGAAGATACTTTAAAAATTTACTTTTTTAGGAATTTTCTGCGTGCCATTGAAATTTTTTTTGCGTAACAAGTCTGGCACGCTTGCCGCTGGTTGCCGATCCCTGGTCTAGAATATTCAAACCTTTAAGATAAGGTTTTTCAAAATTTAATATAGATTGAAATATAGTTTGCTAATTAATGAAGCAAATACGTACTTATGAAAACAATCTAGTAGCTAAAAAAGTGTTTGAAAAATTACATTTATAATGTAAAAATTTAATTAATTCATTGTTCATTTTACGTATTTTTATTAATATGAGTACCGGTACTGGTATATCCATATACAATATTTATTTATGTTTTTTCAAATGCAAAATGTGTAGTAAAAAAAATGTTTTTATTAAAATCTTTGCCCCAGAGACTTAAAATTAGGACTATTATCTCCCTTGATTAGATTTAGTTTTTGTTTAATTATATTTTTTAAAAATTCGGGCTCGCTCACGTAGATTCTTTTTAAAAAAAAATTAAAAGAATATTGTTTTAATAACCATTTCATAGTTGTCGCCTAAGAGCGCCGGAAAATACTTATTTTATCAGTCTACAGGCGGGCCCACCCACATACTGATACATCCACATACGAGCACAGAATAAGTATATTTCTTTTCTGTGCATACGAGTACCCGGCGTGATGACATCAGTGCACCAACCCCATCACATACCTACTTTAAACAGTTGCGAAACAGTCGGATGCGCCGAATTACTATTTCACACTGAAGTCAGATGGCTGTCGAGATGAAAAATGTAAAAACGTGTTTTGAGCTTCGTGATAAACGTATAACTCTTTAACTTTAAAACAATAATTATAATTATGGTCATTTCTTATAGAAAGCAAGACGCAGTTCAAAGCACTTCATGGCAACAAAAGTGAACTACAGAAAATAACTTACTTTGTTGACATCTTTGAAATCTTGAATGAGCAAAATTGATCACTACAAGGACAAGTTATTTTTGTAAAAGAAACTTAATTTGTCTGAAAAGATCGGATCATTCCAAATAAAAAAAAAGTTAGCCTTAACATAAAAAAAATTGGATGTAAAGTAAATGTACATGTTGCTTAACTTATCTGCTTTCTTTGATGAACATGACATTGATCCAGATAAAAGGATTACGATAATGAATTTTTAGATAATGATTTTTGTGAAAGAACACTTGTGTCACGATTCTGGATTAAACCGTGACTCGTAGCACTCATAGATAGACTATAGCATAGATAGCAGTGTATAACTAGAACCTTAGATTAGCTTAAGTTTAGCTAGAATAGAGAGAAGGTTAGTCTGACGTCACTATCTTCTCCCTCCCTTACGCAATTACATCTCCCCATCACTCTTTCTCACCTGTTTCTCTATCCGTCACTATACTCTTGTACTACGCCCAAATTCAGAGTCTACTGACTAATACGATTCAACTTGGTACTACATCTTGGTTGAATGGGTACGAATGTGTTAGTTAGAATGTATATATTTTATCCTATGCTATATTAATGTATTCATATCATGTCTTAATGTATTTATATCTTGTGCTATTTTAACGCATGTGAGCGAGTCATTATTCGATCCCTCACTCGCCCCTCCTCTTCGCGTCCCCGCCACCCCCACCCCCTTTTATATCCCTTCAGCTTAGCGGCATGTTATGCAATTGCTTTGAGACGGTCGTTCCCTGAACGCTGACCAGAGAACCCAGTTCGCACACATATACCAAATTCTCGTCCGAACCCCCCCAGCCACTTGAGTTAACTACTTAAAATTCTACCAAAGGGAGATAAATTCCCCCACTCAGCAGGACGTCTGTATAAATTGTCTTTCATCTAGACCTCTCTCCCCCCCCCCCCCCTTTCCGCCCTCGCAACCCCGACCCCCAATCCATTTTTGGCTCCAATAAGCTTTTCTTATGCAAATGTATATTCAATCTAGCCAATGAGAATAGGATGTAATTAAATGTAAGCCAACCAAATTAACTTTGGGTCACGTGACTAGTGTCCACGAAAAAGCCCGCCCAACTAAACTAAAGCAGATCTCTCCCAGCTCCCGAGCTAGATACATCGTTTTGGTCTAGCTCCCAAATTGTTACTCGGACTTGCAGATACTTAGCCAGTAATCGTAATTCCCTCATTATAGTTACGTAGCCTAACCTTGGATTCCGTAACAACACAGTATATTGAGTGTTAGACGTTCCTGTGCATATATCTCAAGCATTGTATCTCCCCTGCATGTTAGTATGTGTATCTCATCATTGGATATTGAATTTGAATCATAAATAAACACCTGAAACGTAACCAGAGACTTGCTTGCCTAACTTAGAACTGTCTGTCTGTGTGTGTTTAATAACATCTAAGCGAGCCAGTAGAGAACAAATAAATATTCCAGGTCAACTACAGCATCGGCACCTCATATCTCTAAGACAACCAGCCATTATTACCCCCCTCTCAATTGCCACATCGTGACAAAGTGGGACCTCGTGTCCGGGATTATCTGAACTTCAAGCCGTTCAGCGCACTGTCAACAGCAACAACCCGAGGACTACGCCGATTCTGAAACCGACCCTGGATGGGGGCTCATCTCTCTACAACACAAAGACTCTAAGCCAGCAACCAGACCCGTCATCCCAACGCCAGCAACCAGATCCATCAACCCATCAAACCAGGCTCGCCACCTTACGCAGCCCACGCCACCCCAGTCTACGCTCACGCCACCCCAGCCTACGCCTACGTCACCTCAGCCTACGCACCCCAGATACGCCAACCTAAGCCACCCCAGATTCGCCACTCCGAGCAATCTACGCCACCCCAGCCAGCTCACCCCATTAAGCCAGGCTCGCCACACTACGCCAGCCTACGTCACCCCAGACACACCAGCAACCAAATTGCCACCCCATTACGTCAGATTTGCCGCCCCAACCGCCAGGTCGCCACCCTCTGGCCCCGCATCAACGTACCGGCACCCGAGACGTCAGCAGAGAGACCCACCGCCGCCGCATCAGCCTGCCCGACAACTAGAGACCGCCGAGAACCCGACAACTGCCCTGTCAACCTCCCCGTAGGAACCCGCCGTAGTTCCCGGTATCCAAACCCGGAAAAATAGACACTAACATTAAACGCTAATCCAGTCCCGGCACGGGGAAAGAGAATTCCTAACCAGCCCGAAGATCTGCACCAACAGCGCCGAGCGCCATATAAACGATAACTTTACGATTGGATATACGTGTGTTAGTGTATGTGTGTAAAATTCTGGAATTGCTGTCTGGTGAGTACCATTTTGAGTTGTATTACGTTAGCTAAACTCTGAACCCCAACACCCCTCCTATATTTTCCTTTCCTATCTCGCTATATCTCTGTCCGCCTCTAGTATCTTAATCTCGCCTCACTCTGTTACTATGGCGGAAGGTGTACTAATGCGTAAGCAGTTGAGAGAAGAGGCTATAGCTATAGGCTACATTGACTCAGACATCACTAAATACGTAGTAGAGCAGGTAGCGGCCCATGAGGCCAAGACAGAGAGACTTAGATTAGAACAGGTAGCTAGAGAGGAGAGAGCAGAACAATTAGAAAGAGAAGATAGGCTTAGAGCAGAACAGTTAGCTAGGGAAGAGAGGGTTAGAGAAGAAAATAGGCTAGATGAGGAGGCACGCAGGACACATGAATTCAGACTAGCTGAATTAGCCGCAAGCACTAGGCCCCCGGACAACAGCGACAACCCAAACTCCCCCTCATCATTTAGCTCAGCCACCCCCAGCAACCATCCCCTCCCCCGACATGCTTCTCTATGGACTGAAGTTCACGACCCCCGACTGGAACAGTTCGACATTTACCTCCGACGGTTTAGCGACTGTATGGAGTTAAATGAGGTCCCCCCAGAATTACATTGTAGGATCCTCGTCTCCACTCTAAGGGGAGAGGATTATGACGCCTATTGTAAACTGGCCCCAGAAGACAGGGAGTCGTGCGTGGCACTGAAAAACGCGCTGCTAAATCGCCACCAGTTACACTCATCCCACTACCAGAAGAAGTTTCGGTCGTCCACGCTACGACCGGGGGAAAACTATACACAATTCGCGGAGCGAATACAATCTTACCTACTCAAGTGGGTTGAGTTAGGCAATATTGAACAGTCATTCGACGGTATGGTCACCCTCGTAATGACTGAGCAAATAGAGTCACAGATGACACCTAAGCTGAGGGCCTTCCTTATTCAACAAGGAATCACCGGTTTAAACCCCTCCCTGCAGGGCGCAGATAGGTTTCTGCAGTCCAACCTAGTAGAGTCATCCCACCCCCGGGAAAAATTTCAACCACCCCCTGCTCCCCGACGAGAAAACGGTAGGTCGACAAGGCCACCGGGTCCTCTCTTCCGCCCGGGACACCCACAGTCGCACCGGAATAACTGGGACAACCACCGCACCAACCCTCCCCCGCTAATCAGCCACAACAGCTTCCCTCAGCCCCGACCGGGTCATTCCCAACCCAGACCCCCTCCGCCCCTCCAAGACTCGCGACGTGCGGACCAACCCCACCACATGACCAGGCCACAAACCGGCACCAATCATCCCCATTCGACCCGCCACGGTAACTCCGCTGAGCAGCAACCCAAGGCACACACTAGCCATAATCACTCCCAGAACCCCCCCCCCCCCCCCAGGAGTATACACCGCCATCCCTTGCCCGGCAGACACCCCCAGGACGCAAGACCCAGAAACCGACCCACCCCCCGCTTACACCCCCGCCAAACCGGAAACCAAGACAGAAAGAAATATAGAGATCAACTCAAAAAAAGCCAGGGCCCTTCTCGACACGGGATGCCAGCTTGATGGGTTCGCTAAGACTTCATTCGTGAGTCCCTCCGACTATACTGGCGAGTCAGTCGAATATAGAGTTATAACGGGATACGTTGAGACCCTCCCAACCGCCAAGGTCCACATAAAGTCAAAACCATATACTGGCACGGCTACCTTAGCAATCCGAGCCGAATTACCCTATGACGTCATCCTGGGGGAACGATACCTCAACTTTGCCGACGTCCCCTCCCCCCCCCTTGCCTCAGTGGCCACACGCGCGCACCCTGACCCTATTCCCCACCCTCCCCCGGAATCCCCCACGGCCCACGAATTCCTGCGGGCTCAACAAGAAGACTCGACCCTGGCCCCACTGTTCGCTAAGGTCGGTCAAAACCCAGACCCCCCGAAACCCTACTCGTTTATTCAAAAAGGGAAACGACTGTTCCGACGGTCCAGCCTCCCTGACGGTTCGGTCAGAGACCAGCTCATCATCCCCGGTCCTTACCGTAGGCAAGTTATGGAGGCGGCCCACGACTCAACCCTGGGCGGTCACCAAGGGCAAGGGTCCACAGTCAACAAAATCACCCATTACTTCCACTGGCCCGGTATGCACAATGAGATCAAACGATTTGTAGCGTCATGCCACCAATGCCAGCTCATGTCCAAGGCCCACCACGCTAAGCCAGTACCGTTAGGCAAACACCCGGTGACCGACACGCCCTTTCAGCGGGTGTCAGTAGACCTAGTAGGGCCACTCTCGATAACACGGAAGAAGAACAGGTTCATACTGTGCGTGATATGCCAGGCTACCAACTGGCCGGAAGCTGTGGCGCTGCCGAAAGAAGACGCGAAACACGTGGCCGAGGCACTGTTTACCATTTTCACGAGAGTGGGGTTTCCCGAAGTCCTACTCTCCGATAACGGGCCCCAGTTCACCAGTACACTGATGAGGGAAGCGTTGCACATCATGAACACCACTCACCTCCGGTCCTCCCCCTACCACCCTCAATGCAATGGATTAGTCGAACGGTTTAACCAAACACTAATCGGGCTGTTAAAGAAAACCGCCGATGGTCCTCTGGATGAATGGGATACCCTCCTCCCTACCGCCTTATTCGCATATCGGTCTACTCCCCATTCTACCTTAGGCTACACTCCCTATGAGATGTTATTCGGTTCCCAACCCCGTGGTCCACTAGAGCTCCTCAAGCGCGCCTGGACTAAACCCTCCCCCCACCCCGAAGAACTCTCAGTCCACGCCTACATCAATGACCTAAAGGCTAGGCTGATAACTGTCCACTCTATCGCCTCAAAGCACTTAACCAAGGAGAGGGAGAGACAGGAGAAGTTATACAATCGGCGGGCCAAAGAACGCTCTCTGGCTCCGGGCGATAAAGCACTACTGCTCCTTCCCTCCTCTTACAACAAACTCCAGCTAGCATGGAGAGGCCCATACCCAGTTACAAAAAAACTCTCAGGCACCAACTACCTTATCAAGATCGGCAACAAGGACAAACTGTTCCACATCAACTTGCTAAAGCGATACATAGAGCGACCGTTAGACGAGACACCCCTGGTAGCAACGGCTATTGCTGAAGAGACAGAAGCCGATGACTCATTAACCGCCTTTCCCCTACAACAGACAGAGACCGTAGATGATGTTGAAATCTGTCCCCTTCTAACCCCTGAACAAGCTGACACAGCGAAACATTTACTCTCTTCGTACTCCGACGTGCTGACTGACACCCCAGGGCGTACCAACTTAGAAACATTCACTATGAAGGTCACCGACCCCCGACCCATTCAGGTCAAGGCATACGCTATGCCCCATGCCAAACTAGATGTCATTGAAAAGGAAATAAATTATCTGCTAGCCAACAACATCATCGCCCCCTCTACCTCCCCGTACAATGCGCCGGTGGTACTAGTAAGGAAATCAGACGGTTCTCACCGTATGTGCATAGACTTCCGCCGCTTAAACGCAGTCACTGAATTTCAAGTTGAACCAATGCCAGACCCTGATTTACTGTTTTCAAAACTAAGCAACGCTCAATACTTTTCCAAGTTTGATCTTAGCAAAGGATTCTTCCAAATAGAAGTGGAAGAGAAGTGCCGACACTACCTCGCCTTCAGTACCGATCAAGGGCACTTCGAGTTTCAAACTGTCCCCTTTGGCCTAAATAACTCTCCCTCCGTGTTCACACGCATGATGCGGAAGCTTATTCAGCCAATTAACAGGCCTGGGATCACCCATTTCGTAGATGATATCTTGATCGCCACGCCCACCTGGGCAAGCCATGTAGAAACAATAACTGCCCTGCTAGTTAGGCTCCGCGAAACCGGCCTAACCGCGAGGCCCTCAAAATGCATGGTCGGGTTCAATAAATTGAAATTCCTAGGTCACATGATCGAAAGGAACAAAATAATGCCGGACGAAACCAAGGTAGAGAAAATTAAGTTAGCCCCTCAGCCCACCACCAAATCAGGTATACGGTCTCTACTAGGGTCAACAGGGTACTATCAGAAGTTCATACCACACTACAATAGCATCGCAGCCCCTTTAACAGACCTAACGCGGAAAAATCTCCCAGAGAAAGTTACTTGGTCCGATGAGTGCCAACAAGCGTTCGACCAATTGAAGACAGCTCTCACTAGCAAACCCATACTGCGACTGCCGAACCCGTCCCTTCCCTACGTGCTGAAGTGCGATGCAAGCGGACGAGCAGTAGGCGCGGCCCTGTTACAACCTGACCCGGAACATGATAACATGCTGTTCCCTGTAGCCTACGCGTCACGGAAACTCAGCTCCGCGCAAAAAAATTACGGCACCTCTGAACATGAGTGTCTGTCTCTCGTATTTGGAATTGAGAAATTCCACGTATATCTGTACGGACGCCATTTCTTTCTCCACACCGACCACCAGCCCCTGACGTTCCTCGCATGCGCAAAGAACCTAAACAGAAGGTTAATGAGATACTCACTCACCCTGTCACAGTACAGCTTCCAAACCGTTTACCAGTCCGGAAAAGATCACCACCTCGCGGACTTCCTATCCCGATACTCCCACTCAGATCCCAACCCCGACGACTCACCACCGACTCCCCCCCTTCCCCCATGTCCCAGAGACAGTAATTTAGGTATGAATCCACTTTCTGAGTAGATTCCCAAGCTACCCGGGTGAGTTGTCACGATTCTGGATTAAACCGTGACTCGTAGCACTCATAGATAGACTATAGCATAGATAGCAGTGTATAACTAGAACCTTAGATTAGCTTAAGTTTAGCTAGAATAGAGAGAAGGTTAGTCTGACGTCACTATCTTCTCCCTCCCTTACGCAATTACATCTCCCCATCACTCTTTCTCACCTGTTTCTCTATCCGTCACTATACTCTTGTACTACGCCCAAATTCAGAGTCTACTGACTAATACGATTCAACTTGGTACTACATCTTGGTTGAATGGGTACGAATGTGTTAGTTAGAATGTATATATTTTATCCTATGCTATATTAATGTATTCATATCATGTCTTAATGTATTTATATATTGTGCTATTTTAACGCATGTGAGCGAGTCATTATTCGATCCCTCACTCGCCCCTCCTCTTCGCGTCCCCGCCACCCCACCCCCTTTTATATCCCTTCAGCTTAGCGGCATGTTATGCAATTGCTTTGAGACGGTCGTTCCCTGAACGCTGACCAGAGAACCCAGTTCGCACACATATACCAAATTCTCGTCCGAACCCCCCCCCCCCAGCCACTTGAGTTAACTACTTAAAATTCTACCAAAGGGAGATAAATTCCCCCACTCAGCAGGACGTCTGTATAAATTGTCTTTCATCTAGACCTCTCTCCCCCCCCCCCCTTTCCGCCCTCGCGACCCCGACCCCCAATCCATTTTTGGCTCCAATAAGCTTTTCTTATGCAAATGTATATTCAATCTAGCCAATGAGAATAGGATGCAATTAAATGTAAGCCAACCAAATTAACTTTGGGTCACGTGACTAGTGTCCACGAAAAAGCCCGCCCAACTAAACTAAAGCAGATCTCTCCCAGCTCCCGAGCTAGATACATCGTTTTGGTCTAGCTCCCAAATTGTTACTCGGACTTGCAGATACTTAGCCAGTAATCGTAATTCCCTCATTATAGTTACGTAGCCTAACCTTGGATTCCGTAACAACACAGTATATTGAGTGTTAGACGTTCCTGTGCATATATCTCAAGCATTGTATCTCCCCTGCATGTTAGTATGTGTATCTCATCATTGGATATTGAATTTGAATCATAAATAAACACCTGAAACGTAACCAGAGACTTGCTTGCCTAACTTAGAACTGTCTGTCTGTGTGTGTTTAATAACATCTAAGCGAGCCAGTAGAGAACAAATAAATATTCCAGGTCAACTACAGCATCGGCACCTCATATCTCTAAGACAACCAGCCATTATTACCCCCCTCTCAATTGCCACATCGTGACAACTTGCACATACTGGCAGACGAAATTTCATCGTACCTTTCAAATTTATCTGACACTTTATTTGTTCTTGAAAGAAGGTCATACACAGAACAGTCACATTTGAAGATGTTCTTTAGACAACACAAGAGAAGTTCATCTACTTTTTTAACAACTTATTTCTCTACAATGCCAATTACAAAATTCAGGATCAGGTGTTTGGAGTCATATACTATTCTGTCTGAGACTGTGTTGCGCCTTCTTCTTCCATCTCCAACAACTTATCTTTGTGAAACAGTTTTTTCCAGTTTGTTGATTATTAAATCTAAATACAGAAGTAGACTTGTTGTGAAAGATGATTTTCGTTGTGTAAGCCGACGAGAAAGACGCAATCTCAATCTTAGCACTGACGTTGTGTTGTAATTAGAAATAAATATTTCACAATATATAATTTCAAATGGATTTTTGTTATTAATCACTCTTCTTTAATTATGTTCAATTACATTTTATAACAGTAGCACATTACAGTTAGAAGGTAGCGACGAAAAAATGTTTATGGTTGAGGTCGCCATAACGTGAAAAGCTGTATAAAAGGGTCGCGGCATTTAAAAGGTTGGGAACCACTGCACTTCACAATAATGGGGAACAACTCAAGAGGGCATAAACTATATTGTTAGCAATCAATTATGTCTAAGGGCGTTGCAATTTATAAAACGATTTGCGACGAGACCAACCTTCCAGAAAAAAATATTTGAATTTTATCAGCACGGCTTTCGTGGACTTAACATAACCTCACCAAGCTCAAACTTTATCTTGGAATTATTACACTTTTCTTTTGTTAAACTCTTTCTATAGGTGCACCCTCCGTGGCTGAAAATTTTGAGCTGCCCTGCTGTGTGGGCCCTTATGCTGGCCTCGGCGACCTTCACCTGGGTTTACTCCTGGGTTCTCTGCTACCTGCCCATGTACATGCAGGATGTCCTCAGGTACAGCATTGCTGAGGTAAAGCATATTTATTAGCACAATAATTGTTATCCCTCGTTCCTTTTGAACAGCACACTATTTAGGTCGATGATCGGCGAAATATTCCACCAATAGTAAAATCTTGGTCGAATGTTGGACCATTATAGGCTAGTATGCTGTTAACAGTATCTAGTTATACAATGTCTATCTATTCACTATTCGAGTAAAACTAGTGAAATAATATTTTAGGAAAGACTGTTAAAAACTATGTCTTGCTTGTTTTATGTTTGCAGAATGCCGTGTTATCTCCCTTGCCCTTTGTTGGAAAGTTTATTAGCGGCCTTGTGTGTGGATATTTGTCCGATAGACTTCTCAGAACTGGACTCTCTATTACAGCCAACAGAAAAATGTTTCAAATGATAGGTGAGCTTGTTCATTTTATCTGCCTAATAGATCTATTTCCCACTTTCTCTCTCTATATATATATTTACTTATCTATATATTATCTATGAAACAAACTATTCAACTATCTATGGAACCATCTATCTAACAATCTATCTATCTAGTTATTTGTCTATTTCTTTGTCTGTTCAGCCATAAATTTCTCTATACCTCTACATATCCATCCGTGCGATCACCTGTCTTACTTTCTGCCTGTCTGCCTTGCTATGACTATCCATCCAATATCCAATAATAATATTTCTGTCATAGCTACTTTTGTGATTTGTGTTTCATAGAAAAAACATAATTATTTGCTATCAAATAAAGAACGTCTCTATTTAATCCAGGTTCCGTGGGATGTGCTGCGGTCACTGTCGCCATTGGTTTTCTAGACCACGACTCACGTGTTCTGGCAGTTGTACTTCTAGTTCTCCTGGTCACCATACAGAATATATCAACTGTAGCCATACGAGTTAACGTCCTAGATATCGCACCAAGGTTAGTCAACCATACTAAATTTGTAAATAGCATACATTTTGCCGTTATTCACAGTGGGGTGTCTAGTAGAAGGTGGCGTTCTTTTTGTCACTTTTCCCTTCATGTATAGATTGTGTGCACAACATTTTTAAGGTACTTAGTGTGAATAGAATGTAATTAATAAAACTTACACGTATATGATACGTAGAGTTAACAAGTTTTTATTAAATTAAATAAACAATCATTTAAATCCAAGTGTAAATTTCTGGACATTATGAACGAGCAAGGCAGGAAGTAATGTCATGATTAAAAAACAACAACTATGTAAATGAATAACTAATCATATTTATGTTATGCCTTTTTTTTCTTTCTTCTTCAGATATTCTGGGTTTATTTTAGCCGTATGCAACACTGTAGCCGTTGCTGCCTCTTTGACCGGTCCATTAGTGTCGTCAGCGGTAATATATGAGGTACAGTCCTTTGAAATAGACACACTTTACTGAGTTGCATGATAGGGAGGAAAAAAAACTGCATAGGTGTGAATAAAATGTAGTGTAGATATAATACCGTAATTCATTTCTTGAAAAGTAAGAGTAAAGTCACCCCGTCAGATCAATGTGATCGATGGGGGCGGTGAAGCGGCGTTAACCAGTTTACTTAGGCCAGGGATACTATTGAATTGTGTGGCCAGCTAAATGCTCAGCCACCTCTACCTCTCCCCAACTCATGTCAGGTACCTACCAGAGCTGAACAAGCTCACGGAAACCCTCCTGACCAGGGAACAGATCCTAGCTTTTACCAGGTTTCTCTAGACTACCGTGCGGCCCCCCCCCCCCCACACACACACACTATCAAGAAAGTAAAGTATCCCGTAGGACCAAGCTGATCCATAGGGCCGGTGAAGCAGCATTCACCCAGCTTCCGTGACACACTATCAAGAGGTTGTTAATAATTTTAATAAAGCTCTTCTAACAATTATATCGAATATATTCTTTTTTTTTCAATAGAAAATCAATATATTTAGAGTAATAATATAATATTTTTATTTAATTAAGTTGACTAACCTAGGTTAGTTTGAAATTGTGCCCCCCCAACCCCGCTATTTTGTTTTTGGCCATAGGAATATTTTGAGCAATTAGACTCAAACTTTGATCTGATTGGTTTATATTGTTTACTTAGCAGGGCAATCAGAAACAGTGGCAGACGATGTTCTACGTGGTGGCTTCCATCAGCTTGATGGGAGGTTTAATATTCATGGTGATGGGTCAAGCCAAGCTGCAAGCCTGGGATAGTGGTTATAAAGGTATGAACATAAACATATCCTTAGTGGTTATAAAGGTATCAACATAAACAGATAGTGGTTATAAAGGTATCAACATAAACATAGTTATTATAAAGGTATCAATATAAACAGATAGTGGTTATAAAGCTATCAACATAAACAGATAGTGGTTATAAAGGTATCAACATAAACAAAGTTATTATAAAGGTATCAATATAAACAGAGAGTGGTTATAAAGGTATCAATATAAACAGATAGTGGTTATAAAGGTATCAACATAAACAGATAGTGGTTATAAAGGTATCAACATTAAAAGATAGTGGTTATAAAGGTATCAATATAAACTGATAGTGGTTATAAAGGTATCAACATAAACAGATAGTGGTTATAAAGGTATCAATATAAACTGATAGTGGTTATAAAGGTATCAATATAAACAGATAGTGGTTATAAAGGTATCAACATAAACAGATAGTGGTTATAAAGGTATCATCATAAACATATATTGGTTATAAATGTATCAACATAAACAGACAGTGGTTATAAAGGTATCAACATAAACAAAGTTATTATAAAGCTATCAACATAAACAGATAGTGGTTATAAAAGTATCAACATAAACTGATAGTGGTTATAAAGCTATCAACATAAACAGATAGTGGTTATAAAAGTATCAACATAAACAGATAGTGGTTATAAAGGTATCAACATAAACAGATAGTGATTATAAAGGTATCAACATAAACAGATAGTGGTTATAAAGTTATCAATATAAACTGATAGTGGTTATAAAGGTATCAACATAAACAGATAGTGGTTATAAAGGTATCATCATAAACATATATTGGTTATAAATGAATCAACATAAACAGACAGTAATTATAAAGGTATCAACATAAACAAAGTTATTATAAAGCTATCAACATAAACAGATAGTGGTTATAAAAGTATCAACATAAACAGATAGTGGTTATAAAGGTTTCAACATAAACAGATAGGGGTTATAAAGCTATCAACATAAACAGATAGTGGTTATAAAAGTATCAACATAAACAGATAGTGGTTATAAAGGTATCAACATAAACAGATAGTGGTTATAAAGGTATCAACATAAACAGATAGTGGTTATAAAGGTATCAACATAAACAGATAGTGGTTATAAAGCTATCAACATAAACAGATAGTGGTTATAAAAGTATCAACATAAACAGATAGTGGTTATAAAGGTATCAACATAAACAGATAGTGGTTATAAAGGTATCCACATAAACAGATAGTGGTTATAAAGGTCTCAATATAAACTGATAGTGGTTATAAAGGTATCAATATAAACAGATAGTGGTTATAAAGGTATCATCATAAACTGATAGTGGTTATAAATGTATCAACATAAGCAGTCTTCTATGTGTTTCTATTACCTTACATAGAGTAAAACGTATTCTATAACACTCGGGTAATGTGTTGTAATTTAGTGTTAATTATCTAATCTTAACTAGACTATATATTATTATAGTTGAACAGCTTGACGTACAGTCATAAATAAAAGGCAAGCCATAGACAACGAAATAAAGTGTATATCTAGAAATTAAACGCGTGGGCATAGTCACTAAATTAAACGATAAGCAATTTAATAACAGAATATTAGAATAGACTGAATACCAGCAAAATTTTATACTTTAAAAAAAAGATTTTTTGTATTGTTCAATATTTCTTTTTAATAAGTTGTTTGTTTGTTAGATTTTTTTTAAACTAATTGTGGGACGTTATTATTAATGTTTAATGTATTGTATCAATTATATTAAAATAAAGCACATAACAAATAGAACAATGAACATGGTTATTACAACAATAATAGAGAAATTAATAACAAATTTGATAGACTTATTGATATAATTATATAGCAATATGGATATATATATAGTATATAGGCTATACGTGAGACCTACTTAGGCTGTGTAGCCAACCCAAGCACTTGCTTTTATAATGAAAATAATCATATTCTATGGTAATTTATTTTTTTTTTGAAATTTCAGATTTAGTTATTTTCATTTATCTATTTTATTGGAAATTCTAAAATTTCGTATTAAAATCGATTCAGTTCACTTGTACAAATGTACCGTTTTATCTCACATATTAAGAAAAATATTTGTATTAAAAGAAAAAAAAACTAATGTTGGATACGCTATCTCTGGACCCCTTCCCGCATTCCAATAGTTTATTGACGATAATTTAAATAAAATATTTTCTTATATTTTTCCATAAGATACAACCATCATTCACGAAAGTCTGTGTGATAAAACAGACAAATCATCCCAAGACTGTGAATATCAACTGATGTCTCTCGAAAGAGCACGCGAGGAATCTGACACGGATACGCCTCGCGCTCGCCTGCACGAGCAGAAGGACAGAAGGATGCACGTGACAGATCCCACACACGGAGGATGTTCTGGCCTTCATGTTCTATCTGCCTGGAGCAGCACTGTTTCACTAACGTGATTGGCATGTCTAATTCAAAGAGCAATGTGTTATCAGAAGTGGAACAGTGATCTATGTGTGTGAAAGGTCTTTAGCCTCTGAACTATAGGTGTTTGTGAGAAGCTACGCATTACTAGGAGTTTGAAATGTATTTGACCATTCATTACTAGGTGTTTGGAAATAGTTTGACCATTCAGTACTAGGTGTTTGGAAAGATTTTGACCATTCTAGACTAGGTAATTGGAAAGGATTTGGACCATTCAGTACTAGGTGTTAAAAAGGAATTTGACCATTCAGTACTAGGTTCTTGGAAAGAGTTTGATCATTCATTACTTTGTGTTTGAAAGGACTTTGACCAATCAGTACTAGATGTTTGAAAGGAGTTTAACCATTATCTACGATGTTCAATGAAGACAATTGACCTCTAAGTTTAAATACTGTGTAATTTAAAAACAATTATTTTTATAAAAGAGAGTTATGTATCGCGATATACCTTTTGCATACTTATTGTCGAAATTCAAAAGTGCCAATGAAATGATGTGGAATTTTAATGAAAATTTTGACATTTTAAAGACGTGTGCAAAGATAAAGATCTGAACTGATACAAAAAAAAGTTTCCTTTGTGAAATCTCATTTTCTCTGTACATATGTACACATTTTGATTCAAATTACTATTTAAAACTTTCATGTAACAGTTTTGTTTATTCATGTCAGTTATAATGTTAACGTTTTTATATAATGAACTTTCAACGAACTTTGCTCAATCTTGTCAATGTTTTAGTAAGTCAGTTCACGATGTTAAAATTACCGATAACTCTTTTTAAAATGTATTTATGATATATATTTATAACGTTATCATCTGGTTGTTTAAACTATATTCTTTGATGTAGTAATTTGTTTTTACAATTCATTGTGAACTATTGGCTATCCTCTCAAAGAGTATTATTGAGAAAATATAACAAAACAATTAAAAATAAATAAATATCTATTTTTTGTTTGTAGTTTTTGAAAACTTCCTTCAAAGGGAGATTATCAAAATACATTTCATCCAGGATGCAGAATGGCGTGTAGCCTAATATTGAAACAAAAAACAAGTGATTATACTGTAAATGCAATCATAAATGTAACAAGAAATACAACGTCTATAAACACGTTTATTTTATTTAATAATTTCAACATTAGTACCAATAGTGGAATATTTTTTTTAATGCCGCATATGTGTATAATAAGCCCTTATTAAGGGGAGACAATAAAGTAGTTTTTGCGCTTGAATGGTAAAGTTACATATTTATGTATTAGACCACTGAGCTATATATTTTTTAAATTGTCGGAGAAAATGCGGACGCCTATACATAGACTAGTAAACCTCAGTAAGGTGGCCGATTTGTCCCGGCAATACATAAAATTAAATATTTACTTTATTATCTTGTTTTAAATACTTTACATTTTAATAAATACAGTAATATAGACATTTTTACCTATAAGTAAATGTCACTGAGCTATCCAAATTGAATACATCTTTAATAATTTTGGTAAAAGCAACACGAGAGTATAATAATATTTTTAAAATGATTGTTCAGTGTAAAAAAAGTTCATTTTCATCAAATTTCATTGAAGCAGTTCCGGAAAGTGTTTAAATTTTATGTATTTCCGGGTCGAATCGGCCATCTTACTGGGGTTCACTTATCTATATACAAGAGTCTGCATTTTCTCCACATTTTTATGTTTCATTTTAAAGAGATTGAGCACTCTATGCATTAAAACTGGATTTTGCCCCCCACCCTCCCGCGCGAAATGTTACAAGTCACAGACCGGAAAAGACAAATGTGCGTAGTTTTGTGGGTATATTTGAAAAATACTTCAAACTTAATTAGTGTTTGCAGGGCATTCAAGGGGTTGATTTGTGTGAATACAAAATAAATTTGTACTCTTTACCATAAAATTTTGTAGAACTAAAAAAAATCTGGGCTAACTGATTAAAACCGATAATAGCTTTCAATTTTTCAATAGTGATAATCAAATTACCGATTATCGTTGACCATAATATTAATAAGCATTTGAAGAGGTAACTTGTAAAATAATGTATTGATAGGTTTCGCGTAGCACAAATAAAAAAAATTTGTATTTAATGGTGTCGTTAATAATAAAGCACTAACGCGTGTCTAGCCGAATTGTTTAGGGTCACATGGAAGGGCTAGTTTGCGTCTCTCCATTGCATACATCAAGGAGCAGCGCACATCTAAACGATGAGCCGACAAGTAAAAAGATTCATGTTAATTGTAACTAACTTAATGTTAACTTAATGTAACTTGATGTTATTTTATCGCAAGCCATAGTTGGTGTTTCGAAACACAATATCTAAGACTAAATAGTGTTAGCAAGGCATTTCAGGAACCAAAAAAAATAAAGGGTCTTCTACTTGAAGAAATGATTACCCTCCAACTTCCAACTAACAAACCGAAATCCGGTTTTGAAAATCAAAACTGGTTTTCGGTTTCAAAACCGGAATCCGGTAAAACGGTTTTCGTTTAACATCCCTACTCTCTAGCTCTACTTCTCACGTCACAAATATTTAGTAATTCCACTCATACATTTTGTAGTTTGATTTATGTCATAATTGAATTGACTAAATTGTATAAACTATGCTATACAATATACAGGAATTGTATAAACTATGCTATACAATATACATGAATTGTATAAACTATGCTATACAATATACATGAATTGTATAAACTATGCTATACAATATGCATGAATTGTACAAACTATGCTATACAATATACATGATACACTAAAAATTGTCAAGTACTTAATATACATTAATATAACGTCGATGTTATGAAGCAATAAACAAAAATCATAACAACCAGATGTCAGGCAAATTGAAAACTATTTTAAAAAAAACATATAGGGTTTATAAGAAGAAGTATTTGTATACAAGAGTTTGTTTCGCACTATCATAGTGTAATATGAAAATCCAGTAAATGACAAAAAAAAAATCATTCATGTTTGTATAATGGTAAGGTCAATGTCATGAACTTATACTACAAAAACATATCTTAAATAATCACAAGTTTATAGGTCATAACAAAATGACAAAATATAAATCAGCGAACAGTCATAAAAATATATTTAAAAAATGTATGTATGCTGCCAGAAAAACAACAACTCCCCCATCTCTAAAAAAGAACAATTCATAAAAAAAGAACGTTGAAAACAGATATATGATATATATTATAAAGTGAACTTTAGTGAACGTAAAATTAAATTTTAGTTTCTGAGTTAAATACATGAATATGTCTGTCGGTTTTTTCTATTGTCATGCCCAGGTCTCTCTTTTGTCTCTGGGTTTTAATGTCATGTCTGATTTTCACAGATTCTTTGTGGATTCTTTTTTTCAGCTAGGTGTGTTCAGTTCTTCGGTATGTCGTTTATTTTCTTTATTTCGTAGGATGAACTGTATGAGGATCATAGAGGAAGAAGCTACCCAGTACATTATGCCAAGATAGTGATAACTCGCAGAGTAAGTGCCGAAGGAATCCCGCAGAGAACCTAGAATAATATTTTTAAAAAAGCATAGGACTTTGTTGAAGTAATGGAAAAAAAAATTCTGCATACCAGGGTTCCACAATTGGAAACTGTTAATTTTCAATACAATTTTGATCTATAGTCAGTTTCTGTGACAACATATTGCTAAGAGATTTTATGGACAGTTCAATGTCTTTTTCTTTTACTTTCGCTCATGATTTTGCTCAGCAATATCATGTACTATTAAGGAAAATACCGATGTTTACTAGGGTTTGAACCCCAGTCCTTCAGAAAAGCACTCTGAAGGCTAGACCACCGCTCTTCAATGTCTTATTTATTATTTTAAAAAAGACATATCCATTGTGGTCTGTCTAGGATCTTGTTTCTTTATGAAATAATACACCCAAGCCACTTGATAAATGATAAAAGTTTTAAGACGAATTTAATGTTTGAACTTATTTACAATAAAAACATCACGAGGCAATAATAAGTAGCTTCCTTGTAGCAAAAACCACAACAACCTCAACTACACCAATGCGTGCTTTATTTAGATTATGTGCATAACGTGATAGAGTGGATTTTTCATAGACTATAATAAGATGGACCCGTTGCTCTATTTTTAGAGCTTATATCAACTTTTTTTCCGTGCGCAACCAATAAGGCTGTCTTAAATTACTTCTACGCTCCTCGTTGTTTCTTAAATGTTTCCGCTTTATGCAACGTTCTATTTTAATTTTAATTTTTTATTGAGAAAATCGGACCGATTCAATAAAACGGAAGTGCAAAGGAAACAACGAATCGAAAATTTCCGAAAATCAGTGTTTCGAGTCATCATATAGCAGAAATACTAAAGCAAGCGGTCCATGTATATTATAGTCTATGGTTTTTCCTCGAAGTTTTCAGAATGCAAAAAGAAAATGCGCACTAGAAAGTTGTAGGAACTATGAGAAAATATAGTTCGTGTTATTACGTCATAATATATAACTATTTATACAATTAGGCGCAGATAATCTCTACGCCAACATTACGTATAAATAAATAACTCTACATAAACTAGTGAGACGATTCCAAATACAATATAAAACTATAATAATACGCTATACACACATAACACCATCATTGACAAGAAATATATATTGTGTATTTTTGTAAAAGATAGCACCACAGTTATTAAACTAGAAACCATACAGCTAAAGATAAATACAACAAGCATCGCTTTTTGTGACACACATTTATATATATAAATCAATCGCTAATATGAATAATAAATGTAAATAGCGCTTCAATAACATGAGTTTTTATTTGTAATTTTCGTTTTTTATATATTATATGTTTATTTATCTATACTCTATTCTCTGCTACGCTACAAATATTAACTGCCTAAGAAGCTCACTTCACGCAGAGCCAAGTTTATTGTATAACAACCAACCTGCTATTGGGTAGGAAACTCCAGACCCAATACCTAGAAAGTTGACGTAAATGCTGAGTGCCGAACCAAGACGATGTGCTCCGAACACTTCAATGACGATAAGGGTCTGCGAAATAACAATGTGAACAATCTAGTCACCTCTGACAACAGAATGTATCTTAATGGCAACAGAATGTATCTTAAAGACAACAGAATGTCTCAGACTTTATATCAATTGTATATAAGATAAGATAAGATAAGATAAGATTGCTTTATTGATCCAAATGAATGGAAAATTGACTTGATTACATAAATTCCGTTTTTTCAGCATACCTAAAACAATATTAAAGAACCATTTGTACTCAAACACAATAGACATTCACGCACACTATCATACCATTTTATCATACAAGAAAAAAGTAGGCCTATTATTTAGGAGTCAGCATATCATAACTGTATTGATTTTTCAATATCACACATTATATGTAAAATATAGTTTTACCCGTGACATAATGGCATTACTAGGTTTGATATTTTAGAATATCTAATCTGTAACATTTATTTAATGTAGAACAGCAGTAGCGTAGCCAGGGGGGAGCAGGTGGAGCGGCCGCTCCCCCTACGACCATTTTAGAAGAAAAAGTTACTTTTCGGGGAAAAAAAAAATTTATTAATAATTTTAACAAGCCACGAAGCACAATTTATGCCGTTTCTAATTATTATTTTTTTTAAATTGCATTTCAACAATTTAATTTAATACAATCATTTTGAATCATTCAGCGTGCCAACAGCGTGAAAATCAAACTGATCAACTATATTATTTTTATAAGACAATTTATTTAGTGCCGTAGCAAGACCAAGACCAAAAGAAAAGGAGCGTAATAGAGAAAATCATTAAAGCGTTTTATGTTTAATAAAAAGTATTAACCTGTTTGTTATTATCATCTTTAAATAAATCCATTCGTAGCTAATACAAAATTTCATTACTCAACTTACACATTAATAGTTATTATCAACATTTGAATTTAGTTGACAAGAAATTTTTCTAGTAATACATATAGATATAGACTAGTCTTTAATATATTTTATTTTTGTTTTCATAATCAGAATATGTTTAATCTCAGAATAACTGAGATTAACTCTAACATATTATTTTAACTTCAAGGAATAAAGAATGGTACGAAACTACAATTAAGAGGAAGAGATACGTAATAATCATACAAACTGGGTAGTTATTTTAATGTTTAAAAATGTACATGAACATTCTTTAGTCATAAACAATTTATATAATATTCAACTATCTTGTGCAATTTGTTCATTTTAAAGTTATAAATTGTAAGCAATTAATTTTTTTAAAGGAAACAAAAAAGAAACATATTAGAAATATTAATGTAAAAAAAATGGATTAATTATCTCCCTTCAAGTAAATTCTCCAAATTCGATGCTAGTGATACCAAACGAGATTAAGTGGGGCCTTTTCCCTAAAATTTCGCTCCCGCTATGGTCAAAACCTCGCTACGCCACTGTAGAACAGTGCAAGAAAATCTGCACTTATTTATTTAGATTTTTTTATTTTTACTGTTCAATTAGGACATTGTTAATTAGCATTTTACTAGGACTTTAAGACAACTTTGGCGTTTTTCTTTGTTACTGTAAACTTAATATAAATAGCATTTAGCTTTTTAACTAAATGTCTTGTTTGTATTTCACGAATACGCTATGTTTAAAAAAGTTTCTTATTTTGGTCCTGGTACGGACTGTCATCCACGCTCATGCTCATAGAAGACAATATTTAACTAGTATTACATGTAAATCTATAGTACATTGTCCTTCCCCGTTTTTTTCATACCAACTTATAATTTTTGTTTTTCAAAATAGGATTGTGTGGCCATCCCAATGCCATGCCGGATTTACCTGAATGGACCAAAAGAAACCGGTCAGAAATCCCCAAGCGCCAGCGAGACACAGCATCAAGACCAGGTCGCTGACCAGGGAGGTTAGATGAAATAGAACTGCGCATGACAGCAATGGACCAATCACTATCGTCGTAGGCCTCATGAAACCTAACTGAAGAAGTAAACCTAAGTAAAAAAAACAAAAACAAAAAAGAACATTGCTTGAAAGTTTGTATAGATCTAATCTGCTTTGTGCTGTAAACAACCTTTCCTCTTCTAGATTTATAAATACAATACTATAAACTATAAACAAAAGATAATAAAGATAAAGCAATGAAATTTTAACAAGGGAGTTAGACGTGAATAAAGGTAGGGCTTAAACCCATATGCTACCATCCAGTAGCCTAATTAGACGGGGGGAGGCCTTCCATGTGCCAAAGTTAGAACAGGTGCCGAACCAATACTTTCTTAACCGCGGTTTAAACATATTTTCTCCAAAAAATCCGGACGAGCATAAGTATCTATAGTCGAGAGCGTAACGTTGGCAGGGGGAACCAAGGGGGGGGGAGATTTCTGCGTCCATTGCTTCCTCCCCGCCGAGGCCCGGGGCCTTTCAACAGTACAATGGGCCTCGGACAAGCAACGGGTGCTGTCCCACGTGCGTTCGCCCGCCGGTGTATTTTTAAAGTGATCGTATCGGCGGTTTACACACTTAGCCAGTCTTTGCGGGGACTCGGGAATTAATCCTAGTTTTCATTACGACTATGACTCAGGAACGTCGGTAGCCACCACAGCGTGCTGCCGCTAGCCCACCGTTCACCCATAAGAGTCGAAAGAACTGCTTAAACAATATTATAATGGCCTCGTCAATGGCATGAAATCCCTAAAATATGAATCACGCATACTAATGACATTAAGCTCAATAAGATACTTGGATGGCTAAAGCATAATTGCGATCATTATGTAGGTCAGCAGAGCAACTCACCTGGAAAGAATCTACCGACACGCTCAAAGAGTGAAGAGCAACTCACCTGGAATGAATCTACCGACACGCTCAAAGAGAGACTAGCAACTCACCTGGAAGGAATCTACCGACACGCTCAAAGAGTGAAGAGCAACTCACCTGGAAGGAATCTACCGACACACTCAAAGAGTGAAGACACTGTTAGTCCGACGGACACCTCCTGGTTGGTGAATTGCTTTTCTTTCATCAGAGGTGGGAGGTAGACAGAGTACAGAGTGGAACTGATGCCGCCACACGCGAAGAAGACGGCAACCAACCAAAAGCTCACAGACTTAATCAGTTTAGGAATTCGACATTTTTTTCTGGGACTTTTCTTGAAAACTAAGTCTTCTGGATATTCCCTACTAAACATAAAGAAACAAAGGGCATTTAAAACGTGTACTAACTATTTTGTATCTGTATAGCATACGACATATTTTTCATAATGTAGTTAGAATTTTATAGAGAATTCATTTAGGTTGTTTTTTTTTACTTATATCTAATTATGGCTTAGAGACTGTTTGTATAAGAATTGTATAGATAATTCAGTCAGAATTATTTAGCATGGTTTAAAGATTATCTATTGGTATCTACAGATTTTTAGCTCGCATTCTCTTAGCTCCTTCTTTGGGAAAATCCATTCTAGCACTTTCTACAGCAAAACTTAAGTAAGGCACGCAGAGGTCTAGTTGGGGTTGTTGTGCAGAGTGTTGAAGAAGCTACCTTTTATCGACTAGTGTTTTATAATGTAATTATTGTAAATAAGTTCAAGCATTAAACTCTTCTTTGAACGTACATCGATTGGCTTGAGTGTATTATGTCATAGTGAACCAGATCCTAGACAGAGGACAGAAGACCCGAGACATAATAATATGTATGGAAAAAATCAATTTAAAAAAAAAACATCAGCAACTTAAGTAAAATAGTTAAGAAGGAACAGATTTGAGAACTGCGCTAATTAGTCTTGAACCCCTGCTCAACATTATTTAATCGATTACTTTATCATATTATTGTGTTATAATTTAATACTTTCTATATTATTGCAAATCAATAGCCCTACTTTTTAGGATATAGGATTCAAGACCTATGACTGAAAATGTCTAAACTTAAAAATTGTACCAAAAATATCCTTTCACCTATTATTTTGTTTCGCGCAGATTTCTTTATCGCCATGTATACCTTTCTTCCGATCACAGCTTTCTTCATGATCTGCTTCCTTAGTTTTACTTTCTAGAATTTTGTTTGCAAGAAGAGGTATCTGTTTAGAGCTTTCATCATCATCGGAGAGCAATGCAGATTTCTGGGAATTCCCAGTTCCATTATCGCTTCGGACAACTGAGTACGAAACAAAATCTTCATGTTGACTTTCATCTTTGATATTTGTATACGGTAGAGACGGCATTACACTCTCGACAGGGATATACTTCTTAACACTGTCTGCGATTATGAGCTGACTGCGTTTCTCGTCGTCGGTAAAAAAGCTCGCCGGTGGACGGTACAGAACCGCACAGACACACTGCTGTAGAGCCACGGCGCCCAGGAGCAGGAAGGTGCTGCTCAGGCCGTACGCGTCCACCAGGTACCTGCTCAGGAAAGGGTATGCAACCCCGCCGGCGCTGACCCCACAGCAAGCGATGGATATGGCTATAGTTTTTTTCTTGACAAAATATTCATTGATGATGACCATCGTAGGGCAGTAAAGTAGAGCCTGGCCGATTCCTAGAAATTTAAATTGGAAACAAGGGAAATTGTTAATTAGCATCTCATTTACAGAAACTCTAATATTAGTTGATATTTTACATTTTAGTTGTTAGTCTACAAAACAAAATAAACAAACGATAACAAACTTAAAAATCTAAAATGTCCATATTGCAAGCTATAACAAAACACTGTAATATCCCATTATTGGCCAAGATTTGGACAAGATTTAAATATATGTTGGCTCACTTTTGGGGGCATAATAATTAGTGAGCTGCTAGGTTTGCGAAACTGAAACTTACCAAAGAAAACACCCAGAGTCAGTATGAAAACACCAACGTTGGCGACAAAGGTGCTAAGAGCGAGTCCCACTCCTTGGAAGATGGCACCAATAAAACACAACGATCGCACAGTGAATCGTTTCATTAAAACGTTGACCACAATAAGTGCTGCAGATGATACACACAGAGAGAAACAACTTATTCATCGCATCACAAAAATAATTTATTGAATAGTAAACATTTCTGAAAATACAAGCTTAATATATTTATTGGAATTTGCTGTAAGTCTTAATCAATTATCATGTGAAGAATCTGATTGTACAAAGAAATAAACAGATAACATCAAGCAAGACCACACAAAACTCTTACCCCGCTAGAAACAAAGCACCATATTCCAGTTAAAAAAATAACAAATAGCACTGAAATCGCAGCTGAACATAATAAGCCCAACACAATCTCCAAATTGCAGAAATTGCCCACTCTAACACGAAACATGAAGACTACATTCTACTGTACTGTCATGCCCCTAGCTAATCTATTGCAGGAATACATTTGTGCCCTTTGCCCCAAAACCTACCATTATCAACACAATATATATTTAAACAAAACAAACAGAACAACTAAAATGGACACATTTGTGTTTTGCCTGGCATCGACTGCAAGAGAGCCAACAGCTGTGCAACCTCGTTATTGGAAGAGGCAGACTAGGTTCTGATTACTTTTACACTTATACCCCCATCCAACCTATTTAGTTCAGGCATTCGTACAGCACCGCTGCCAATATGGGTTTTGTGATTTTAAAGCAGAGAAACAGAAAAAAAACACTTAGCACCAAAAGATGTCGCAATGGCTTACTGGATATACTGAAGCACAGATTATACACGCCGGTAATCACTGACGTCATAGATGACGTAGAAGAGAACTCGTTCTGGATCTCGATGAACAGAACGCCGAAACTTTTGACGTAGCCGAAGGTAAAAAAGTGAACTCCGAACCCACCTGAAACGAAATAAACAAAGTAATTGGATTGTTGAATTTAATGTTGTATTCACTAGCACACAAACACACACTCCACACATCGCATATATATAGAGAGAGAGAGAGAAAGAGAGGGCACTTTGAAGTGAATTCAATACAAACATGCTTATTATTCGTAGTTTGTGTAATTGAGAAAATAAAAATAAAAAAGTTTTCTCGTATACATCATTGGAATGCATTTTTCGTTAGCATTTTTATTTATGTTAAAACTTTAAAATTTACTTCCAAAATATTCACTTCACACTTTTTTCCTTTTGTGAAATTTTTTGTTGTTTAGAAAGGGAAACATATTTTTAGTTGTTTGGGTGTGAGGCTGAACATTTGATAGACTTTGTTGTCATAGGCAAGGCGTCTATGTACCAAGTTTCAGTTTGATTGGATGACGGAAAGTTGGTCAAAATTATTATAGCATTTTCATTACCAAACATTAAAACTATAGGCCTGATCGTTTCATCAGTATTCACTTACCTTGTCAACTATTTCTTTTATAATATATGAAAGGTAAAGTATAATTTAAGTTATATTCTATACTTGATCTCCTTAGTGAAGTGTTTATCCAATTTAAATTTTTCCATTATACTAATTTACCATGGTTGATGGCCCAAGAGGTGCAATAAGCCACTGCAAATGTTGTACACAACCTGCACCCGCTAACAGATTCCCCCACATTCAATACATCAAGTAAAGTATCCTGTAGGACCAGCATGATCCACAGGGCCGGTGAAGCAGCGTTCACTAGTTTCTGTGGCCACGACAAACTAGGGGATTGGGTGGCCAACACAATGCTCAGCTGCCTTTACTCCAACTAGAGATGAGTAAGTACCCATCAGCAGAGCTGGATAGACTCAGGCACACCCTCCAGACCCGGGAACAAATCCTAGCATTCAACAGGATTAGAACACAGGACCATTGGTACGCCAGACGAACGCGTTGCCGCTCCACCATCGAGCCCCATTCGCAATGTACATAAATAAATATAATTACTTAACAAACACAGTTTACTTCCTGATTATAATAAACAACAATCTTTTTTTTTTTCATATACTTGTATAAAAAGTTATTAACAGATGAAGAATTCATGTTTTCTATAGTTGCGATGATCTAATCTAAATGATCTATTCTGTCAGTGACTTGTAGTATTACTGATGATTTTACCATAATGAAATAGAAGAGGTTATTTTTTTAATTTCTATTCGTGTGCCTTACAAAATTGTGATATACATTTTTTTTTCTGGATAGATAGATAGCGATACAATCTTTTAAATCGGGTCTCTAGGGGTCTTTATCCGGCCCTGTTTCCAACGTTTCAGCTTATGAACTATTTTCAAAAAACTAATGAAAGAGCCTAATGACCTAGGCTAGGAGATAGGCTAGACATATTCTATAGTGTTTAAGCTCCCTGTAGAGGAGGCCAGTCTGCCCCTGGAAAAAACTTTTTGGTATTTTTTGTGTCACATAGACTGTTCCTTATGACAAGGGTCGGTAACCTTTTGCTAAAAGTGTGCCAAAGTAGGATTTCTAAATCATTCAGCGGGCCAAAAGCCTAAAAGTCAAACTGCTTTATTATACATTTTATAACTTATTTTTATAGACAATTATTTTAACTCCGAAGCAAGACCAAGGTCAAAAGCTAAGGAGATTATTTATACAGAAAATCGCTAAGGCGTTTTATATTTAATATAAAATTAACGTGTTTGTTGTTATCATCCTGTTTATTTGCATTTATATTATATACAACATTTAATTACTAAACTTTCCCATTTAAGGTAATTGTCTAATCTTGATAAATTGGTAGTCAAGATGAGCATCTTTATAATTGCAAATGTTTATTATATTTTCATCTCAGTTCTAGTCCTTTAATGTGTTTTGATCGAGCAATATGTCAGCCATTATAGTTAAACTGAATAGACACGTAGTAATCATACAATCTGGGTAGTTTATGTAGTGTTTGAAAATATACATATAAATTATTTAGTCTTAAAATATTTATATAATTTTCAAATACTTTTTTACAGTTTGATCATGTCAAGGTTAGATCTAAGCCTATAAATTGTAAGCCTTTAATTTTTGTTATAAAAGAAAACAATAAACATTAGAAATATTCGCTCAAATCCTAACGGGTTAATTATCTACCTTTAATTAAAATAACGTTTTCACATTTAATTCAATAGTGATGCCGAAAAAAGTTATGTTTGTAAATGCAACTCACTGAAATGTGTCGTAATGTAATTCAGAATTCAGAAACAGCGGCTTCCACAGTGAATTTACTCATTCAGAACCGCAAAATGTTGTCTTATTGTCAATAAAAAAACACACCTTGAAGGTCTTTCGCGTGCCGTTGAAAATCGCTCTGCGTGCCAAGTTTGGCACGCGTGCCTTAGGTTGCCGACCCCCGCTTTATGAGACAATTTTTCCACCTTTACTGCTATTATTAGGTATGTAAAATTGCATGCATACCTCATTTATCAGCTAAATGCTTCATTAGATATTACATTTGCATAGATAGGGAACTACTCTTTTAGTTCATAAACAGCTTAATTGCTGTTCAAAAATTGCCTAGTAGTTTAAATTATTATGTGCATCGAGAAATAATTGCCAATTCAGGAAACGATTACTGTGTCTTGTACCTTAAAAATTACTGGGTAATCTACCCCGCAAAAGAAACTGTGTCGAATGTAGGTCACCGCTATATTTGTAACGCAAGACACAGCATAAATACGTCACACGGCATAGACGCATTATCTAAAGAGCACGCATCACGTAAGACTTCCATTGAATAGCAAAAGTAGGTCAATGTATGTCACATGGTTCTATATGTTGAAAGTTGAAAGCAGTTGTTTTTTTGTTAAAAAGAAAACCAGCGATTCATGGTATAGAGAGAAAATGCCTTGTCATTGCGGGTGAATGGTGAATGTGTTACGTACCAGTGTGTTGCTAAGGAGAGTTATCTCGCTTTGTGCAAACGAACAAAACGCAGGGATAACATCTAGTGAATAAGCAAATTGAAACAAACACAGGCCTATATACTATTTGTATTACATTAATCGAGCGGTGTATTATGTTGAAAAGGTAATGGAGTACTATGCAACGGGTCAATAACGTTTGATATTGATTAATTATTCGTTGTGTTGTCGTCTGATGCAAGCGACTATTAAATATGAACCCTGCTGGATACACTCACAAATTTATCACACATGTGTTCTCTTCTCGTGTTCTCAACATGCACATACTGGAATCTTTTAAAAGCAAACAGTAGACATTTAAAAAAAATAAATTATTTATTAAAAACTTCTTGGTATTGGTTTCATGATACGTTTTATGGCGTAATAATAAGATCTATTGCTACACACGTGTATCTCAAGCAGTGGCGGAGCGAGAGAAAGGCCCGATAAAGCTACAACCCTATCACACACCAGACCAGTGTTAAACATCTAGCTCAGTATAATAATATTAACCCTTACAGTCCCGGGCGCGTAGGCTATATAGCGAAACTGAAGGCAGCATAGATAGAATTAGGTCGGTACGGGAAGGGTTAAATATATGTGTCGCTTTTAGCTATGTAACTGTGTGGCTGTCCCGTTCCCCACCTTCTCAAACACACACAGTGTCTTCCCACATACACCAAATTATATTCAGCACCCCCAGTCCAAGACTAGCTTGATCCGCCCCTGACAGTAATTGCAGGCTCCTTATATATCGTATTAAATAGTTTGATCTATTCGTTATGTCTACTCACCCATTAATACCATCCACGCCCATCCTCTGTCTACTGGATGACTGCTTCCATGACTCGACATTTGTATATGCCTATCTGTAGACTTCAACCAGCAGCCTGTGCTAAAATATTGTTGTTTCTAAATGGATATAAAAAGGTAGGTAACAAGTTTTATTTAACAAGCCGAGACGAATAAAGAGTAGTGGAACTTTAGGTCTACATTTCTATTATTCTATGCACGAAGTTTAATGAAATGGTATTGATACCAAAGAAATTCACATCAAACATCTTCGACTAATTAAGTCTGATAAAGAAAACGTTTTAGTAATGTATTTCTGAGAAGGTCTTATACCCTTTTCTTTGTTCTCAGAAATGCTTTAGAATTACCTAAGGTTAGCGCACTCTATAATAGGGCCTACATTGCATTGGTTATAGTCACTGATCTATAAAAAAGAATGGATAGCGCCTTCATAACAAATTTGTATGAGCAAATTGAAGCCAGAATTGATTACATTTTAAACAATTCACTTATCCATACAAGCGAGTTGTAGGAATAAACCAGCTATAATTAAAACATATCTAAACGATTAAAGGAAGTCTAAGTCAGTGTTTAGTGAATATAATTTTATAGGTAAGTGAAAATAACATGAATATAGTTTCTGGGCCCAATCCAATCAATGTCACGTAACATTCTTCCTAAATGACATAGAGTCTAACTATGTTGCGAAAGCTAAAAGATTTTTCACGCGAAAGTGAAATGATTGTGATCTAGGCATGCATGTTTGAATGTGTAGCCTAAGGCTTTTGAAGCCCAAATCGTGTCTAACAAATGTAGTTTATTGGTAGAATAAAGGTTAAAATTTCACAATTTGTAAAAATCTCAAATAAGATACAAATTTATTTTTTTTACACATAATTAGACAGGTGCATATCCTTAATATGAACTATAGCCTACACATCTTTAATATTGGTTTTATGTTTCAAAGGTAATACAGTATAAAACGCATCATAATTACAAATACATTATTTTAAATGTTACAAAATGTAAAGTAAATCAGTGAAGTATATTAAACAAGAGAATGTTAAAAACATTTTACAAAATAAAATGTTAAAATACGTACAAAGCACAGCTTCTATAAAACAGCGCTTGCCAATCCCGGAATAGTGTTTATGTCCAACATAAAAAAAGGATATAAACATTGGATTCTCACATATTATACTAGACTAAACTTTAACATTTCGTCGTTATGAATAGAGGCATTAAACATTGCCGAGTGAGCTTGTCGCTTCTATCGACCAGCGATTAAATAGACACAACTACTACTATAATATGACTCAGCATTTCAACATTGTATTGAATAGCACTACTATATTAGAGGGTTAGCGGTATGAATATTAAGGGAAACTAGTTTGACATCTAAATTCAAACCACGCCGTTAACCACACAATTTAATTAAAGTGTATGAATCTTCTTTACTTTATGTTGAATATTTACATGCTAACACAAAGCAGTAGGCTGGGCTGGCTAAGCATAAATTGTTTTTCTTTATTTTCCGTTCATTTTCTCTTAGCATGTTCTATTAGGCGTAATTGGATTTTTATCAATTTGAAATATTCTATATTTATTCATCCTATAGATCTTCGCGTCATCCTAGAATTGAATATTTTTTGCCACCGCTTTGTTCAAATTAAAATTAAATTCTTTAGCGATAGAAAGTACCGTTCCAATAAAATATCTTTTCGAGATATGAAAAACTTTAGTAAACTTGTAATTGAGATGATTGGACAGACTCAATAAGAACTAGTAGCAATCAATCCACTGAAGAGAAAAACCAAAGTAAGGGTAATGCTCTTCAGCTGGTGTCGGCAACCTACAGAACGCGTGCCAGACTTGACACGCAGAGCGATTTTTATTGGCATGCGGAAGACTGCCCCCAAAAAGATAAATCAAGTCTATGTTCTATAAGAAAAAAATAGGATGACTTAAAGGCTATAGGCACGCTGAATGAATTAGAAATCCTACTTTGGCGCACTGTAATCAAAAGGTTGCCGACGCCTGCTCTACAGTACATTCAATACTCTTCTTTATAGAAGGAGCGTCTGTAATGCATAAGATAAGATAAGATAACGAAGATTGTCCTTTCTCTTGGAAGAAGAAATGTAATCAATATGTGCTTTCTTTTATGTCACTCTAACAATTCGAAAAACATTATGTTGTAGGCTAAATGTACACAATTTAGTGAGACCAGACATAGATACTATTTCTGTAAAATTACTGAAGAATTATTCCACAACAAATACACTGAATTATAGAATAAAAATACATCTTATTAAATACATTCAACTTTACTTTCAGATTTGATTTAATTTTAAAAGGGACTTATGTCCCATAGCACGAGAAAAAATTACAAGACAGGCCAGATATAAACCTTCGATCTTGAAATTCTGCTATCAAATCCACGACAACCAATAAACTGTACGATATAGACGTTTTTATTTTAAATCTATAGTTCAGAGGCTTTAGTAACAATTCAATATAATCACAGGGTTTCTGACAAGGGCTTTCGAGCTATTTTTTTAAAAAATATTCAGGAAAACAACATCAAAGGTCATCAGTTTTTGTGTGTTTGTCCTAACAAAAACGTCAAACAGCATACTGTTCGGCGATTAAACAAAAATCAATATATATAAACAAAAGCATAGATTTATCGCGTGATTACGCAGTGTTTTAACCCAGATCTCCAACCTTTGCACTGTGTTTTGCACTTTGCACAAGGTCATCAAAATATATCCAGGTAGTCTAAATTAAACGCGATGTGTTCATTACAAACAAATGCATATAAATACAAATATAATGTGCTTTTTTTTTGTGGACCCGATGTTGTATTGTAGATTGGACCTATACAATCAAATATTCTTTAAAGAAAATTAAAGAAAACATTAAGATACTTACAATTACATGAATGATAACACATCATTCGTCAGTTAACCACAGCTTAGATAAGAAATTTTGTACCGGCCCATTCGTTTACCTGTAGGCTAAAACACTATAATATCTTTTAAAATAATATATGAAACCATAGTTCATAGCCGGATTTTTTAAAGCCCCACCTGTTTGGGTAAAAAAAAATAACCTTGGTGTTGGGAGGGGGTTGGGGTGGAAGCAAAGTACAGATTAAATGTGTATTGAATATATTTTAAAATTTTATTTTACTTTACACTGATTATGATAAAGTTGGAGTGGATTCCAATCGTAACAATTTTTACATTCGAAAATAGATATATTTTTTCCTTTGATTTAATGCAAGGGCCCACCACAAGGCTCTGCGGGCCACAACACGGACCTCCAAACTTTTTACTTTTGACCCCCACAAAGCTACTAAAAGGCAGTTCTTTAAATTCAATTAATTTTTAATGTAAAAATAATTTTCAGATCATTTGGCCCGTCTATATCAAAGTCTCCATTTTGCCCAATGAAGAAAAATGTTGCACACCATGGATTTAAAGTTTCCGCGATAAGCTGTCCCATTTTATTACCTTCACAAAATTATGTTTAGGCCCAAGGCTTTAGTTGTTATAGCTTTTTTTAAAAAATGTTTTGTAAAATGATAAAATGAACTAAATCAAACATGTTTTGTCTATATAGGTCTAATTCTTCTATTGATTTCTTTAAACGTAGAGATTTCCTTTAATGTTGTGTTCGCTATGTTTTTATTTTGTTTAGGTATAGGCCTTCTATTTCACCATTTCAATGGTCCACTTTTGTGTTCAGCACATTCTTGTGTCTTTCCGGAAGTCGAAAGGAAGTCCATCTTTCTTCTGTCCTGGCGTTGGTATCACGCTATCAAGCTTTCTCACAATGTGACCAGTCTGCACCAGTGCCACTTCCAAATAGGTGGTAAGCACATAATAAATATAGTACAGAATGCGCAATCGCATTTTTTTCTATTTCCGGAAGTAATACCGACGCCATACTGTTTAAAGGCAGCGGTCCTGGTTACACTATATATTTATGCTTATTTACAACGTCTTTTTAATCAAATCTACAATTTCGAACACCCAAAGCTAATGTTCAGGCAAAATGTATAAAGGCTGTTGTGTAATAAACTGCAACAATGATGCGAAAACTATTGATTATCGTACAAATAAGCCTGTCAAACTACATAGCTTGCCTGACCTCGCATAGGATAAACAACGAAAAGTTGTAACCTCATATTACTTAATATTAGTAGCCTTGCTTTAGTCAGAAGCTTGCTACGAGTAGATATCAGAAATAAATTAGGTCTTTCTCATTTTACTATAGTAGCGTTTCTAGTGATCGCTGCCGAGCTTCACTTTTAGTGACTGTGCATATAGGGATTGCGCACTCTGTTCTATACCTATTCTGTGGTGGTAACTGTAACTACGGACTGGATTTATGACTTCATGTGATAATATCTTTGATATTTGTAAGTACACAACTTCTTCATTGTATATATTTCAACAGCGTAATAGGTGTCTAAGTAAGGATAGAAGCTAAACTAACTTTAAAAAGTCTCTCTATAAAAACACACCTTTTGTCAGTTATTAGTAAATTTGTTATGGAAAAAAGCCCCCCCCCCAAAAAAAAAAATAATCGAGGATTCGACTGATGCGCTCCCTGGCGATGGCAGTTTTTATGTATGGCTGCGAAACATGGACACTTACAGCAGATTTGCAGAAAAGAATCAGAGCCCTGGAAATGAGATGCCTACGTAAAATTTTAAACATCTCCTACAAATATCGAGTTACAAATGAGGCTGTCCGTGAGCGAGTCACCAACGTCATCGGCCCTCACGAGGATCTACTCAGTGTCAAGAACCTCCTCTAATTAATTATAATAACATTTAAATGACTACTTTACTTCTATAGTCATGGGCTCGCTTAATTAGGAAGGTCCCAGATCTTAATAATTACATAGAAAAACAATGTAATTAAAACATTTACACATACGTAAATGAAACAACAAACACATGATGTTTGATTAAAAGAACTATAAACTATTCTAATTTTATTAATAGTGATTTTAAGGATAGAAATAATATAACAGTAAATAATATCAAACTGATATATAGTAAACACAAAGGAAAACATTCTATCTATACTAAATGGTTATTACAAGCATATAAAACGTAATATTAATATATAAAAGAATGTTATCATAACACAACCGTTACATTATCATAGCCTACGCCACACGTCTCCACTGGCTTGGTCCTCTACGGCATCACACTGCCTCTCCTCTGACGCACCACCGGACGCACTACTGACGTACTGATGCACCAAACTGCCATCAGCAACCAGTCTACACCGCGGCCGTCTACACGTCACTACTAAGCCACTGCCACGTCAACCACCGCTAGCCACCGACCTTTTGCCACCAGTAGTCAGCCACTTTTGCCACCAGCTGGCCACCGCTCTCGGCCATGTTGCTACGGTCACCACCGCTATCAAACTATGGGTCCCCAGCCTCAGCACGGTCCTGGATACGGGCCTGGGTACGGGCCGTCACCTACATAATATTCAATAAAAAAAAACTTAATGATGTCCTAAACTATATCTAGATATTTTATATTGTCTATTGGAAGGTATCGATGCAAAACTCAACTCACCCGTGTCAGAAAACACTCATCTGTCTGTGGACAGTTGACTTGGCTTGGGTGTGATCCAAACATCAGACCACAAGTCCAAGTTCTGTACACATTTTTCAGTGTCCCTACGTTAAATAGTTTTGCATCGAACCCACCAAGTCCCACGCCTGTCAGTGTCTAACTAGATTTATTAGCGTGCTGGATTCTGTCTCTCTTTGTCCATGCAGAGTCCCCCTCACTGTCGCACCAGTATCAAGTATCACTAGCTCCAGTCTCGGTGTTTACAGTCCGTACTAGCCTACACCTACACACTAAACTTGTCTCTAAACCTATAGATCGTCCTTGCCAAACATTCCTAAGTCGAACTATGTTTCTGTTATATTATTGTGATGCCGTGAGACCAAGCCTCGAATAAAACAACTCCTTGACACTCAGTGCCATTAAATCCAGAAAACTCAGATGGTACGGGCATGTGGCAAGAACCGATGCCCTGTCGAAAACTATCCTGCAGGGCACAGTGCGGGGTGGAAGAAAGAGAAGGAGAGGGAGGCAGAAGAGACGATGGGATGATGACATCAAGGAGTGGATCTGCTTGTCTCTTGTAGACTCCCAGAGGGCGGCGCCGGACAGAGTCGAATGGTGTAAAATCATCCAACTGTAAAAAAAATGGTGCCCCAACGACCCTCACTCAGGTTATGGGATAGGTAAGGGAGAAGGTTATGGAGTTAAAGTTTAATTAAAACAAAGCAACGGGTTAACACCACACTCCTTACACTCTACGTTAGCTTGCTTATAAATTAAAAAAAAAAAGCTAAATTGGCGCTAATTTCACACGCCCAAGGCACCGATTTCTATAGTTACGCCACTGATATAACTGTAAAAGCCAGAGTTGAATACAAAGTTGCGGTACTTTGCCACCAGTGCCTACATAATAATGAGATGTCGTCGTATATCAAGGAACTAATCGAGCCCTATGACCCACCAAGATCACTCCGTTCTGTTGAATCTTCGCTTCTGGAGGTGCTTCGTTTCTCCCTGACGACCGTTGGCCTGAGAGCCTTGTCTACATCTGGCCCGAAAGTCTGGAAGCTAACTCAGCTCAGACAGACGAGTTGTATCACTACTTTGTTAAAAAAGAACTTTAAAACTCATTATTTTAAGGTTTATGGTCCTTAAAAATATTTTTTACCCTTAGTGTTTTACTTTTACATTAAATCAATAATTACTTCATTCCTTTGCTCTGACTTATATTTTTGTCTTAAAGATGTAAGATTATTAATTAGATCCTTTGATGTAATCACAAAATCTGTATAATATACTATTGGCTTATTAGCATAGATAATTTTATCCGTGCTCTGTGCATGTTTATATTGCTTAATGTTAAATGCGCTTTGAGCTTACATTATGTTTGTTGTATTATATAGTATATATCCATTAAAGATTGTTTTATGATTTATTAAACACTCAGAGCTAAAGTTTTATCTTTATTTTTTTATAGGCTAGGTAGCAAAATATAGGGGGCGCCAGATTTATGCTAAGTACGCGGCGCATAGGCGCCGGTAAGGTAAGGCGCTGTCTAGAAGCGTTGACTGAGTTAAATACGAAATTATGACTGTATTGTTATTTTGTTGTCATGGTGGCACTATTTTGATGACAGTGTAGTATTATTTTGGTGTAATTTTGATGTTATTGTTTTGTTATCGTTATATTTTTTGCAAAAGAAGCAGTGAAGAACAAAAATACATTTATAACGCTCAGAAACAGTGTATTTTTTTGTTTGTTTGCAGCAAAATGTATTATAGAGTAGTATGACATACTAGTATGTTAGAAAAAGTCACAAAATACGTTTTTATTTTTTTCTACCTGCAACATAATTAGTAATAATTATTATGAAATGTTGTTTAAATTATTATCGTAAAATGTTGCTTAAAATCGTGAATGGCATGGCATAGTGTTTAATCTTGGAGGAATTCATTCATCTCGCGAAATGCTGTTTAATCTCGTGAAATTCTGTAATCTCGTGAAATGCTGTTTAATCTTGTGAAATGCTGTTTAACCTCGTGAAATGCTGTTTAATCTCGTGAAAGTTGTTTAATCTCGTGAAATGCTCTTCAATCTCATGGTATGTTCTTCTAAGCTAAGGCAGGAATGTTCAATCGCAAAAACTGTTCATTTCTTTTCCGTCTCTTGACTCTGTGGGCTGTTCAGATTTCGATGTCTTGGCCAACTCGTGCTTGCGTAGTTTTTGCAACATTGGATTCTTCATTAAGGTGTAGGCGAGAAACCAGCGCCGTCTGCTTTTGCCGGACATTCGAAATTCCTCTGGATAAATAAAGAAATGATACTATTGAAACCAATGTAAATATTTATGTGATGTATCATCTTATCAAATCGTTTAGCTTGTAAACGTTAATTCCAGAGATAAGATTGCTAAGTCTTCCAAACCAAGACTGTTAGACTAATTAAGTGAAGGTCATGAACAAACACTAAACCTATCAACGTAGGCTTACGTTTATGTGGATTCCTACTGAGTGGCAAGCTATTATAAAAACATATCTTAATAGTACAAAAAAATAGTTTATTGTTACAAAATTATAGCAAAATACGTGCAAACATTTTATGAACTTTAAAGGGATTTGGAGTTGCCAATCGAAGGGGAAATAATCAAAAAAATTATTTGAATTTTAAAATCGTTAAACATTTATCAATTACTTCCCCTGAATAGAAAAAAACAACTGAATATCAAAGGTAATAAACCTACTAGTATTAGGTGCCGTAATCTCGGTAAGGCAATCGAATAGTTTTTAAAGAATAAGATGCATCCTTTCTATCGAAACCTTCAAAACTAGCCAAATTCGTCGATAACGCCAAAAACCAAGCCATGTCCATGTAAATAGCCCTTCAGTGGATCCCAGGTGATAAAGAAATAGAGGGAAACAAAACTGAAGATCGAAGGGAAAAAGCAAGTACAAACCTAGCCTTAAAGAATTGTAATGTTTAAATTACAAATTAAAATATTCAGAACAGAGAACCGGAAGTGATGGTTGCCTAGCAACACTATGTGAATATCATTTTATTCAGTTTGGCATTTAACAAACTCTGCCTAGAGAAACTAAGATAGTGAACAAAGAAAAGTTATTGCGATAGCCCCAATGCAAGGAATAAATTATATAAGTATTTCTCAAGTGGAAGGGGCTCTCGAAACTAGTCCAGGATTACTCGAAGCTTAACAACATTGAAAGCACTTATCAAAATAAAGATTAGAATCAAACCATGGATGTGGATAAGATGTAATAACGGGCCGTATTGCTGCTGAGAGTTAACACCCTTGCCCCTTATACAAGTCAATCTTATATACCGTAATTGTAAAGATTGCTGCTGAGAGTTAACACCCTTGCCCTTTATACAAGTCTTATATTATATACAATGTAAAATGGGCAAGGGTGTTAACTCTCAGCAGCAATACGGCCCATTGTCTTCCGTGGAAGGAATGAAGGAACGCTTCATTCAGCTAGTAAAAAAAGAAAGTATATAAAAAAAATTCGGAGTATTTTTGTGTGTGAACGAGACTCAGAACAACACAGAGATGCGCATCCTGACAAGTTATTCACGAATTGTGCAAATATTTATGGCACTATTGTGATAAAAAAAAGGAAACAGATCAAGACTATAAGACGTACCTACAATCTCACAAAATGTCCAGGCATTTGACGCCGGAGAATCTAAGTGTGTCCCTTTTTCATTGTCCGTTACTCTAAAAGTGATCAAACGACATCATTAGAATATAAATGCAAACAAAAAAATAAGTTTAACTTTTTAGAAAAGTATTGCTTCTATTCCATGATCTAATAATTAAATAACTAAATATAAAAATATTACCAAATAGCAGCCGACATAAATTAAATTAAACATGGTAATTACTAATGCTACAAAATAACAATTGTATCGAGTTATTTTGTTATGTTGTTATTATATCAAATGACGCAAACATATTTTTTAGCATGACCGTACTGCTTTCGTTGTGCAGATGCCGTCAGAGGTGATCTGTCAGTAAAACTTTCAGTGTGCCTGCGTTGTGTGGAACGTTTAGCCAAGGTTTTTGTCCACAGGAGATGGGCAAAAACTCTCATGCTGGGATTGTTGTGGGCATTGTCCACTAGTAGCATGGACAGGTACGATATATAACCTACAACACACACAAAAAACGGCAAAATTAGGGCTTCATATTAAAGCTCTATGATTCTGGTCGTTTTATTTTTCAAAACAACAATGTGTTAATTTTGGTATTGTCTAATGGGAGGCCTTTTATTGTTTATGTTTAGGCTGTCAATTTGAACGGGTTTAGTGTATCAATTATCAATGCCAATAGTACAATGTAATAGTACAGTTGGCAGGCTTAACAGGCTAATGATGATGATTAATTATAATTATAGATGGCCTCTGTCTAAACTCTTACATTTAACATACTAAGTGCTCTCTTGATATTCCTTTCAGTGGCAGATGTATGGGTAGGTAAGGCACACAAACACTAGTTAAATTGTAAGGTCTTTAAACTCTTTTAAAATGAGATTTTTGTCTCAGAATCGCTCAGTGTCTGAGGCAAGCTGTTACATATTATAGGCGTAATAGTGTCTGGGGCAAGCTGTTACATATTATAGGCGTAATAGTGTCTGAGGCAAGCTGTTACATATTATAGGCGTAACATATTCAAACGAGCGCATACCAAAGGACTTTTTTTTTATCTCTCCTCTCCACCCACACTGGGAATTCTAAGGAGTATTAATGAGCCTTTGATGGCGCGTGATTTGGTATGAGCTCTTGAACGTTGTTAGGTTATGATTATGTTTTATGCTTATGTTATCTCATTCTAAAGTCGTTGCCTGCCAATATGGCAGCATGACTTTATGGCATATAAAAGAATTGAACCATTTAACTTGTGCCCTCAAATGAGAAGTCTGCTACCTCTGTCAAATGTCTCCATATCGCGGGTGAAGACGCTTTTATCCAACCTGGAAACAGCGAACACGCCGAAGAATGCACTGAGCACAATCCTATTCAGGCAGGTGAATATCCCGACAGCCATGTTGGTGAAGAGTGAATAGTAGTTGACAAGCTCATATAACTTCCTGCAAGACAGAAGCATACTTTTCTTAGACTAGACACATAGTAGGAAATTATAACAATGTGTGCAAATTACAATGGTCTATAGTCAATATTATATTTCAATGATAAAAATTTATTTCCCTCTAAAATAAAATAGAAATATAACCATATATAAATTATGTTAAAATATACTAGTTAGACCGATTTTATCTGTGAGGCCTGTGAAGGAGTATTAAGGTTCCGTGACCCCGGCATACTAAGGGATTGTGTGGCCAACCCAATATTTGAAAAAAAAAACAGTTTATACAAATATAACATTATAAAAAATGAAAATGTATATAAACGTTACAGTTTATACAAATATAAGAATATATTTTGAAAAATAACAATACATCTAAAAAAATAAAATAACATAGTGCACTGTATAAAAAAACATTGTTGATAAAAATCTATATTAAAAAAAATCTCATTTAATATAAACTTAACGTGCTGTATGTGACACTATTCTTTGAACTTGCTTAACTCTGAGGTATCATTAGTCTATGCATTGACATAATCTTAAATATAGAGTGGTTAAGTATAACTAGTGCACAAGGCCCCAATCTTCTATAGTCACTATACCTGTTGTTTATATTAAGTGGAGGGTGGTCGTCGGTAACCTTCACCTTGTCTTGCAATAAAACTTTTTTACTCAACAATACTTGTAAATAAAACAAAACAATCATCGTGGCAGGCAATCTGGAAATTTGACAATCATGAAAATCATTCATTAGCATATTTCATTAACATTAATATAGTTTTTTTTTCAATGTATTACTTTGCTTATAATTGTTTTTTAGTGGTTTAAATATATATTTATACTCAATTACTTGACCAAATTAGCAATTGCAACAGGAGAAATATGTAATTGGCGAGCCAAGGTTCCAGCATGAATGACTGGCAGTATCCAGTCAATACTTATGTTATCTATCCAGCATGAATGACTGGCAGTATCCAGTCAATACTTATGTTATCTATCCAGCATGAATGACTGGCAGTATCCAGTCAATACTTGTGTCAGCTATCCAGCATGAATGACTGGCAGTATCCAGTCAATACTTATGTCAGCTATACGACAATGTAATATAAAGATAGTGTTGAGATATCACATCGTTTTCTCAAAAACTTTTCTTATACGCGAATCAAAATACCAGCTTCATATCTCTATATTTAATCAGTGGCGTATCAGCGCATGAATATTACTGACTAACATAGCTTATTGCCTACATCTGGGGTTCGGCAACATAAGATACGCGTGCCAGAGTTGGCACTCAGAGCGATTTTCAATGGCACCTGAGAGAAATCTAAGAGGGGTTTCTTGATGAAGAAAAACAAAAGCAAAATATTCTGGTATTGAATGAAGAGAACTGAGTGTTGAAGCCGATGTTTCTGAATGACACAGCGACACATTTCAGTAAGTTGAACGCATTTAGGCCGGGGTCAAAAGCACTTGATCTATTAGACCACTGGAATGGATTTGCATTGAAACTGGACATATCTTTCCGTGAAATCAATTTCAAATCATTTAACTATACGTATTTCCAGAAATTAAAGGCATATATTAAGATAGTTGGATGGGCTTTTTCAAAAGTAAATTGAAGCACTTAAAGCAACGTTTTCTAAACAAAGGCAAGACTTTCAAATGTATTGTCTCCAGTTTTCTTACAACAACCATTTTAGATGTGATATTTTTTTAGTGGAGAGTTAATGTCGATTTTAATATCAGGTTGCATTTAAAACATCCAAATTAATAGTCATCAAAATAGTCCTATTTGCGGAAAAATCTGGAAGGAAGCTGCTTAAGAAAGTCTTCTGCTATTCTCAACAGCTAGGCATTTGCTCTACTTTCAGCTTTTGATTAAACTTACTCGTGTGAACAGATTTGATCGCACATGAAAGTATACAAAAAAGTAACCTATACTTGACCACTCAAAATATGACATTATACGATTAGCGAATAGCATTTAAGGACAAAGCGCTCATTAATTAATACAGACTAATTACATTAAAGAGACTGATTTTCTTTAATTAAACATTAATATGAGTAATTCTAAATTATAATTTTAATAAAATTCCATTTGATTTATTTAATATATAAAAGAGATATATTTACTAGCTTTATATTATGTAATTTTAAATGTTTAGAAGATAAACTCCTTAAATGAACAAACAATTATTAATGCAGGAAATGTTTATTCACAACTATTTAACGTAAATTAATTTTAATAATTCTAATCGAATCTTATCTTATACATTACAGACAAATGAATAAGATAAGGCAGGATTTGTATATAGAAATAATAATTAGTCAGTAATATTAGTTATAATATTACAAAACATAACTTGTTTGGCATAATAAAACAATCAAATTTGGACACTGTATTTTAATTCAAGGGAGATAATTAAATTTTTAATTTGCTTCTAATTTTTCCTTTATAAAAGAATAGATCTAAATGACCTTTATTCTATGTATGAAATGATCAACCTGTAAAAAAATAATTGAAAAATATACAAATATTGTATGATAAAGGAGTTCATTTATATGTAGACTTTTAAACATCACATTAACTACCCAGTTTGTCTGATTACATTGTATTTATTCCGCTTTACAACTAATTACGACAATGGGCCACCTCCACGATAGTGGTAGTAAATACAATAATCTATAAAGAAAATCTCTTATTAGAGATCAAAATAAAATCAAAGTATAGCATGTGCTAGACATTAGCAGCTAAATCAATATCTAAGAAACTAGAGATCGACCGAACCAAATTTTTAGTTTCGGCCGAAAACGAAACCATACCGAATATTATACATTGACTTTCGACCGAAACCAAAACTTTAACTACAAATTCGGCCGAAACCGAAAATGCGAAACACATGATTTCAAAAGACTGCACATTTATGTGTAATATTAGCTAGTTTATGGGCACTCTATTTGAGTAAACCATTCTTTGGAGTTATTAAATAATCCTTTCTTATTAATTTTTTCAGTCTTCTACTTCACATTATGGATGTTAATATCCTTTTTTTTTTCTCAAAACCAATTTTCGTTTATAAATATCCGATTGTTTACTCATTTGCTTTCCCCCCCATCTCCTCTCTAAAATACAATTATTGGCAGCTAATGTAATAAAACTGAACTGATTTGTGGATTGTGAAACACGAAATATGTCATTCTTTTTGTCTCTCTATGTCCTCCTTTTGAAGTCCAAGTATTTCGCAACCTTACGGCTATCGGTCTGATTGTCTGTTAAAGCAGCGTTCAGTATCAGTGGGGAAATTCCAGTTTTGTTTGTTTTCGAATACGTAGATAAAATGTCTGTACCGAGTCAGTACCGACGACTAGCGTTAATATCTGCATTTGCTTTTGTATGTGCTTGTATAGCTAATTCACAAGCAATATTCTAAATTTGAAAAAAAAAAAAACTATAAGGTGCCTCTGACAAACGAGTGTTTTCAAGGAATATAATGTTAACGAATTGCATTGTGCTAATCAAACAGGGTTTACAAATATTTCTTCAGATAAAAAGATACATAAATTGTGGGACACAGTTATGAATGATTTCCTCCCGAAAACCGGTTTTCGTTTAACATCCCTACTTCAAACAGATTAATTTACAACAGCTTAACTAAATGAAACTATCAATAAGAGTAATAGTTGCAGAAATAGCGTAACATTTTGAATTTTGAAAGTTAAAATAGATATTCGGCTGATGACCGAATGTCAATATCAGTTTCGGCCGAAAACGTAAACAAACAGAAGGCTAACCTTTTGGCTTCGGCCGAAACCGAAACCGCGCCGAAAAAGACTTTTTGCCTATTTTCGACGCCGAAACCGAATCCGAAAACGAAGTTCGGTCGGTCTCTATAAGAAACTAAATGACAAATAACAATTTTAAGACTATAAATTAACCATAATGTGAAAATTTAGTAATACAATTTTGCAATTGGTATAAATGATGATTTAAAAAAAATGATAATAATCACAAACACATCCATTTTTTATTTATTAAATCTAAAAGTTTTAACGATTTTCTCTATTAATAATAATGACCACTTCTTTAGCGCATCTATCCATGCTATAATAGCATGCTCATGCTATTAATCTCCTTGACTTTTGGCCTTGGGCTTGCTACAGTGCTAAATATATTTTCTTATAGAAATTGAATAAAAAATATAATACTGGAGGTTTAATGTCAGGCTGTTGGCATTAGAGGCCGCCTCAGGGCCGGATTTAGGTAAAAAGAGGCACTAGGCTATTCCACTTATGCGGCCCTTTCCAATTTTTAAATGTGTAAATTACATGAGAGATAATAAAATACATCATAACTGTGATATGTATCAATATGTTAAATAAAACATGTTAAATTGGTACTCACCTTTATACGAAATGTGACACGGATAATAAATTTTAAAAAGTCGAGAACACTTATTTGGACATATATTATGAGCACCTTATATAGTACTTGTAACCATTACTAATCAAACATAAAACAGAACATTTACAAAGAAACAAAATTCAAATAATGAAAATCTTTTACTACGAAAATAAAATACGCAATACAAATTATATTTTCTATCAAATTAAATAAAATATATTCAATACAATGAAGATTAAATCAAATTCAATTCAGATAAATTTATTTCATAATAATTAGTATTTAAAGTTTAAGTATGAATTATTATGAATTAGAAGTTTTAAACTAACCCAAAACTGAAACTTTATTCAAACAAAATCCAGATATCAAATTGTATTTCATATTAAATTAAAATTTTATGTTAATAGTTATTTTATTTAAGAACTGATTCAACCCAAGTATAAGCCTACATTTAAAACGAAATAGCAGAGTAGAAGAATTTCTTTTTAAACTTTTTTTACACAGAATTCTTCTATAAGTTCATCATAATCTACTTTTCTGAATGTGTCATTTTCGATGCACAAAATACTAAATGCAGACAACGTCGTCTGGGTCATTGTGCTTCTTAATTGATTATTGATATTTTTATGTCTTGAAAAAACCTTTCTCCAGTAGGTCTACAATTAGTGACTATTAAACTGAGAAACTGCCGTAAGATTAATTCCACATTGGGGAAGGCTACTTGAATATTTTCTTTGAATATTATTTTATACAAGTCTGTATGCGACAATGTGGAATTTGTTGAAGACTTATGCGTTTGTCTCACATAATATGTGTGGAAATGAAATAATTCTTCTGTAAGATTTTGGTTGAAATCTTCTGTGTATTCTTGCATTAACAGCTCAACACCTCTTTGAAGTTCTACCTTTGATAATGTAAGATCGGCAAGAAAGGAAAATATTTTCACTACATCATCATAAACAGAAGCTCTTCTTCCTAAATTTCATTCCAGTGCATCTAATATAGGAATAAATGATTTAATCCTTAATTTATCCCTTGAAGAGAGTTAGTAAGGCATTACCAGGATGAGATGAATGTTCGTAATTCCCTTGCCTTTTACTTCTTATTATCCTTCTGAAAGTTCTATACTTAGTATTTGGCAACGTGTTTTTTGCTTGTTGCTCAAGTGCATCAAAATCTTCCCAAATTTCAAGTAAAACATCCAAAAGTGACCTGTATCAATCTGCACAACTACTAAGTAATATAGTAGGGCTTTGAAGAAACCGGAAGGTAAACCGAAAGTGCCAAAACAAAAAAGTCTGTACAGTAATCCCACAATCCATTTTTTGACATTCTTTGAGGTGATTAAAAAATCCGTTTATTATTAACTTCAATTATCTACTTTGCAACAATTTAACTAAATCAAATTATCAATGACCAGAGTAATAGATGTAGCCTTAGCGTTGCAGTCTGAATTTTGAAAGTTAAAATAGATATTCGGTTGACGACCGAAAGTCAATATCAGTTTCTGCCTAAACCGAAAGCAAACCGAAGGCTAACCTTTTGGCTTCGGCCAAAACCTAAACTACGCTGAAACCGAAACTGAAACCGAATTTCTGTCGGCCTTTAGTTGGCATGCTTAATGATTTAGAAATCCTAGTTTGGCACACTGTTAGTAAAGGTTGCCGACCCCTGGCCTACATAACTCGGGTCGTAATATGCGGCGCTAAGGACTAAAAATGTGTGCAAAAAGGCTAATTCAAAATATGAACCATATTAAAACCATAAAATACACATGCCTTTAGTGCAACGAAACAAACTTTGTTAGATAAAAAAGTGATTGCTTTTTTAATGTTTTTTTTTGGTTCTCAGTTTTTTTTAGATCTAGGCTATATTTAAAAACATTGTACAAGAGTTAAACCACGTGTGCCATATTGCTTGATGTCCTATGTACGTGCTTATTTGGTTCACTGATTGAGCTCTGATATAAACACACAAAAATACACACAGACACATATATACCAAAAAGAATTAGCCAATCGTAATCTCCTTACCCGAGCAACTGTAGAATTTGAAGTAGAATATCTGTAAACTTTCCATGCACAACCAACAAGTAGATACACTCTACAACTAGCATAAGTAATAGGAAGACAAAACCAAAACTGATGGTACAACCTGGAGGAGAAAAAGTGTCAAGAATTACAACGTAGCAAGCGCAATGATCTCTTTATGCACTTTGATTTCTGGCAAGTTACAGGTTCATATATCTTCCTGTTATGTTATGTTATGAATTCAGTCTATGTATCAATGTCAATACATTCCAATGGCAAAGATATACAAGTCATAAGTACGTGATTACCAATTGGTTAAAGATCTAATAAGTCTATAGATATTTCGCCTTTTATTAGCTTAATGCATAGCTATGGATAAAAATGGACAATAGATATACATTTTTTGTACAATTTTGTTAAATATTTCAATAGGCAGACATTTAAGGTAATTTTATCAAAAGATCATTTTAATACGGACACTGATTATGTGTTGTTTTTTTCCACCCCATATAAGGGAATCGTGTTGCCAGCACAATGCCCAGCTGCCATTTTTATCCGTGCTAATTAGGGTCTCCATCAGAGTAGTTTAGACTCACTGCACCCTCTAAAACAGCTTGTTCTAAACTCTATTGAGTAACATGATGTGTAAGGAATAGTCCCTACTTAATTAACTTGACTTTTTAAAATGTGATATACATAAATATTGTTTCATAAAAATGAAAAAAAGTTTGTGTATTGTAATATACTAGCATAGGCGCCCAGTTCTCCGAACTGACTAAATACTTTCATTCGAAAAGTTCAATGCTCGCTATAAAGTTATTTTTAACACCAATGAATTTTTTTCTTCAAGTGCCAAGTTTGATGACGTCATAAACATTCTTACCCCATAGCATAAAACTCATCTGATATCCAGGGTAGATCATACTGTTTGTCTGCAATAATATTAATAACATACATTATTGTAGCTGTAAAATCTACATTATTCACTAAAACTTTTCATTAGGAAGGAAAAATGTAGAAATAGTCAAAATTGAACATATCTTGTAACAATATTATTGACAAAACATCAGATGTTTATAAATATTTATTTTTTCCGACAGCTATTAGACTGTGGAACACACTGGACTAAGCCTCCATCACTGCTCCTTCTGTGCCGCCTATCAAATCATCACTGAAAAAACTGAACCAAAGACCTTCAATAAAACTCTATCGACTGTTTCGGACTTCCATAGTTATACATTGTTAATGCACAAACTGTGTTCTCAGAGAGCTCATTATCAAATCACCCAAAATTGAAGACTTTTTCCTCGTCTTAACCCTTCCCGTACCGACCTACTTCTATCTATGCTGCCTTCAGTTCCGCTATATACGCGCCCGGGACTGTAAGGGTTAAGGGGTGTCCACAGTAAAATTAAGAAGAAGAAGACATTTTCTGATGAATAAATCCATCAGCTTTTATTTTCTAGAATTTCGTTATCGTGTTGCCCTTAACCTAAATGCTACTTATTTTAAAACACATGAACTAGATCAACGGTTCTAAGCCTGTATCTAGTAAACTCCACGTAGATCTCTGATACGACGTAGATCGCCTCCGATGTAGTCATAATTAACAGTAATAGATTGACAAATGAAGGTCTGGTGTAGAGACAATCTTTAATGTACGTTTATTTTTTAAGCATAGGTTTTCTCAACATTAAACAACGGAGAGAAAAAATAAAAGTAACCCCCGTCGGACCAAAATAATCCATAAGCTATAGTGCCGGTGAAACAGCGTTCACAAATGAATCCATAAGCTATAGTGCCGGTGAAACGGCGTTCACAAAATAATCCATAAGCTATAGTGCCGGTGAAACAGCGTTCACAAAATAATCCATAAGCTATAGTGCCGGTGAAACAGCGTTCACAAAATAATCCATAAGCAATAGTGCCGGTGAAACAGCGTTCACAAAATAATCCATAAGCTATAGTGCCGGTGAAACAGCGTTCACAAAAAAATTCCATTAGCTATAGTGCCGGTAAAACAGCGTTCACAAAATAATCCATAAGCTATAGTGCCGGTGAAACAGCGTTCACAAAATAATCCATAAGCTATAGTGCCGGTGAAACAGCGTTTACAAAATAATCCATAAGCTATAGTGCCGGTGAAACAGCGTTCACAAAATAATCCATAAGCTATAGTGCCGGTGAAACAGCGTTCACAAAATAATCCATAAGCTATAGTGCCGGTGAAACAGCGTTCACAAAATAATCCATAAGCTATAGTGCCGGTGAAACAGCGTTCACAAAATAATCCATTAGCTATAGTGCCGGTGAAACAGCATTCACAAAATAATCCATAAGCTATAGTTCCGGTGAAACAGCGTTCACAAAATAATCCATAAGCTATAGTGCCGGTGAAACATCGTTCACAAAATAATCCATAAGCTATAGTTCCGGTGAAACAGCGTTCACAAAATAATCCATAAGTTATAGTGCCGGTGAAACAGCGTTCACAAAATAATCCATAAGCTATAGTGCCGGTGAAATCGCGTTCACAAAATAATCCATAAGCTATAGTGCCGGTGAAACAGCGTTCACAAAAGCAACAAAAGATCTTATAAAGTATGAAAGATCTATCTACCGTTTTGATCTTCTGATTGCTAGAGAATTAGACAGACCTTCTGGACGCACAATCAATGTTTTTCGTTTGATTGATATTATGAACTTACCAGTAAATATTGTGGAGGTGTTTCGAATTTTTCTGCAAAGTCTTTTTCTCCTTGGTAGATTTTTAGTAAATGATATCTGAATGAGTGGAAATACATTTGTGAATATACATTAACAAAAGAAGACGCCTGTTCTGTGAATATTCATAAATAAAAGTACCCTATTTATGAACATGCTTATATATTTCTAAAAGTGCGATAATTATGGTATTTTCTGAATATACATAAACACTTAATGTATTTTATTATTATTATTTTTTTTACAGAAATGTGTTTTCTGAACTAGCAAAAATTATGGTATTTTATAAACTGTACGTGCAGAAATTATTTTTATTCTCAGCTTGCAGAAATGAATATATTTCCTGAACTTGCCTAAACAAAACATCATTTCGCAATGTACATAAATAAATTACTACTTAATTACATAACAAACACAAATACGTTGTTTATCTCTTGACTTTAATCATTAACAATAATTTTTTCTTCATATATTTTTTATAAAACGTAATGGACACTAATCAACAGATTAAAGATTTATATTTTCTAATGTTTCACGTTCTAGTAAGTATTGAGACCTAAGATTACATTCTATTCAGCGATCGAAATACTCGGAGATTCAGCTCATTTATACTCAAGGAAACATTGAAACATTTATGAAGGAAACGAGTCAAAATATAATGATCAGTAATACGAACCTATAGTTTCTAAGGGCAACAAAGATGTGAATCAGTGAATTGACAATGGCAATAAAGAGGGCAATCGATCCACAAACTAAGAAAATCAAAATTTAACAATTACTATATCATTCTCATTCTAAATAAAATTGTAGTTATATTAATTGAAAGATAGTCAAATATGCCAAGACATTTAGAAATGAATAATGAGTATTATAATAAACAAATCAACAACAAATAGTAAACCTATTAAAACAACAACAAAAAACAAAGACAACAAAAATATAAAAAAAAGAAAGCACTACAAATAAAATCAATTCATATTTACTAAATAATAAGTACAACAAAATATGATAAATCGATTTATGACAATATAATTCTTAAAAATATAAATATTCAACACTATTTAGGAAAGAAAGCAACACAAGAAAGTAACCACCGTTTTTTTTCCAACATTAAAAAGAAATTCTCCGAATTAGTTTATACGCTCAGTGTACAGTCTACAGAATATATTATTTTTTTTTTTAATTAAATTATCTTGAAGCTTGCCTGCAATTATTGCAACGTGATCGTGTAAGCCTCCAATATTTAGGTTAGTTTGTTTAACCATTTGGAAGGCTTCATACACAGCTTTGGTGGTTGTGAAACTTAGTAAGGTCCCAATCTGAAAGTATTAAATTACATCTACATTAAAATAACAAAATATAGCTATAATTACATTGTTGTTTTTTTTATGTGCAAACTTGAACAATAGGCTACAGCCAATTTAAAAAAAAAATGTTTATTGTGTTTTGTTATAGATAAAAGTGGCTTTAATAATTCAATGGTTTGAAAAGAATGTTTTTATAAAGTGGCTTGTAAAGTGCTATTTAATTAGCAGTTTTATCTGACAACTTACTTTAATTAAAGGTGCGGGGGGCGGTGGGCTTACTAAGTCCATGCTGCACAATAGGTTATTGGCTGAGAGGAAGTTGCATTACTAAACGGGGATGCGGAGGGGGGCGGCGTCCCAATCATCAAAGCTTAGTTAGGTGCCAAAGGTGACACTTAACCTTAGCTTTCTGATAAATTAAAATGAGGGCGCCATTCACCCAAGTTACGCCGCTGCTGAGAGGTAGGCTTTTTATTTTCAGCTCTAGAAAGTCTGCTAGTCCCTGTCTGCCAGGTAAAGAGACAGTGAGCACAGGTAAGAATGCTCATTGTTATGTGTGTAAACAAAAGACTGAATGAAGTATCTGTAATGTCAATGCTAGGGAGATTATATATTTATTATAGATAGATTATATATTGCCTCACGGGATTTATTTCCTACGCTAGTGACTTTCTACCTTGAAGGATGGAAATTTAATGTGATTTTCTGCAATTTTATTGAATCATATTTAAGCTCTTTACTAAAAAAAAACTTTGATTCAAAATTCTTCTGAAAGTGCTTCAAGATTTAGAATTCCTATGAAATATGGTGGCCTGCAGGACACCTACCTGACTTTACATCTCCTCCCCCAACTCCCATTCCGAGAGTAAAGGCTTACACGTAATTGGGACCGTATTTAGGATTGTGGGGGCCCTGTTCCCAAGGGCCAAATTTATATGGCAGCTCCTCGTGGCCTTGCCCTTGCCTTCCGACATTGTTGTGTTAGTCTGTGTTTTGGGGTATGTGGGATCCTCTTTTGTGTTTGTGTGTGTATGAGAGAGGGGGGGGGCTGTCCCATGGAAAATGCCTAAATACGCCTCTGCTGAAAAGGCAATCAATTGATTTGATATAAATAATGTTATTGACACGTGATCATACCCAGTAGACAACTGCAACTTGAAGGTACGCCATCGCTATGATTTTGGTTGGGTATTTGAAGAAAGGAAGGTTTTTCAACAGACGCAGCTTTTTTTCTTTATGCCTGGAAAGAAAAATAAATAGATTCATAGAACTCGTCTGCTTGTTATTAATTAATGTTTTTTTTTTTACAAAGAAAGATTTTTAAAAGATCACTTGCAACAAAACTAACTAGATATGTGATATGGTTTTGAGTATAGCTGGGACGAATCTGACAAGGGCCGAGGTGTGTGGCAGAATCTAAAACGACCAATTAGAGCTCTGCAGAAAGGAACATTCCACGATTGCCTAATTTCGAAATGGGCATTATCCTATAGGGACTTTCTTTAGTAGGCGTATGCCCCACGTTGGTTTTCGGTGTGGAAACTGCAGGGATGTAGAAGAGACGATTGAGCACGTTCTATTTGCTTTTTGGTTGACAAGCCTTGCAGGAGTTTAGAGTGGACAGCAATTGCCGAACCTTTATACAGCAGAGTTCATTCTCGAGCACTAAGTGAGTAATCTCGGCTCGCATTGTCAAAGAGAAATGGGGTTCGGGCCTGGTGTAGAGTCTTAGTAGATACATAAGACTAACTTTCTACTCACATTTGTTGAATAAATGTTGGCTTGGGTCCAAAGTCATGGCTGCTTGGTGCCTCTTTTGACTTTCTGAAGACCCACCGGACATGCTCTTCCTGGTGTGGCCTCAATGTAAAGTTGGTATGCTGGTATAGATATAGCAATGAACAACGAGGCGACTTAGTTTCTTATTCAATGTCAAGGCACACAACTTTAAACCAAATTTAGAGCTATCTAAACTAGCTGCTTATAATTTTTTACGAATCCAGCCGTATACATATTATTTAAAGCTAATCAGATGAGTTTTAGACTCTCGACTGACGCTGATGTTTAAAAAAAAACACTGCTTCGCCAGCTCTATTTTAAACAAGACTGCAGAGCTGTTTGGTCTATTGAAGTCATTGCTAAAAGACGAACGTATCGTAATAGCGAAGTCTTTTCTAACTGTTCTATGCTGTTGTTGAGTATAGTGTTTGGCTAGGGTGGGCTTAGAAAAGATTGGGAGTCGAGGAAGGGTGCAATAATAATATTTGAATAAGATTGGCCAAAAGCCTTTGAGAATCACAGAAAGACTAGATGTAATTTTAGAAAATAACTTACTCATAATATTCTGATTAGTCAGGCTTGCATACCTAAAACATTTTGTACTTCTATTACTTTAATCTCCAATAACTTGCTCTAACTAACTAACTAACTAACTAACTAACTAACTAACTAACTAACTAACTAATATATTGATTTTAAAGTAGCATCGTCTTGCTAATTGCCATGTGGTGCACACATTAATACTGGCGAGTGACACTAGGCAGGCCTACTACTACTATGTTTTTCAACTAGAATCTAGTAGAAAATGTGCAATGAGGAAGTGCTTCAGAGGTGCTAAATAAAAAAGACGTAGGATATTGTGTAGAGCTGATGGTGGATGACGAAAGTTGTCTCAAACAAGACTTAAAAAGACAACATGGAGAGAAGATCTTGAGGGATCGGATTGACGCTGGCACTGTTCGATTCAACATAGAAATAGACGATATAGAGCGGATTGACTTTAAACTGTGACCCAGGGTTGTTAGGTTAACTAACAAACTAAGAAAAGAAACCTAAGAAACCTATTAACTAACGTAGAAAAATATTAATGAACTAATTATTTAACGAACTAATTAATTAACTCACTGACTGGCTAATTAACTTACTAACATACTAGGTAAATAGCTAACGCAAGAATTAAAGAAGTTATTAATACTTAATAGCTAACTAACTAATTATTAACTAACTAATTAACAACTAATTAACTAACTAATTAGTTAGCCAAAAAACAACAACAAATTAACGAATATGCTACCAAACTAATTTTTCCCTTACTTTGTTGTAGTACATTTTCGTTTTAAAGCTTCTGTAGAGAACATAGACACAGTAGCCTATGAGCAACAAGTAGCTGACAATACCTGGTAGTCCCAGTAACATTGCCTTGCCAATCCTTAACCCGCCCACAACGTTATCGTCCAGCTGAATGGTTTTAACACATGGAAAAGAAAATAACTTTGGACCGTGTTTTTCGTTTGAAGTATTTTTTTTATTAATTAAACATGATATTTTAAAATTAAAAGACACCATAGTTAAAAGAAAAAGCATTGTATGAGTAATGTATTTGTTAGTTTAGCATTGTATGAATAATGTATTTGTTAGTTTAGCATTGTATGAATAATGTATTTGTTATTTTAGCATTGTATGAATAATGTGTTTGTTAGTTTAGCATTGTATGAATAATGTATCTGTTCGTTTAGCTTTGCATTAATTGTATGAATTGCATGAATAATGTATTTGTTAGTTTAGCATTGTATAAATAATGTATTTGTTAGTTTAGTATTGTATGAATAATGTGTTTGTTAGTTTAGCATTGTATGAATAATGTATCTGTTAGTTTAGCTTTGCATGAATTGTATGAATTACATGAATAATGTATTTGTTAGTTTAGCATTGTATGAATAATGTATTTGTTAGTTTAGTATTGAACGAATTGTATGAATTGTATGAATAATGTATTTGTTAGTTTAGTATTGAATGAATTGTATGAATTGTATGAATAATGTATTTGTTAGTTTTGCATTGTATGAATAATGTATTTTTTAGTTTTGCATTGTATGAATAATGAATTTGTTAGTTTAGCATTGTATGAATAATGTATTTGTTAGTTTAGCATTGTATGAATAATGTGTTTGTTAGTTTAGCATTGTATGAATAATGTATTTGTTAGTTTAGCATTGTATGAATAATGTATTTGTTATTTTAGCATTGTATGAAAAATGTGTTTGTTAGTTTAGCATTGTATGAATAATGTATCTGTTAGTTTAGCTTTGCATGAATTGTATGAATTGCATGAATAATGTATTTTTTAGTTTAGCATTGTATAAATAATGTATTTGTTAGTTTAGTATTGAATGAATAATGTGTTTGTTAGTTTAGCATTGTATGAATAATGTATTTGTTAGTTTAGTATTGTATGAATACTGTATCTGTTAGTTTAGCTTTGCATGAATTGTATGAATTGCATGAATAATGTATTTGTTAGTTTAGCATTGTATGAATAATGTATTTGTTAGTTTAGCATTGTATGAATAATGTATTTTTTAGTTTAGCATTGTATAAATAATGTATTTGTTAGTTTAGCATTGTATGAATAATGTATTTGTTAGTTTAGCATTGTATGAATAATGTATTTTTTACTTTAGCATTGTATAAATAATGTATTTGTTAGTTTAGTATTGTATAAATAATGTGTTTGTTAGTTTAGCATTGTATGAATACTGTATTTGTTAGTTTAGTATTGAACGAATTGTATGAATTGTATGAATAATGTATTTGTTAGTTTAGTATTGAATGAATTGTATGAATTGTATGAATAATGTATTTGTTAGTTTTGCATTGTATGAATAATGTATTTTTTAGTTTTGCATTGTATGAATAATGAATTTGTTAGTTTAGCATTGTATGAATAATGTGTTTGTTAGTTTAGTATTGTATGAATAATGTGTTTGTTAGTTTAGCATTGTATGAATAATGTATTTGTTAGTTTAGCATTGCATGAATTGTATGAATTGCATGAATAATGTATTTGTTAGTTTAGCATTGTATGAATAATGTATTTTTTACTTTAGCATTGTATAAATAATGTATTTGTTAGTTTAGTATTGTATAAATAATGTGTTTGTTAGTTTAGCATTGTATGAATACTGTATTTGTTAGTTTAGAATTGAACGAATTGTATGAATTGTATGAATAATGTATTTGTTAGTTTAGTATTGAATGAATTGTATGAATTGTATGAATAATGTATTTGTTAGTTTTGCATTGTATGAATAATGTATTTTTTAGTTTTGCATTGTATGAATAATGAATTTGTTAGTTTAGCATTGTATGAATAATGTGTTTGTTAGTTTAGTATTGTATGAATAATGTGTTTGTTAGTTTAGCATTGTATGAATAATGTATTTGTTAGTTTAGCATTGCATGAATTGTATGAATTGCATGAATAATGTATTTGTTAGTTTAGCATTGTATGAATAATGTGTTTGTTAGTTTAGTATTGCATTAATAATGTATTTGTTAGTTTAGCATTGTATGAATAATGTGTTTGTTAGTTTAGTATTGTATGTGTCATGTATATTGTTTTTCCAAGAATTGGAACACGCAATGTTTATTCCTCTCTCTCTCTCTTTTCTTACTACACACAATATTAGGACGTTTAGTAGGAAAACAAAAGGTTCTAGGTAATGTTGGGATTCTGTGTTGATCTCAAATTCTCAGAGTCTGAGAACGACTCATTATTTAATAGGGGAAGTTCCTATCGTTTTTGTTATGAGTTTTGTAATGATACCATGATTTTCACCCCTACTGGTAATGGGTCTATCCCTTGCACCACTCGGATAGTATTTAATGATTTGTTTTGTCTGAAAGACAGAGAGTTTCAAAATATGTTCCTTTGAGAACGTTTGTGTTTGCACTATTTTATTCTAACTGTACATAATAGATATATTGTATATATTGAACATACCACCTGAAATAAACTATCAACAACAGTTACACTGAAGCTTCCTTGTCAAGTTACTATTCTATTGTGTTGTATACATTACTATAAGATTTATCTACTACTCTAATGTACAAGAAAGGAAATGTTGGAATACAAATACTGAATTTGTGCCCAGGACTATAAGAAGAGTTCGTGTAATACTGAAACATAAATACTAATAATTAAAGTCGCCCCTAGGACTAACGAGAATTATCAGCAAGATCTACACAGCTCTGGCCACAAGGGGATTGTGGACGTAACAAAATTTGGGGGCTCGTCCGGGATATTTGAGTTCTACTTTTCCTGACCTAGGATTGACAAAATTTGGTGGTCTGGTTCGGTAGATTTGAGTTCTACTTTTCTTGATCTAGGATTGGAAAAAATTTGTTGATCTCGTCTGGAAAATTTGAGTTATATTTTTTCCTGACCTATAAATATTTTGTGACATTAGTAGTACTGAGAGCGGCATATTTGTGTTTCGTTTTCTAGGACTGTGAAACTATTCTTTTTAAAAAGAGGAGAGAACTGGTTTGTGTATTTATTCCTTGGGAAGTGTGAAGATTCCACGAAGTGTGTAATATTATATTGTGCAAATTTCTGGACAAATCGTAAGTTGGAACTTTATATTTTATTATACAATATATACTACTCTACTATCACAAATATTTCGAACGCTATACTATGGCTTCGAATATATCAAGTGAGGAACTTAATGCCATGTCATTTGCTGAACTAAAAGAATTAGCTGAGTCCTTTGGGATTGAGGCAGGACAGGCAAGACCTAATCGTAATCGTTTGATCAAAGAAATTATGACATGTTTGAACTGGCAGAATGCCATGAACACTGGTAATGTAGTTGAAGTGGGACAGAACGATATCAATGAAGGTTATGTAGCTCCCAGTGGGGGCGAGGTAATTGCCCACGGAGACGAGGTAAGAAATATGTCATCTAGATCATCAAACAATGATGAAGATGAAGGGTTGAGTGAAAACCTAAAATTCCAATTAGCTATGAAGAGAATGGAATTAGAAAGTATGGAAAGGAGAGAAAATGAAAGAATTAGGATTGAAAGCAGAGAAAGGATAGAGATGGCACGCATGAACAGACCTGACCATCGTAGGGACAGCAATGGTATGGATATTAGAGCAATGAAGCAACACTTGCCTATATTCAGAGAAGAAGATGTTCAAGATTTCTTTTTGCTTTTTGAGAGGATAGCTGTAGATTATCAGTTCCCTGATGATAAGATGGCTTTATTGTTAAGGTCAACTCTCAACAAAGGAAAAGCATTGGACGTAGTGTTGAGTTTAACACCCGAGGAAATAAATGACTATGAAGTAATCAAAGATAGGGTGCTAAAAAGTTATTCCCTGACACCAGAAAAATATAGAAAGCTATTTAGAGACAGAAAGAAGGCATATGATCAAACTCATGTAGACTTTTTGAGACAAAAGGAGAAAATGTTAGAACAGTGGCTAAGGTCACAGAATGTAAGTTAGTTTGATAAACTCAAGAACCTAATATTGTTTGAGGAATTCAATGATTGTATTCGAGTGGATATTAAAACCCACATCTCAGACCGAGGGGTTGAAGATGTGCATGAAGCTGCTAGATTGGCAGATAACTATGCCATAATTCACGCCAGCACAAAGCCATATTATGCTGACAAACCCAAAGTGCACAAGCCAGAGCCCAAGGAGGCTAGTAAACCAAAAGAGACAAGCGAAAACAATAATAAGAACAGTGGTGTAAATAATAATAGTAACTTAGTTCATTTCAGGAAGCAGACAGATGTAAATAAAGCAAAGGTGGTATGTTTCAATTGCAAGAAAGAGGGCCACATGAAGAAAGATTGTTGGATCCTTACCAAGAAGCAAGGTGCTATTCTACACTGTGCCAGAGTGCAGAAAGACAGCAAGCAGACAGAAGAAGTGTGCAACACAGGGTCAAGAAACTCAAAAGAAATGCGGCCGGCATCGCCCATAGTTGTGGAGTCGATGGTTTTTGAGAACAGTCAATCTAAGGTAAAAGAAAATAGCTGTACTCAATCTATTATGCTTTCAGAAGGCCGTGAGGAACAGATGGTTCCTGAAGTCCCTGAAGAGGACGACCTATCCGATTTTCGACCCTTTGTCTACGAGGGGACAGTGTCGACAGAAGTCGATGTACTCAGCAAGAAGAAAATACAGATATTACGTGACACGGTTTCTGCTGTCAGCGTGATCCTGGAGGGCAGTGTGCCGTTAACGGATGCCACCAGTACCGGTGAGTCTGTTGTGCTGAGAGGTGCTAGTATGGAGGCTGTGGAAGCTCCACTGCACAGAATAAAACTCGAGTCGGATATTTGTACAGGTAACATCGTAGTGGGAGTGTGGCGCGCACTACCCGTCAAAGGCGTTTCCATGATATTAGGAAATGACATTATGGGCGGCAGAGTCACTGTCGAGCCCATGGTTAAAGTGTTGGAGACAAAGATGGCGGAGGACAAAAACCTACGTCCTGCCAATGAACGCCCAACATGTGCACTGACAAGAGCAATGCAGAAAAAGAAGTCGGTAAAGACCCCTGCTACGCCGTGTAGTGCAACGAAAGATGTGTTTGTCTGTTCTGAAGACACACATGCGAATGAAACAGTGATAACAGAAACACCTGACATCGATTTAAGTGCTACGTTCTTTGCTGAACTAACAACTGGTGATGCAACAGAGAACGATAACATTTCGTCACCAAAGCAGAAATTGGTGAAAGAACAATTTAATGACGAAGTAATAATGCAACTCAGAATGAAAGCTGTTGATGAAAAGACTGCAGATGCAATGGCGGAATGTTTCTACATGAAAGATGAAGTGTTGATGAGAAAGTCGAAACCGCTCAACTCAGGTACAAACGAGTGGGACAGTATTCACCAGATTGTAATACCTAAGTGCTATCGTCAAGATATACTGCGTATGGCGCATGATCTTCCTTTCGCTGGTCACATGGGAGTCCGAAAAACGCACCACCGTATCCTCCCTTACTTCTACTGGCCAGGACTGAGAAGAGATGTCGAACAATACTGCAAGACTTGCCACGTATGCCAAATGGTAGGACGTCCTAACCAACGAATTCCTGTCGCTCCACTCCAGCCGATACCAGCGTTCGACGAACCATTCAGTCATATACTCATTGATTGCGTGGGCCCGTTGCCGAAAACAAAAGCCGGTTTTCAATACCTGCTCACAGTCATGTGTTAATCCACTCGCTTCCCGGAAGCTATTCCGTTGCGGAACATAACAACAGTGAAGGTGGTAGACGCCCTGACAAATTTCTTTACACGTTATGGCCTACCGAAGACAGTACAGTCCGACCAGGGGACTAACTTTACTTCGAACATTTTCAAACAAGTCATGGAACAATTAGGGATAAGCCATAGGCTATCAAGTGCCTATCATCCTGAGAGCCAGGGAGCTCTGGAAAGGTTTCATCAGACATTAAAATCGATGCTTAAAAAGTACTGTTATGAAAACGAGAAAGACTGGGATAAGGGTGTGCCTTATGTACTGTTCGCTGCAAGGGAGGCCACTCAGGAATCCCTGGGGTTTAGCCCATTCGAACTTGTGTATGGACACTCAGTCAGAGGTCCGTTGAAACTTCTACATGAAACTTGGCTAACGGACAGTGAACCGATTGGACTTTTGTCATATGTAGATAAATTTAAAAATAGGCTTTATCATGCTTTTAACCATGTGAAGATTCATTTTCCACAGATGCAGGAGCGTATGAGACAGAACTATGACCGTAAAGCTACAGCTAGAACTTTTGCACCAGGTGACAAAGTTCTTGTGTTTCTACCTTTGCAAAATCAGCCTTTAAGTGCAAAGTTTAGTGGACCCTATGAGATAGAGTCAAAGCTTGGCGAGGTCAATTATTTGATAAAGACTCCTGACCGGAGACAAAAACAGAGGGTATGCCATATTAATTTACTTAAGCCCTATGTTTCCAGGGAAAAGAGTAAACCACGGGAGGTCCCCATGATTTCATTAGCTAGAGTCCCGACGGATTTATCTAGGATAGAATATAAGTTTGCAGAAAGTAAACTTAATAATACAGATGCCCTTAAGAGTTTAGATACAAGGCTAGAACATCTTCCGGTAGAAGATAAGGAGGAGATTATTGAGCTGGTACATGAATATAAGTCACTGTTTACAGATGTTCCCAGGAGGACACATCTAATAGAACACGATGTAGTATTAACTGAGGGTGCCAGGCCAATTAAACAGCACCCATATAGAGTTAACCCCATCAGACTTAAACATATTAGAGCAGAGGTGAAGTATATGTTAGAAAATGACATAGTGGAAGAATGTGATAGCGATTGGTCTTCACCCTGTGTGTTGGTACCAAAAGCCGACAACACATTGCGGTTTTGTACAGACTTTAGGAAATTAAATAATTTGACAAAGACTGACTCGTATCCCATTCCTCGTATTGATGACCTCATTGATAAGATAGGTGACGCGACGTATGTGACAAAAATTGATCTTCTCTCCGCGTACTTTCAGATTCCTTTGACGCCACGGGCAAAGGAAGTATCCGCCTTTGTGACACCTGACGGACTTTACAGGTATAAGGTCATGCCATTCGGACTCCGTAATGCCCATGCGACGTTTCAAAGGCTTATAAACACCCACACTCGCGGTATCTTCCAGTGTAATGCCTACCTCGACGACATAGTGGTGTATAGTACAGATTTCAAGACACATGACAGTCAACTACGACACTTGTTTGAACGACTGAATGACGCCAATTTGACAATAAACCTGGCTAAGAGTCAGTTTGGACATGCCACTATCGAGTATCTTGGACATGTAGTGGGTGGTGGAAAGGTTAAACCAGTAAATGCTAAAATAGAAGCTATTCAGAATGTCCCAGTGCCACAGACAAGGAAACAACTCCGTAGTTACCTTGGAATGGCCGGGTATTATCGTAAGTTTTGCCAGGACTTTTCTACGGTAGCTTGCCCCTTAACTGACCTACTAAAGAAGAACAATCGCTTTGTTTGGTCTGACAAGTGCCAAAAGGCGTTTGATGAGTTGAAGTTAAGATTATCCAGGGCACCTATTTTGGTGACCCCGCGTTTTGATAGACCCTTTAAAATTGCAGTAGACGCGTGCGATACTGGGATGGGAGCGGTGCTGACTCAGCAGGATGACCACGGAGAGGAGCACCCGGTGTGCTACCACTCACAGAAATTCAATATCCATGAACGTAATTATAATACAAGTGAGAAGGAACTTTTAGGGTTGATCCTAGCGTTAAAACAGTTTGATTTCTATGTAAACAGCTCTGGGTACCCGATATAAATACTGACCGACCACAACCCTCTGACTTTTCTCTCCAGGGTCAAGCAAAACCAGAGGCTTGTTAGATGGAGCTTATTTCTCCAAGCCTATAACTTAAACATAAAACACCTGAGGGGTAGGGACAACGTCACAGCTGATACTCTATCTCGGGTGCTACATGATTGACTGAATAACCCCATACTTCTTTTTCAGATCATCTCATTTATTCATTAAGAATGTGTCATGATAACCTATCATTCGTTTGAATTTTGATTATGGAATACCTATAGAATACTTGTATCATACAGAAGTCAAGTCTTTTGAAAGTATTAATAATTTTTATAATCATGTATAATATTGATGTTCTGATATATTTTAAATTCATTTGATTATGGAAAAGAAATTCCATTTAAATGTTGATGCATGATGCAATAAATATATAATATGCACGTATTTACTTGATATGGATGGATAAAAGTAATTGTCATCACATGCAATTAAGTGGGAAAACTTTGAGCTAGTTGATTTATTATCTTGTTTTATTTTAGTTAATGAATGGAACTAAATAATAATATGTACAATTTTTATCTTAGAAAGAGATGTAATATCAATTGGTATAAATTAATAGATAATATTGGAAATCTATTGCTAAATTGTTATATCATGGTAATAGAATGGGAAAAACTAGTGGATATTCACTATGTTGTATATAGGTTGTTATATATTCCATATATCCGGGAATGGAGGGAAACAAAGGTACCTAAAGGTGGGCACTCATTCAACCCTGAACAATCTTTTATATTAAACTTTCAAATTTGCCAAAAACGCATAATAGTGGATTACATTTTAATATTGAGATTACTGTAGTAATCGTAACTAGAGCGTATTTTCTCCTCATATTTGAGAAAAGGGGAAGTATCATCATCTTAGGTATGAACCCTGTTAATGTCAAGTTGACACTGTAATTTAAAGGGGAAGTAACCTATAGTTTGATTCGAGTTATGTATTACTTATCTTTTGGTTGGTATATTAGAAGTAAACTGTTGAAAATTGACAGAGTTTGAGCAATGTTATATTTGTTTAAATAGATTAAGACTTTTTGCAAATTTTTGCTGGAAATCCACACAACTGTACATAGTTAAAATAAGAATGACTAGAATATTTTTGAATTATTTGTACTTGTTGAGACATTAGTTAATATTAATATTAACGGGGAAATATTTGTCCATCACGTTATAATCACAATTACCATTGGGTAGTGACACTTTTTATAATTTAGTTGTGCCAGTGAGCCATGTTTGCTTAAATTGTCTTATAATCTTCCATTGATTGATGGTTGTTAAAACGATAGTGTTAAGTACGAAAAATGTACCATGTTGAGTATTACTTGGGTAATTATGGTACATTATTTCTTTCATTGGGTGGGGGCGTGTCATGTATATTGTTTTTCCAAGAATTGGAACACGCAATGTTTATTCCTCTCTCTCTCTCTTTTCTTACTACACACAATATTAGGACGTTTAGTAGGAAAACAAAAGGTTCTAGGTAATGTTGGGATTCTGTGTTGATCTCAAATTCTCAGAGTCTGGGAACGACTCATTATTTAATAGGGGAAGTTCCTATCGTTTTTGTTATGAGTTTGTAATGATACCATGATTTTCACCCCTACTGGTAATGGGTCTATCCCTTGCACCACTCGGATAGTATTTAATGATTTGTTTTGTCTGAAAGACAGAGAGTTTCAAAATATGTTCCTTTGAGAACGTTTGTGTTTGCACTATTTTATTCTAACTGTACATAATAGATATATTGTATATATTGAACATACCACCTGAAATAAACTATCAACAACAGTTACACTGAAGCTTCCTTGTCAAGTTACTATTCTATTGTGTTGTATACATTACTATAAGATTTATCTACTACTCTAATGTACAAGAAAGGAAATGTTGGAATACAAATACTGAATTTGTGCCCAGGACTATAAGAAGAGTTCGTGTAATACTGAAACATAAATACTAATAATTAAAGTCTCCCCTAGGACTAACGAGATTTATCAGCAAGATCTACACAGCTCTGGCCACAAGGGGATTGTGGACGTAACATATGAATAATGTGTTTGTTAGTTTAGCATTGTATGAATAATGTATTTGTTAGTTTAGCATTGCATGAATTGTATGAATTGCATGAATAATGTATTTGTTAGTTTAGCATTGTATGAATAATGTATTTGTTAGTTTAGCATTGCATGAATTGTATGAATTGCATGAATAATGTATTTGTTAGTTTAGCATTGTATGAATATTGTGTTTGTTAGTTTAGTATTGCATGAATAATGTATTTGTTAGTTTAGCATTGTATGAATAATGTATTTGTTAGTTTAGCATTGCATGAATAATGTGTTTGTTAGTTTATCATTGTATGAATCATGTATTTGTTAGTTTAGCATGCCATTTCACCTATGGGTTAGACGTAGTTTTGTTTTAGTTGTATTCAGCCTAAAGGGACAAGGACACCTACTATCATATCCCAGATTGTGACATTGTCACTGTTAACAGCGTCCTTAACGGTGCTGACAACGCTTAATGATAGCCTGAAAAAAAAAAGGTTTAAATGTACATTAGTTTCAGAGAGTTGAGAAAAAATAAAGAGTTAAGAAATCCATAATTTGCAGACACCCCTTTTGTATTGTATAGCACTGCGGTCCGCAACCTTTTGCTAACAGTGTGCCAAACTAGAATTTCTAAATCATTCGGCGTGCCCACAGCCTAAAAGTCAACTTGTTTTATTTTTGTATTATAACACAATTAATTTAATTCCTTAGCAAGAACAAGGCTAAAAGCAAAGGAAATTTATAGAGAAAATCGTCAAAGCGTTTATATTTACTATAAAAAAATTAAAGTGTTTGTGATTATCATCCTTTTTATTTGCGTTCATACCAAATACAATTTTTTTAAATCAAACTTTCACAATTATGGTTATTATTTTATAAACATAATCATTTGGTTGTCTTGATAAGGATCTGCTAATCAACTGCTATTATTCATTTTATTTTGTTCTCAATTTAACTGAGATTTTCTTTATTTTTATTTACTTTAACTACTATAGACCTACTATCAAACAAATTTAAGCGGAATTGATACGTAGTAATCATAAGAGCTGGGTAGTCAATGTAATGTTTCAAAAAATTTGCTTATACTTTTTTTAGTCGTATAATATTTAAATAATTTTCAAATATTTTTACAGTTTGGTCATTATAAGGCTGTAAGTTATAGTTGTTAGTCTATTAAAAAAGAAAAAAAAGAAACATAATATTAGAAATAGTAGCGCAAAAAAAAAAAGGTCAATTATCTCCCTTTACTTAAAATAAAGTTTCTAAACTAGATTCAATAGGGATGCCAAACAAAATATGTTTTGTAATAAAACAAATATTACCGACTAATTATTATTTCTTTATAAAAATCCAGCATTATGGTATTCTTTACAATATCTAATTATTAGAGGTATAAAATTAATTTTCGTTAAACGGTTGCAAATAAACATTTCCTACATTAATTGTTTGTCCATTTAACAATTGTGTTGATCTTTTAACATTAATAATTACAAAAATTGCATAATGTAATGATTAAAAAGTCTCTTATATTTATTAAATTAATAAAATCAAATTTTGTTTTAGAATTACGTCTATTTATGTTTAATTATAGAAGATGAACATAAAAACTATTTTAAATGTATGAATTAATGAGCGCTTTGTCTAGAATGCTCTTCGCTAATTTATAACGGCAGATTCATATTTAATCATTTCTGAGTATTGCAGTATTAGTGACCTCTTTGAGTGCTTAACACAGCTTTCATGTGAAATAAATACTGTTTACACGTGTAAGTAGAACCAAAAGCTGAAAGTAGAGCGAATGCCTGGCAGTTGATAATAACAGATAACTTTCCTCGCAGCTTCCTTCCAGATTTTCCCTCAAATTGGCACATTTCGATGCCCATTTTTTAATGTTTACAATTCTAATCGTCAATATCCGTCTACTTAAATAAAATTCTATACATTGAAAAAGATGAGTTCATGAATTTGAAATATTGCCTTTGTTTAGAGAAATCTGCTGTGAGTTCTTCGATGAACTTCTGAAAAAGCTCAACTATCTATCTTAATATATGCCTTAATAAAGGGAAGTACATATATTTAAATGTTTTGAAATTGATTTCACTCAAAATATATGGAAATCCATTTTCAGTGGCCTAACAGTTCAAGTGCTGTTTGACCCATTTCCTTGTAAATGCGTTCAACTTACTGAAACGTGTCACTATGTCATTCAGAAACATCGACTTTAAAAGTCAGTTTTCCTCATTAGGAACCGGAAATTGTTTTTTTTATATCAATAAAAAACTTCTCTTGGAGGTATCTCGCGTGCCTTTGAAAATCGCTCTGTGTGCCAAGTTTTGCACGAGTGCCTTAGGCTGCTGACCCCTGGAGTATAGCATATTGCTGCAACCTTACCTTATTTGTAAAAGAATAAACGTATAAGAATATTATTGTGCCATACGCTTCCCGAGCTACAAGTAGAATCTATTACTTCGATTCGTTTTTAAATGATGCTCAGCTGTTAGTTTTCTTGACTACGTTTTTTTTTACTATGTGAGACCTATCAACTATTGCCGTTGTAAAATATATTTTGTAGTATATGAAACTTACAAGCGCGGTCAGTTTGAAGACTTTCACTTACCATAACATGGAATATACAATACAAATGCCTGCCCCAACAACTCGATAGCGTGTAGAGAAACAAGCGAAGAAAGGAAAACACGTTAAACATCCGATAAAGGCTTGAAGATAAATATACAGGGCTAGACGAAATAGGAAAAAAAAACAAATAAAGTTCATTTATAGTGACTTCAAGAGAACTTCAGTATAGGGCTTCATAAATCGGAATGTTGCATGTATTTTTCTTTCAAATTTGTTCTATCATGATAACACTATGTCTAATTTGTTCTATCGTGCCAAAACTATGTCTAATTTGTTCTATCGTGCCAAAACTATGTCTAATTTGTTCTACGGGTGTCTAAAAGTTGTCTTTATTTATATTTCCTGTGTCATGTGTGTAGGATTTGTAGATATTTTGAAGCAAAACCCATCATACAATTTAAAGACCAAAAGAGTTTTTTGTAATATAAAAATTGATTTAACAGTTAATTTTGATAGTAAATACTGATTCAGTATCCGAATGCTAAGAAACTCAATTATACAAAACATTGTCTTAAGATTTTCGAGTCCTACCTCGGGCCCATAAAGGAAAATCTAGGTCCAAAGTTTTCTGTGATGTCACTAATGACACAAATGTATTTGTTATTGTGCCGAAAGCTACGGAATATGCCAGTCTGTTTTCATAGCCGTCAATAAATGGTAGTGGGCTGAAAGGAAAGACAGTAGTTAATAATAAATTTCATATATTCATACGTTCATTAATCAGTGGAATGATCAAACCGAAGCACTAAACAATCAATTGATCAATTTACCTACCTACATATCTACCTACCTACTTATCTAGCTACATACCTACATACTCCCCTCTCCTTTCCTCTCTGTCCGCCCATCTACCTACCCACCTACCTACCTGCACACGAACCTACCTGTCAGCCTACTTACCTCGCTCACTCCCGCCTTCCTTACGACCTATTTATTTATCTATAAATCTATATATCGATCGATCTGCCCGTTTATCTATCTTTCTATCCATCTATTTGCCTGTCTGTCTAACCATCTATCTATAAATCCACTTCTGTACCCATTAATCTCATCGCTGGCGAAGTTGGAAACCACCAGTACGCTTGCATCAAGAGCACACCGGTGGGTTAACGCATGGGGGACAGCCCCTGCTGCGCCTACGAGGTCTCATCGCACAGCGAAGAGGTTACGAGCCTCGATGGGGAGGAAGCAATGTGCGCAGCGATACCGCTTCAACCCCGCCCTTGTGCCTCGATGCCCATACCTGATTTGTGCAACGGGCGACAGGTATAAGAGCGAACCACCATGATAATTATCCGAGGGGAATTTCGCAGTGGGGAAAAGTAATGTAGTATATGTAGGCTGTGAACTGAGTGCATTCGTTTTCCTCTCCTTTCCCATTCGTCTCCGTTCGACGAACGGCTACGAATGTGTTACATTTTTGTAACGTCACAGAGACAATTTATGCAATACTTCCTATCACATGTTTCCTATGAACTATTTCAGACAATGTTCTTGAGAGAGGGAGAGAGAGAGAGGGAGGAAGGGAGTGAGAGAGAGGGAGAAAGAGAGAGAGGGAGGGAGGGAGTGAGAGAGAGAGGGAGGGAGGGAGTGAGAGAGGGAGAAAGAGAGGGAGGGAGGGAGTGAGAGAGAGAGAGAGGGAGAAAGAGAGGGAGGGAGGGAGTGAGAGAGAGGGAGGGAGGGAGGGAGTGAGAGAGAGAGAGAGGGAGAAAGAGAGGGAGAGAGAGAAAGAGAGAGAGAGAGGGGAGGGAGGAAAAGTAAAGGGAAAAAGAAGAGGCAGATAAGCTAAAAATAAATAAAAATGTATCATTAGTTCCAATTTCTTTGCCAATTTCTTGCCATTGTTTAGCAATAAAAACTCTGTTCGAGTAGTTATCATCAGTTTTGTCGTACAGTGCTTACCGTTTTTGCACTGCGGCGATTAAAGCTTCGTTAATTGACATTTTTGCGGCTGGTCTAATCACTTGCTGAGAGTAAACTGGGAGAAATTTTAGTCGCGAGTTAAAACGTTCGTTTTCGATTCAGCAAATGGGAGCGGCAAAAAAAGGAGAGGAACGCGAGAGGGGTGCACTCCGTTGCCTAGATTGAAATATGAGACGCTTCCGGTGATTCGGCAACTGAGAGCAAAGGTCAAGCTGGGACCATCACGAGCGGAGAGGAAAACGAATGCACTCAGTTCACAGCCTAAACGGAACGCTCTATTGAACTTACATGACCAGTGCAGGCCGACCGCCACAGACATCGGCTCGAAAAGATCTTTTCTCGAGATAGGCAAGAAACAGTATTATACAAGCCTGTTGGAAATAAACAATTTAACAGCTAATCGTTAGGCTAATAAGATGTATTCGCTTTCAGCGTTTATCTTCAATAATATGGAAGAAACGTCTGTATCATAATATTTGACTGAAATTACGGAAAAAGCGTAATACGTCATGCGCTTCAGTATAGAGAAGCGTCTGTAACATATATAATATAAGAATAAGACATTTTGAGAAAAAAAAACTTCTATTATATAACTACAACGAATAGTTTACCATTGTTAAGCCACAATACCAACATTAGAAAAACAAAGTCGGCTACATTTTAAGTGTGGGAGCTTTCGAGTTTCCAAACCATAGTCCTACTTTTAATTTTATCTAGGTAACAATTGCTCGTCCTTACGAGAAAACTTAAAAACACCAAACACATATTCCATGGTATATGACTCGTGTAAGTGTCATTAAAAAATAACTTAAAACATCAAATACATGTCCATTCTAAGTTTTGTGTCTAGTCTTGCATTTTTTATTAGAATTAAAAATTATGCTTAGTATGAAATTGAATATTCTGTCAAGTTCAGAAGTTTTTGTGACGAAAACAATGTTGTTGACTGAGGACGGGTTCTTTTCCTTGCAATGATGAAAGTTTCATTAATTGATGAAATAGCTTAGAATAGGAGTAACATATATAAAATTTGATGAGTCTAGTGTATTCCATTTATTTGTATAACTCAGACTTTAGGTTATTCGATGCTTTCGAAATTATATCAAGTATGTTTTGTTGTTATCGTGATAAAATAATGTTATTTTCTTTAGTTATCCAGTTAGCCAAACGTTAAAGTATTTATTTTGACTATCAACGCTATAATATCATATAAGTTAGACTATATCGTTTGTTACAACATAATTATTTTTTACAGTAATCTATATTTAAAAGACAATAGCTTCGAAGATATTGTGTAACCGTACAGGAAGTTTAGTTTGAAATACCCTACAGCAAATATAAATAACGAGTCTTAGAGAAATTTAAAATAGCTACAAATCTCCAAGCTTTGGTCAATAAAGTTAAACAATACACAGGTATAAAGCAGTAGTTTGGGATCATCAAACGAACAGCTTTTAGAAATAAGTAATTTTCCAAACTATTGATCTAATGACCCAACCAATAAGTGTCCACTTACAGCAGGAATAAGAATCCAATTGTTCACATAGTAAATGTTAAAGTCTTCCAGGACCATTGTGAGAATTAAAACAATGATTATAATTGCCTTGTTTATACTTCATTCAAAGTGATATCACGGATGATATATTATTTCATTGCAATATCGTAGAGTTTCAATACACCAATATGAGTGAATAAAAATACTTGAACTTTCTATATCTCGCAAGATAATAAAAATGAAAAACGAAGCTAGGATCAGCATGTGCATATTATCACTGTTATCTTGGTTCGTTTGTTATCATCGGATAAATATTAGACATATGTTGGATATTTGTAAACAGTAAATATCTATTTTTATTTTTGTCGATAACTGGCCTATAATAGTATGTAGGTCATACACATATTCACAAATGTATCTGTCATCAGTTCATTATGAAATGGCTTCTATTTTCTTGAATTGATTTGAGTTCTTAAAAACAATTATACAAAGCTTTATAAGATATCTTGCAAAGAATGGCAATAAGTTATCTCGTGAGAACACATTCTATAGCTTAGCTTGTATGCTGTATCTGAAAGCCCGTTTAAGCCAATCGAAGAAGCAGTAAAACAATAACAGTTTTAAATATGCCAAGTTTGTTAAACACTACTCTTTATAGATATGGTGCATATATTTAATATTGCTGGCAAATTTACCATACAAAGTTTTTTTATTTATCTTATAAAGAATTGAAAAGAAAAAATATATTTGTATATTAAAATAGGGGACAATCTATCTAAGACTTATCACTTAGTCTTATTACCGCTAGGTCCCAAGAAGATTCGCGGTGTCGAAACTGCAGAAAGGCGGTAGAGGCGGTCGAACACATGCAACCGTGTGCGCCGACCCTTTACGGCAATGTATTGAATGTATCACAACAGCCTGATTCATCGGATTTAATTCTCCGAGCCCTAAGAGAGTAATCTCGGGCTCGCTTTCTCTCGCTGAGAAGTGGAGTTCTAGTCTAGTACTATCCACGTTGGGCAGCCTCGCCTGACATTTTCCTTACCACTCCCTAGTATTAATATTTTTTAGTTTTTCAATCTCTAGGTAGGACATCTGTGAGGCATAATATTCTTAATTTATCTAAAATATGATTGCATATGTTTAAGACAATTTGATTTAAATTATCTTCATTTCAAAGTGGCAGTAGAAAATGTAATGGGTTACTTGAACTAGTAAGTAAAGAAACAACTTAAAGTAAATTAACCTGCGGACCAAACTGATCATAGGGATACAGGGCTTGTGAAGCAGTGTTAACCAGTTTCTGTGGCCACGGCATACTAGGGAATGTGTGGGCAGCACAATGCCCAGCCGCCTTTTACTTTACCCCAACTAATGTCAGGTGGCCAGAAGAGCTGGTTAGACTCAGGGACACCCTCAAGTCCCGGGAGAAATCCTAGTCTTTTTCAGGATTCGAACCCAGAACCTTCGGATCGCTTACCGAAAGCGCTGCCGCTCGGCCACCGTCCCCGATAAGAAACAACTGAACAAAATGCAAGTCTATACTTAAACTATAAATAAGCGTAAGACGCATCAATCTTCTGTATGAAGGAGTTTCTATTCACTATAAGCTAAGAGCCCCAAGTATAGCTGCACAATGGGCAATGGGGAGGGTTGGGGGAGAGACATGGTCTACGGGCTACACATTTCAAGATAAGGTACCCAATCTTATCTAAAAAAAAACAACAACAATACCACAACTGAAGCTGGAATTTCTAAACTAGGTTTTAAGTGTGTATTTATTTTGTATTATGATTGGTTGCTTTTAGGCCAAAGTTCTCGAAACTTGTAATTTTTCTTTGCATAAATTCAGACTTAACAATTCTGCGGTTCACGGTCTCACTGAAAGAGCTCGTCCCACAGAAGTTACAAAATGTTAATCTAAATATTTTTCATTGAAATAAAATTACAAAAGAAAACTACCAGAAATATAGCCTATAACGTGAAGTGTGTCAAAACCATTCATTTCGAACCTACAAGGTATGTATTATAACTAAACACTCGAGCTGCTAAGTCTATACGCAAGTTGACTAAATAAGTGTACACTATTTATTAGCATTATCTTGTTTTTAAAATTCGTAAATCTCTAGTTTTCAGATAGTTTGTAGAATAGTATGTGCCATTTTATTTTGTGGTTTGCGTTATACTGTTCTTTATTATTAAACTACAATCTACAATGATGCATTCTTTGGCGTAACAAGTATTCATTTATAATAAAGCTTTCATACCGAGAGGTTATTGCGGCTATCCAACCCTAAGCGCCTAGGGCGTCCGCCACTCCGCACCCCTCTAGTTAAACTACTGGATACATTATTCACTATGTACTAGAAAAGCACGAGGTTTGAAAACTTGCAATGTAAAATGTTATTTTGTTCATATCCTATTGTCGTAGATGTTGACGAAGTGGCACGTTTTCATGGTTAAAAGAAAACAAATAGAAAATCAAATCTGGTTCTTCTTGCGGACGTTGTCCCAAATAATTTTTTCATTTCATATTCTTTGAGATACACGAAGACTGTATATGTTTTGATCGAAAAAAAAGTAATGTTTATTGTAGCTTACCTCGTGGACCGAGATGGGTGTAATGTTCTTTATCTGTTTTTAAACCCGAATATTTGACTGTTTAGAAAAACGTAATTACAGATAATGAAGCCGAATAAGAATGCATATAAAATGTAATATGAACTTTAAAGTTTAAAGTCATTCTTAGAATATACTTATACCTTTTACATACAATTTGTAACAAATGTTTCATGTTTTTTCAATTATCTTTTAACTATTTTAACATTACGTTCATTGTAAAATGAAGCGAATTTTTTTTTTAAAGTGATAATAGAACGTTTGTTGAATATTTTGCCTGAAAATTTTCACAATTTAACTCTTTCTATACGTTTAGCCATGCTGTATGCCGTAACGTTATGGCTCGGCTTAATTTTACGTATGGAAAGAGTTAAAGGTACTGTTTTTTAATTACCGCGCGAACTGTGCTTAAAGCAACGAGATTGAAAAGCAAACGGTTTATGTTATAACTATGTACTCAGATCAGTAAGTTTCAAAGTATAGGGCCAAGAATACATTAAAAAAAAAACAGCAGCAATTAATTTTTTGTTTTGTGTTTTTGTTTGTTTTTTATCTTCCAGGTATCATGGCTATTCTAGATACACAAACCGTTTATTACTTGATGTTAATTCCTGCGGTAAGAAAATATATGGATTTGTTTCTTTTTTTTTTTTTTTGCTTTTGCTTTTTCATTAATTTGAGTTGAATTATGGCTGAGAAGCTCACAATAAGCGCTTATTGTGAGCTTGAAACGAAAATGTAATACATCTTAGGGAGGTTGCAAAAATGAAAGATGAAATAAAAAAAACACACCCTCCATCCCTGCTTAAATATTTCTATAAACATAAATATGTTGATATATATATATTTGCTGGTGTTGTGTTCTATTAACTGTGGGTCTGATTGTGTGTGTTTGTGTGTGTGTCTCGTAGATACAACAAAGAAAATAAATATATGCAGCGGTTTTCCATAATAAGATTCAAATATAAACTTAAGGCACAGCCTTTTTGTAGAGGAAAAGAATTGCAGAAAGTATAAATACATTGTCCTGTCTATAATTGTCACTATAATTGTGCATTAGTCACTAAAATAAATTATCTGAACTAGCGAAGAGGATAACAAATCTCAACATATTGATATGCCTCTTTTTATATTCACTCTCTCTCTTTCTATTATTTGGACGCTCCCCCCTGTGGAAAATAAGACAGCAACAAAATTCCGCCACGCCTGCCTGTCCTGGGCGATCCAACTAAATTCATGCCCAGTTTTTGTTCATGGCCATAACTTCATCTTCCATTGTTCTTCTCCATGTTCTCAATGGTCTATCCCACTTCCTTTTCTTTTCTTTGGTTTGCATCTCATTGATCAATGATAGTAAGTATATTTCTGTCCATGTACAGAACATGGCCATCTTTATATATTTTCTCCTGTTCCCATTCTAACTTCGTTGTTGGGGGATGTGGTCTTCTCAGTGGATCTTTGGAATTCACCGTGGAAATCTTACTCTACAGCCTCTGAAGCAACTTTCATCTTTTCTATTGGTCTTCAATGACTCTGCAACATAGAAAAAGACTGTTTTTTTTCTCTGAGTACAGTGAAGAGTATTTCCATTACTGTTTGTTTTCATAGCCTGTATGGTGGAGATTTCCATTGCAATGCTTCCATGAGCTTAAATAAAGCTGCCAAGATATTTAAAGTTCTCTATTTCTTCTATTTCCATACCGCTGCCATATGTCTGTTGAGAGCTCTTAGTCTTTACTATCATTAGTTATACAGTAGAACAGCACAGAAAAAGTAAAAGAATAATATTTCCCTTTACAGATTTCCATCGCCTTAATTTTAATATTTCTGGAGAAAAGAAAATGCCGACCGGATGTATGCTCAGGGCGTCCATCATTAGCTATGTAAGTCCATCTAGTTTCCGTACTATTGTAAGAATAGTTTGAAGACCTTTCTCTTTGGCTAGTGGTCTTGTCCCTTCTCCATCCTAACATAGGCAACTGAATTGTGAAACGAAAGCGCAGAAAGAATTCTAAATTTAATAGCATGCAAAGATGTGCTTTATACACATTCCTTTTTAGTATTGCTATTACTGTTTCCCCTTCGTTCTCCATACGAGGATCTGTTGAAATGATCAAGTTTTCTGAAGGAGCAGGCATCTTCCTGAACAGTCCTAGCAGCCAGACCCGGGCTGTTTGCTAAAACTCCAAAATTAATAGAGCGTCCATTGTCTAGCGCCTCTGACATCGTGCTCAGTGATAATTATGCATACATTATATCATTATAGACATATATATTTACATTGGTATATCATTAACATAGTCGGCTCCTTTTTCGGAAGTTGATTTTGTGTATTGTTTCAGACCTTTCCCTTCACTCGATGGTTTTGAGAATCGACTAGCATATGCTGTAGCCTTTGGAATTAGCCTTGAAATTATTATAAACGTATTATTTACAGCGTTCAATTTGGGTATCGATTTTATTCATAAAGGTGAGAAAAAAAAACTAATTTGATACCATATATTTCATTGTGTTGTATTTATTTTACGCAGGTATTAATACGCTTTTAAGAGCGTAGCCAAAGACTTGCAAAAGTAAAAGTTTCGCTCTATTGTAGGGCATGAATCAGTTTCAAAACAGTTTAATGTACGGTGGTCTGCCGAAAACGTTTTTAGTTTCGAAATTAGTATCATTGGCTACTATCTACCTGTGATGGGAGCCATCCCTTCGTTAGTAATAGTAACTTTAGCTAGGCTTTGTGGTGACCACTAGCTTTCGTGAAAGAATGTAAGTAATAGTTTTTGGTGAACTCGAATCATTTTTTTTTTACTTTTTATTTCGCTAGGACAGTTTAAATTTAAATGTACTTAAAACGAAAATCCATGAAATTAGACCTACATGGTGCAGGATATTTCCGGTCTTGAAGGTTTTATACTAACTGTATAGATCTAAAGCTTATAACATGTAGAAATTATTGTAGCTAAACACTTATGAGTTATGTCATATGGGCTCAAAGGCCTTACACAACTAGTGGGCCAAGGCTTATTGAAAAACAGTTTTATTAACTTGATCATGAGTCTTGTACTATCATAGAAGATATGATTCGTATACATATAAGACAACGCTCAGTCCAGTCAAACTAATAGCATGCCCTACTCTACCGCTCAGTTTTGCAATCTCCAATAATTAGGTAAACTAAAATTGCACATCACAAACTGATTTCCTTCAAAACTTATAGTGCAGTACCTTTAACTATAATATACATGGACCGTTTGCTTTAGAATTTCTAGTATATGATGACTTGAAACACTGATTTTCGGAATTCCCGATTCTTAATAAAGTAATTGCTATACAGGAAAAAGTTCGTTTTATTTACTCGCTATGATTTTCTCAATGAAAAATTAAAATCGAAAGTTGTACAGAGCGGAAACATTTATAGATTAGTGTTGTGTGCGCACGGAAAAAGAACATAAGCTCTAAAAATAGAGCAGGCTGTCCATCTTATTAGAGTCAATGATAATAGGATTAATAGGCCTACAAGTATTCATTTAAAGTCAGAAAAAAATGCGATTTAATAAAACGGAACTTGTATGACAATTACTTTATTTAGAATCGGGAATTGCAAAAAAAAAGACGATAATAGCATAAAAAACTAAAGCAAGCGGTCCATGTATATTATAGTCTATGGTAGTAGGCCTACTATCACTCCAGCTATTTATACAACAATACCTATACTAAAACTGTACACTATATATAACATGGAATATATTACAAGTTGAATATAAAACTGTAAGTTTTTTTAATCGATCAAATCGTTGTTTATAAGACTTATTACCTTCGCTAGTTTTCTACGGATTATTTCAAGTTCTGATCACCAGCCTGCTGACGTATCCTTTCTTTGCTTGTATCAGCACAACATATAGAGCAGCTGGCGCCATCATAAATATACTTTATTGTTCAATATGGTATGTTATAGATATACACAGTTTATAATATATTCTGTTAATGTTGTAAATTGACAATTCATCTGGTTCGATGAAGAATAAGAGTGTCATTATTTACATTTTATTATTATTATTTCTTCAACAATTTTCGAAAATGCATTAACGTCTTATTATTCTCTTTATTATGCATGTCGTAGATTTCAGATAATACATAAGTTTACTTAACTTTTCAATAGAGATATAGAATTATATTTTGCATTTGCATGTACGTTACTGTATGTTAACCAAACTTACCAACAGAACTCTCTGGAACATACAAAACAGATTGTTGTTGTGCTGTTGTTGCTTTTTTGTACAACAACAGACTCAGTCATTAATTTTGTATTGCAACAGGAGCAATTTATTGTATATTTTAATCTAATATTTTGCAGGCTTATGATTGACGTTGTCTATTGTGAACAATGTTTTAAAGATCATTCAAATTCAGTAAGTTGAAACAGAAATGTATGAAATTATTGGTGTAAATGCATCATTAAATTTGGATACAATTTCTAATGATAATATTAAAGAAATGTTTAAGTAGATTTCTTTTAATAACTTTAACAAACAGTCTTAATAAGGCAATATAAGAAAAATATTTGTTTTATCGGCATGCATCTGTGAATGATGCGATAATTTATTCTTGGCAATGTTTTATTTTCTGGCCGTCTCAGCAATGTGACTCTTTTTTCCAATCACTAGGCCATTTGGGGCTCTATCACCATCGTGATTTCGAACGTAACTGAAGTCAATGTATGATTCTACTTGTGGCTGCGTGTATACCGATATTTACAAATTTAAAAAATCATCATCAACGATAAACCAAATAGATGTCCAGTATCAATCATGGTATTAAATTTGAGTTGCTTGCTGCACTGCTTCCATAAGTTTCGATGTGATTGTGGGATCTAAGGAAAACATCGACACCCACCAAAGCAACTCAAGAACTTTGGTAATAACTGAACAAATTGAATAAATGAATACCAAAGAAAAAAGCTAGCATGAAGCACCAGTGACGAAGACATACAGTAACAACCACACGGCAATTACTGTCAACACAGCACATCTCAGCATTACCCTCTCACACAAGCACACACACACACACCATTCACTTCAATGCCGTCCTCTAGGACAGGGGTCGAAAACCTTTTGATAATAGTGTGCCAAAGTAGGATTTATAATTCATTCAGCGTGCCAACAGCCTAAAGGTCATCCTGCTCTTTTCTCGTAAAAGAAAATTGAATTGCTTTTTTAGGGGTCTGCGTGCCAAGTCTGGCATGCGTGTCGTAAGTTGCCGCCCCACCCCAAGGGTCCCCACGCTGTTGCAGTTTTTCCTTTCATACCCTGGCTAATCTTCCTTATTGACACTTTCCCCGTAGACATTCACTCACATCATTATGACAACTCACATCATTATGACAACACACATCATTATGACAACACACATCATTATGACAACTCACATCATTATGACAACACACATCCCCTTTTCCTCATTAACTGTTGTTGTTGTTTTTTTACATTTAGCAAAAAAATATTTTCTGTTTTCAGGAATTCCAGAAGTTACCATACCAACAACTTCTATTGATAGTGCCAAAATTAGCGTGTGAAATTATTCTTATATTTTACTGCTGCTACACCTTGTACAGAAGCCGGAAAAGTAAATCAGCTATTAGTAAGGTAAAGTAGAGAATTTCTCTTATATCAGTGGTTGTACTTTCTTTTAACACTTCCTCTTTGATATGGCTAATTTGTAAGATATGTTATAAACAAAGCGTTGTTTTGTAAGGCTTGAAAGAAAAAAAATAACGTCTAAAAGATTAGTTGCAAATTTTTTCAGCAACATGTGTAACATGTCATTATTATTTTCTTACATAAAAAGATAGAGAAAAGCTATTAATAAATTTCGGTTAACCATTAATCAAGTTTTAATGAGCTCAGGTTGTAGATCTATTTGTACATTTCATTTTTATACTTTAAAATGCATCTTATCGATGAGAAATCTAGACCAATTAAAACGTCACACTATTCAATTGGTTCTGATAGCAATTCCATAAGTCTCAGGTTTAAATCGATGGAAGCATCTGACATTTTCCCTAGCTCTGTTGGTGTCATGAGTCTACCAGATTATAATGGGTAGGCAGGCATATCTGCATTAGTAAGGAAAAGTAAAGGCGTCTGGGCATTATACTGGCTACATAAGCCCATTTTATGCAGTGACCTACATGGTCTCAAGTGTAACTGTACTCTTTTTTTTTACTCTTGTCTATGTAACTAGGATTAAAACAATGTAAAATAATTCAAACTAGGAATAACAATGAAGGAAATGTTTATGTCATACAGAAGGAGTCGGCAACCTAAGGCACGCGTGCCAAGTCTTAGCTCGCACAATGAATTTCAATGGCACGCGGAAGACACACACAAACTTAATTCAAGTCTTTTCTACAGGAAATTGATATGCGGTGTAGGTTTATTTTTCTGGCTGTTGGCACGCTGAATGAATCAGATATCAGTATTGACACAAGGTTGCCGACCGCTGTCATACAGGATAGAGTTATTATGAAAAGAATGTATGCACGGTGATACATTTCCATTACAACGGATCATTACAATTTATATTCAAAGTATACATTTTGGTTTCTTCACACACGCCCTTAGCGTATAGCAGGAGCTGTTAGACCACATCAAGTTGAACATGTCCGCTGGGTGTTTAGAAAATCTAGAGATAAAATTTACCAAGCGTCATTGACAGAATCTCAGACATCCTTTGTTGCTTGCATGTAAATAGATTGTTATTAAAGCTTTTTGTAAACTTTGCTATTAGTTTTACAATATTAAAAAGTCTTTAATATCTTAATTTAAGATATGTACGCCTGCACGCCTTCAATAGTTTTTACTGGCTTCAATTCTAAATAATTTCTAAACATAGAAACTTAAATTTGACTCCAAATAAAGTGTGTTTTTTTTTATATTTTTTGTCCCCCACAAATTAAAATTTGTTGTAACACTATTTGTAACTATTTTTTTCTTGTAAAAAAAAATCACCTATAGACGAACTATTTTGTGTTTTTTTTTTCAGGAATAAAAGCAAAAAACTCAAGTTCTTTACTAATTTACATTTCTTCAAGTACCCAACGAAAATTGTGTCCCTTTTTATCTTTCAACTAATTTTAATATATGTGGTAAAGTAACTTGTTTGTTAAAAAATACAATAATAGTTTTAAAATAGATACAGTACATGTATTTAAAAAAAATATAAATAATAATTATGGAAACTAAAAAACCATCAAACAATAGTGTGATATTATTATTATAGGCTTATTGGCAAATAAAATGAAATAAAAAAGCGTTGTAGGCATTCCTGAGCCTCTCGTAAAATTAGTTTACCAAACACATACAGAAGGTTTATTAACTTGAAGCCTTTACGAAATAATGAACATTAAAGTTTTGTTGTTTAAAAACTACATTTTCATATATTTATGTAATTTCTTGATTTATCAACTATCAGTTAACAATCGGCGGGATTTCACTGATTTCACTCATTTTATACCTTGTATCACTGCTGGATAATATCATCAAAGATTTCTTGTCAGACTCTTTGGTTAGGACTCTAAAAGGTTAGTCGATGAAGCAGAGTGTTTAGATTAATTAAGACTGCTTGATGGAGGTATCTATTTTTGTCTCACATACTACAATCTTTACAGACGATTGTTGTGGATTAATCTTATCGCTTTTTTTATTATTAGTTTTGTTCTTAAGGATTGTAAATTGTACATTTGTTGGTTGTGTTCATTAAATCATGTCAATCCATTCCATGTACAGGTCGAGAAAATATAATTTATTTGAATTTATCCTTGCATAGAGAAAAAAGTTTTGTATTTTATCTATGTTTTTTTCTGAGTAATTACGTCATACAATTTAGAGTTCCTCCCTTTATGTATAGTGACCACTTCGCTTTTTAAGATTTTTTCCTAAAGTGTTTTTACTTGACTTTTATCTATGTGGGGCATTTTTTTTGTAAATATGTACCTTTAGCATTTATACTTTAGTCTAATATATTACGTGTTACAGACACTCCTTCTATATAGAAGATTATTGTCTTCAAAGGTGATTCAATGAAGATTGTGTTTATTTTATTTTTAAAAAATTGGTCCGCAAAAAAAGTCCGCACGCCAAATGTATAATCATTGTATAGAATGAATAGTGTACATTTTTTGTATAAACGTATTTTAAATATCTTTTGAAACAGCTTGTTTGGCATTACCTTTTGCACTCGCCATCCTAAATGCTCTCTATAACTTGGTGATGTTTGTCAGAAACTACAGGTAGATTTTTTAATTGATCAAATCTCGTTCAGTTATTGTTGTTTAAATTCTTTTTTAACATATTAAAAGACATTTCAATACTATTTAATTTAAGTAAGGCAACATTAGCCTAATGCAATCAGTCTACTTTTAATCAACTAATCTAATTAGTCAGTACAGGATAGAATTATTGGGACAAGAAATTATGTAACGCATTATGTAAAAACAAATGGGTGCGTAAGATAAATTTTGAAAGTCACACAAGAAAAATCTGTAGAACGATTAGACGGGATATAGTGCATTGTATTAGCTTAGTAGCTATCTAATACTATAACTTGTTCAAGCTGTGAAACATATACTGCAGCAAATAGTGTAAAAAATAATGTCCTACTGAATGAAAATATACACTTGCCAAATTCTTCTTCCAAAAAATTCTTGCCAAACCTGAAGAAACAATGGAAACAGATGTTTTGGGATATTTCCACCGATAACAATCCTTTTTGGGAATCATTATATGCAACTTAGTCACACAATTTAAAAAAAAACAGCTATACATTTATGAGAAAGTCTTAATGGAACAAAATACTAAATTATTTTTAAAGAATATGGAAAAATACATTTATATCTATTTAATTGTCCTACCCACAGAAGCATTGACTCTTTAAGACATCTACATAAGTAAATATTTAACAATCCAAACTTAAGACTTGACGGACATGACTCATAGTGTAACAAAACGGAATAATATTGAACCTTTTGTAAACATAATAATGTTGAACAAAATTAGCCTCCTTTTCAAAAAATAAACTGGAGTCAATGCAGTTTGAAATTTGATTTCAAAAATTAAAAAATAGTAGTAAAACATCCATAAACAGGTCGAATTGATTTATAGGTCTGTAGGTCTTCAACACTTTTTGTCAAAACAACAAGAAAGGAAATGAATTCTTTTAATATTTAATTCACATGTTTACCACAAAAACCTGCGGTCTCGAGATATTTTCAAAAAAAATTTGTTATGGCGATACGAATGTTGATAATATAGATGCACGAGGTTTCGAATATATTTTATATCATCCAATTGGATGACACGGACACTTAAAATGATGAAAATGATGACACAACTGGGAAATTAGATCATTTTCCTATTGATTCTTGTTTAGACTCGTGTAACTTCACAATGGCGGCCTTATCTGACAGCCGTGACCTAATCTTCTACTTTCTCATAGACAAGCGACTCGTTGTAAAAAACATTAACTTTTCTATTGAAGATTATAGTATTTCTATAACAGTTTGTATGCAATATCACCATTCGTGTTCCCAGATATCATATGCTGAAGTTATATCAAGGCGAGAAACATTTTATTGCTGATTGGCAAAACTCATCCAGCTCTACATTGGTGAGTATTGGCCAATACAATATAGGCTAGAATAAATATAAACACTATGGCAGTATTATTGAAAATACATACATGAAATGCTTAAAACATGTCTAAATTAAATGTCGTACAAAGCAACCATTTTGTTATTTAGGAATGTGACTAAACTAAGGCACATTGTGCATGCAATTAAAAACGTTTTAACTGTCTTTTGATAGGCTTCCAATTTGAATTGTATCGGTTACGTTATCGTCTTTGCAATTTGGAGTAAGTACATACCTTTCATATAGAATGATAGATAGATAGATAGATAGATAGATAGATAGATAGATAGATAGATAGATAGATAGTTAAATAGTAGGCAGACTGAGATATACAGAGAACTAAATTATCGTAAGAGATTATAGACAATTTATTGGCTCATTTTACTGACACATTACCGACACATTAACATTACTAGCACATTACCAGTGCATTTATGACATACTACTCACACATTACTGACACATTACTAATATATATCACTGACAAATTATGGGTATATTACTGACAAATTACTGATATAAGCTTATACTGACACATTAGTGACATATTACTGATATAGTACTGGCACATTAATAATATATTACTAACACACTACTGACACATTACTGAGAAATTACTGACACATTGCTGACACATTACTGACATATTACTGACACATTATTGATATATCACTGACACATTACTGATATATCCCTGACACATTACTAACATATCACTGACACATTAATGTCATATTACTGACACATTACGCATATATCACTGACACATTTCTGGCACATAAACATATAATAATCACTTCTCTCATAAAGACGAACAATAATAAATTGGTATTATCCTGTGTTCCAGGCTTTTTTCTAACTACGATAGCAATATTTTTAATTGTTGTAATTTGCATTGGAGGGATTTACTTCTGTGTTAAATACGACGGCATGGCTACGCTGGGGAAATTAATAGGTACAAGTTTACTGTAAGTCAAATTTGAAGCATTTTAAAAATTTTGTTGAGTAAGCTGAATAGATACATTTTAATACACAGCTTAAGTTAGAGAAATGACTTAATATTACTGCATGCTCTTCATATCATATCATATCATATCATATATATATATAAATCTCAAAAGGAATATGTATGTATGTGGCTGGCTGGCTGGCTGGCTGGCTGGGTATGTACATACCGCATAATCTTTTTAAATACTGGACATAAAAACGTGAAATTTGCTACAAATATTCTTTGCGTTACGGCGGTGAACACTGTCAAGGTTTTAAAAAAATTAAAATGACCGCAGTGGTCAGTTTGGTCAAAAAACGTGAAAAAAACACAACTTTTGATTCACATTGTCTTTGCCAGTACAACTTTTTATAGTTTTTCGTCACAAAGTTAGAAAAAAAAAGGATGCGCTGAGATTATTTTTATGACGTCATCAATCTTTGCGCATGGATTTTATAGCAATGAAGGGACATTTTTCATTCATGTTTAAATTGACGTCATCAAACTATGTGCATGGATTTTATTATCTCAACTCAATGACGGGAACAAATTTTTTTTCATGTTTAAATTGTCTACGTGCCGTAAACAACATAAATTCTTTACACTACCAATACTGTAGTTGATTTTCTTAATCTATCACTACTTTGATACTTTACACTATGAATACATGACTTAAAGCTAATTAATAATTTAAAACTTTACAAACATAGGACAAAGCAAATAGATTTAGCTTTTTTTTTCTGTTTTCGGAAGTAATACCGACGCATTACTAAGCTTATTTAAACGCAGTGGTCCTGGTTACACTCTATATTTAAGCTTATAATTATATGGCGTCATCAAATTTTGCGTATTTATGCGTTTAAGAAGGGAACAAAATTTTGTTTTAATTTGCGTCGTAATTTGTAGAATGCAATATTTAAATGGTTTAAGTAAAAAAATTAAGTTACCGGAAAATACTTTATCCCCGCTTAAGACAATTGCTTATAACTCCATGGGTTATTTTATCCAGTTCCGAGAACTGGGCACCTTTAGGCTTATCGCCTTGGTAACGGCCATTGTTTTAATTACCGGGCAATGTTTAAATTACCGGGCAATGTTTATAATACCAGGCAATGTTTAAATTACCGGGCAATGTTTAAATTACCGGGCAATGTTTATAATACCGGACAATGTTTAAATTACCTGGCAATGTTTAAATTACCGGGCAATGTTTATAATACCGGGCAATGTTTATAATACCGGGCAATGATTAAATTACCGGGCAATGTTTATAATACCGGGCAATGTTTATAATACCGGGCAATGTTTATAATACCGGGCAATGTTTAAATTACCGGGCAATGTTTAAATTACCGGGCAATGTTTATAATACCGGGCAATGTTTATAATACCGGGCAATGTTTAAATTACCGGGCAATGTTTATAATACCGGGCAATGTTTATAATACCGGGCAATGTTTATAATACCGGGCAATGTTTAAATTACCGGGCAATGTTTAAATTACCGGGCAATGTTTAAATTACCGGGCAATGTTTATAATACCGGGCAATGTTTATAATACCGGGCAATGTTTAAATTACCGGGCAATGTTTATAATACCAGGCAATGTTTAAATTACCGGGCAATGTTTAAATTACCGGGCAATGTTTAAATTACCGGGCAATGTTTAAATTACCGGGCAATGTTTATAATACCGGACAATGTTTAAATTACCGGGCAATGTTTAAATTACCGGGCAATGTTTATAATACCGGGCAATGTTTATAATACCGGGCAATGTTTAAATTACCGGGCAATGTTTAAATTACCGGGCAATGTTTATAATACCGGGCAATGTTTATAATACCGGGCAATGTTTAAATTACCGGGCAATGTTTAAATTACCGGGCAATGTTTATAATACCGGGCAATGTTTATAATACCGGGCAATGTTTAAATTACCGGGCAATGTTTATAATACCGGGCAATTAAGTATGTATGTGGCTGGCTGGCTGGCTGGCTGGCTGGCTGGGTATGTACATACCGCATAATCTTTTTAAATACTGGACATAAAAACGTGAAATTTGCTACAAATATTCTTTGCGTTACGGCGGTGAACACTGTCAAGGTTTTAAAAAAATTAAAATGACCGCAGTGGTCAGTTTGGTCAAAAAACGTGAAAAAAACACAACTTTTGATTCACATTGTCTTTGCCAGTACAACTTTTTATAGTTTTTCGTCACAAAGTTAGAAAAAAAAAGGATGCGCTGAGATTATTTTTATGACGTCATCAATCTTTGCGCATGGATTTTATAGCAATGAAGGGACATTTTTCATTCATGTTTAAATTGACGTCATCAAACTATGTGCATGGATTTTATTATCTCAACTCAATGACGGGAACAAATTTTTTTTCATGTTTAAATTGTCTACGTGCCGTAAACAACATAAATTCTTTACACTACCAATACTGTAGTTGATTTTCTTAATCTATCACTACTTTGATACTTTACACTATGAATACATGACTTAAAGCTAATTAATAATTTAAAACTTTACAAACATAGGACAAAGCAAATAGATTTAGCTTTTTTTTTCTGTTTTCGGAAGTAATACCGACGCATTACTAAGCTTATTTAAACGCAGTGGTCCTGGTTACACTCTATATTTAAGCTTATAATTATATGGCGTCATCAAATTTTGCGTATTTATGCGTTTAAGAAGGGAACAAAATTTTGTTTTAATTTGCGTCGTAATTTGTAGAATGCAATATTTAAATGGTTTAAGTAAAAAAATTAAGTTACCGGAAAATACTTTATCCCCGCTTAAGACAATTGCTTATAACTCCATGGGTTATTTTATCCAGTTCCGAGAACTGGGCACCTTTAGGCTTATCGCCTTGGTAACGGCCATTGTTTTAATTACCGGGCAATGTTTAAATTACCGGGCAATGTTTATAATACCAGGCAATGTTTAAATTACCGGGCAATGTTTAAATTACCGGGCAATGTTTATAATACCGGACAATGTTTAAATTACCGGGCAATGTTTAAATTACCGGGCAATGTTTATAATACCGGGCAATGTTTATAATACCGGGCAATGTTTAAATTACCGGGCAATGTTTAAATTACCGGGCAATGTTTATAATACCGGGCAATGTTTATAATACCGGGCAATGTTTAAATTACCGGGCAATGTTTAAATTACCGGGCAATGTTTATAATACCGGGCAATGTTTATAATACCGGGCAATGTTTAAATTACCGGGCAATGTTTATAATACCGGGCAATGTTTATAATACCGGGCAATGTTTATAATACCGGGCAATGTTTAAATTACCGGGCAATGTTTAAATTACCGGGCAATGTTTAAATTACCGGGCAATGTTTATAATACCGGGCAATGTTTATAATACCGGGCAATGTTTAAATTACCGGGCAATGTTTATAATACCAGGCAATGTTTAAATTACCGGGCAATGTTTAAATTACCGGGCAATGTTTAAATTACCGGGCAATGTTTAAATTACCGGGCAATGTTTATAATACCGGACAATGTTTAAATTACCGGGCAATGTTTAAATTACCGGGCAATGTTTATAATACCGGGCAATGTTTATAATACCGGGCAATGTTTAAATTACCGGGCAATGTTTAAATTACCGGGCAATGTTTATAATACCGGGCAATGTTTATAATACCGGGCAATGTTTAAATTACCGGGCAATGTTTAAATTACCGGGCAATGTTTATAATACCGGGCAATGTTTATAATACCGGGCAATGTTTAAATTACCGGGCAATGTTTATAATACCGGGCAATGTTTATAATACCGGGCAATGTTTATAATACCGGGCAATGTTTAAATTACCGGGCAATGTTTAAATTACCGGGCAATGTTTAATTTGCCGGGCAATGTTCAAATTGCCGGAACTAAATTTTTAAAGTTTTAATTCGTGTCGTATACGTTTTATAAACATTATTTCATAAGGGTTTCATTTGTTATTGTTTTACATGTTGAATAGAAAAATTAATTCTAAGTTTGCTTCCAAAGCAACAATAAATAAATAAATAGCAAAAAAACAAAAACAACACAACATAGGTCTGCGACTTAATGTTTGTCGTAAAAAAAATATATCAAACAATCATTAAAAAAAAAAAAAGTAGTGTCGAATGTTCTTAATCAATGAATAGAACAAAATATATTCATGTTTTAATTTGCGTCGTAATTTATAGCGGGCAATTTTGTAATTGTTATAATGGGTGATGAGTAATGATTTTAACGGGTAATTCATGTTGTAGCGGGCAAATAAAAAATTACCTCACGTTTAAATTCGTGTCGTAGGTCATGCGGGCAATCTCATTATAACTGCCTGAGTAGTTAGAGTGTATGTAAACATAACTTTTAGCCGGTTCGGAGGACCGGGCACATAACGGCTTGTATATATATAAATCTCAAAAGGAATATGTGGCTGGCTGGCTGGCTGGCTGGCTGGCTGGCTGGCTGGCTGGGTATGTACATACCGCATAATCTTTTTAAATACTGGACATAAAAACGTGAAATTTGCTACAAATATTCTTTGCGTTACGGCGGTGAACACTGTCAAGGTTTTAAAAAAATTAAAATGACCGCAGTGGTCAGTTTGTTAAAAAAACGCGAAAAAAACACAACTTTTGATTCACGTTGTCTTTGCCAGTACAACTTTTTATAATTTTTCGTCACAAAGTTAGAAAAAAAAAGGATGCGCTGAGATTATTTTTATGACGTCATCAATCTTTGCGCTTGGATTTTATAGCAATGAAGGGACATTTTTCATTCATGTTTAAATTGACGTCATCAAACTATGTGCATGGATTTTATTATCTCAACTTAATGACGGGAACAAATTTTCTTCATGTTTAAATTGTCTACGTGCCGTAAACAACATAAATTCTTTACACTACCAATACTGTAGTTGATTTTCTTAATCTATCACTACTTTAATACTTTACACTGTGAATACATGACTTAAAGCTAATTAATAATTTAAAACTTTACAAACATAGGACAAAGCAAATAGATTTAGCTTTTTTTTTTCTGTTTCGGGAAGTAATACCGACGCCTTACTAAGCTTATTTAAACGCAGTGGTCCTGGTTACACTCTATATTTAAGCTTATAATTATATGGCGTCATCAAATTTTGCGTATTTATGCGTTTAAGAAGGGAACAAAATTTTGTTTTAATTTGCGTCGTTATTTGTGGAATGCAATATTTAAATGGTATAAGTTACCGGAAAATACTTTATCCCCGCTTAAGACTATTGTTTATAACTCCATGGGTTATTTTATCCAGTTCCGAGAACTGGGCACCTTTAGGCTTATCGCCTAGGTAACGGCCATTGTTTAAATTACCGGGCAATGTTTAAATTACCGGGCAATGTTTATAATACCGGGCAATGTTTATAATACCGGGCAATGTTTAAATTACCGGGCAATCTTTAAATTACCGGGCAATGTTTATAATACCGGGCAATGTTTATAATACCGGCAATGTTTAAATTACCGGGCAATGTTGAAATTACCTGGCAATGTTTAAATTACCGGGCAATGTTTAAATTACCGGGCAATGTTTATAATACCGGGCAATGTTTATAATACCGGGCAATGATTAAATTACCGGGCAATGTTTATAATACCGGGCAATGTTTATAATACCGGGCAATGTTTATAATACCGGGCAATGTTTAAATTACCGGGCAATGTTTAAATTACCGGGCAATGTTTATAATACCGGGCAATGTTTATAATACCGGGCAATGTTTAAATTACCGGGCAATGTTTATAATACCGGGCAATGTTTATAATACCGGGCAATGTTTATAATACCGGGCAATGTTTAAATTACCGGGCAATGTTTAAATTACCGGGCAATGTTTAAATTACCGGGCAATGTTTATAATACCGGGCAATGTTTATAATACCGGGCAATGTTTAAATTACCGGGCAATGTTTATAATACCAGGCAATGTTTAAATTACCGGGCAATGTTTAAATTACCGGGCAATGTTTAAATTACCGGGCAATGTTTAAATTACCGGGCAATGTTTATAATACCGGACAATGTTTAAATTACCGGGCAATGTTTAAATTACCGGGCAATGTTTATAATACCGGGCAATGTTTATAATACCGGGCAATGTTTAAATTACCGGGCAATGTTTAAATTACCGGGCAATGTTTATAATACCGGGCAATGTTTATAATACCGGGCAATGTTTAAATTACCGGGCAATGTTTAAATTACCGGGCAATGTTTATAATACCGGGCAATGTTTATAATACCGGGCAATGTTTAAATTACCGGGCAATGTTTATAATACCGGGCAATTAAGTATGTATGTGGCTGGCTGGCTGGCTGGCTGGCTGGCTGGGTATGTACATACCGCATAATCTTTTTAAATACTGGACATAAAAACGTGAAATTTGCTACAAATATTCTTTGCGTTACGGCGGTGAACACTGTCAAGGTTTTAAAAAAATTAAAATGACCGCAGTGGTCAGTTTGGTCAAAAAACGTGAAAAAAACACAACTTTTGATTCACATTGTCTTTGCCAGTACAACTTTTTATAGTTTTTCGTCACAAAGTTAGAAAAAAAAAGGATGCGCTGAGATTATTTTTATGACGTCATCAATCTTTGCGCATGGATTTTATAGCAATGAAGGGACATTTTTCATTCATGTTTAAATTGACGTCATCAAACTATGTGCATGGATTTTATTATCTCAACTCAATGACGGGAACAAATTTTTTTTCATGTTTAAATTGTCTACGTGCCGTAAACAACATAAATTCTTTACACTACCAATACTGTAGTTGATTTTCTTAATCTATCACTACTTTGATACTTTACACTATGAATACATGACTTAAAGCTAATTAATAATTTAAAACTTTACAAACATAGGACAAAGCAAATAGATTTAGCTTTTTTTTTCTGTTTTCGGAAGTAATACCGACGCATTACTAAGCTTATTTAAACGCAGTGGTCCTGGTTACACTCTATATTTAAGCTTATAATTATATGGCGTCATCAAATTTTGCGTATTTATGCGTTTAAGAAGGGAACAAAATTTTGTTTTAATTTGCGTCGTAATTTGTAGAATGCAATATTTAAATGGTTTAAGTAAAAAAATTAAGTTACCGGAAAATACTTTATCCCCGCTTAAGACAATTGCTTATAACTCCATGGGTTATTTTATCCAGTTCCGAGAACTGGGCACCTTTAGGCTTATCGCCTTGGTAACGGCCATTGTTTTAATTACCGGGCAATGTTTAAATTACCGGGCAATGTTTATAATACCAGGCAATGTTTAAATTACCGGGCAATGTTTAAATTACCGGGCAATGTTTATAATACCGGACAATGTTTAAATTACCTGGCAATGTTTAAATTACCGGGCAATGTTTATAATACCGGGCAATGTTTATAATACCGGGCAATGATTAAATTACCGGGCAATGTTTATAATACCGGGCAATGTTTATAATACCGGGCAATGTTTATAATACCGGGCAATGTTTAAATTACCGGGCAATGTTTAAATTACCGGGCAATGTTTATAATACCGGGCAATGTTTATAATACCGGGCAATGTTTAAATTACCGGGCAATGTTTATAATACCGGGCAATGTTTATAATACCGGGCAATGTTTATAATACCGGGCAATGTTTAAATTACCGGGCAATGTTTAAATTACCGGGCAATGTTTAAATTACCGGGCAATGTTTATAATACCGGGCAATGTTTATAATACCGGGCAATGTTTAAATTACCGGGCAATGTTTATAATACCAGGCAATGTTTAAATTACCGGGCAATGTTTAAATTACCGGGCAATGTTTAAATTACCGGGCAATGTTTAAATTACCGGGCAATGTTTATAATACCGGACAATGTTTAAATTACCGGGCAATGTTTAAATTACCGGGCAATGTTTATAATACCGGGCAATGTTTATAATACCGGGCAATGTTTAAATTACCGGGCAATGTTTAAATTACCGGGCAATGTTTATAATACCGGGCAATGTTTATAATACCGGGCAATGTTTAAATTACCGGGCAATGTTTAAATTACCGGGCAATGTTTATAATACCGGGCAATGTTTATAATACCGGGCAATGTTTAAATTACCGGGCAATGTTTATAATACCGGGCAATTAAGTATGTATGTGGCTGGCTGGCTGGCTGGCTGGCTGGCTGGGTATGTACATACCGCATAATCTTTTTAAATACTGGACATAAAAACGTGAAATTTGCTACAAATATTCTTTGCGTTACGGCGGTGAACACTGTCAAGGTTTTAAAAAAATTAAAATGACCGCAGTGGTCAGTTTGGTCAAAAAACGTGAAAAAAACACAACTTTTGATTCACATTGTCTTTGCCAGTACAACTTTTTATAGTTTTTCGTCACAAAGTTAGAAAAAAAAAGGATGCGCTGAGATTATTTTTATGACGTCATCAATCTTTGCGCATGGATTTTATAGCAATGAAGGGACATTTTTCATTCATGTTTAAATTGACGTCATCAAACTATGTGCATGGATTTTATTATCTCAACTCAATGACGGGAACAAATTTTTTTTCATGTTTAAATTGTCTACGTGCCGTAAACAACATAAATTCTTTACACTACCAATACTGTAGTTGATTTTCTTAATCTATCACTACTTTGATACTTTACACTATGAATACATGACTTAAAGCTAATTAATAATTTAAAACTTTACAAACATAGGACAAAGCAAATAGATTTAGCTTTTTTTTTCTGTTTTCGGAAGTAATACCGACGCATTACTAAGCTTATTTAAACGCAGTGGTCCTGGTTACACTCTATATTTAAGCTTATAATTATATGGCGTCATCAAATTTTGCGTATTTATGCGTTTAAGAAGGGAACAAAATTTTGTTTTAATTTGCGTCGTAATTTGTAGAATGCAATATTTAAATGGTTTAAGTAAAAAAATTAAGTTACCGGAAAATACTTTATCCCCGCTTAAGACAATTGCTTATAACTCCATGGGTTATTTTATCCAGTTCCGAGAACTGGGCACCTTTAGGCTTATCGCCTTGGTAACGGCCATTGTTTTAATTACCGGGCAATGTTTAAATTACCGGGCAATGTTTATAATACCAGGCAATGTTTAAATTACCGGGCAATGTTTAAATTACCGGGCAATGTTTATAATACCGGACAATGTTTAAATTACCGGGCAATGTTTAAATTACCGGGCAATGTTTATAATACCGGGCAATGTTTATAATACCGGGCAATGTTTAAATTACCGGGCAATGTTTAAATTACCGGGCAATGTTTATAATACCGGGCAATGTTTATAATACCGGGCAATGTTTAAATTACCGGGCAATGTTTAAATTACCGGGCAATGTTTATAATACCGGGCAATGTTTATAATACCGGGCAATGTTTAAATTACCGGGCAATGTTTATAATACCGGGCAATGTTTATAATACCGGGCAATGTTTATAATACCGGGCAATGTTTAAATTACCGGGCAATGTTTAAATTACCGGGCAATGTTTAAATTACCGGGCAATGTTTATAATACCGGGCAATGTTTATAATACCGGGCAATGTTTAAATTACCGGGCAATGTTTATAATACCAGGCAATGTTTAAATTACCGGGCAATGTTTAAATTACCGGGCAATGTTTAAATTACCGGGCAATGTTTAAATTACCGGGCAATGTTTATAATACCGGACAATGTTTAAATTACCGGGCAATGTTTAAATTACCGGGCAATGTTTATAATACCGGGCAATGTTTATAATACCGGGCAATGTTTAAATTACCGGGCAATGTTTAAATTACCGGGCAATGTTTATAATACCGGGCAATGTTTATAATACCGGGCAATGTTTAAATTACCGGGCAATGTTTATAATACCGGGCAATGTTTATAATACCGGGCAATGTTTATAATACCGGGCAATGTTTAAATTACCGGGCAATGTTTAAATTACCGGGCAATGTTTAATTTGCCGGGCAATGTTCAAATTGCCGGAACTAAATTTTTAAAGTTTTAATTCGTGTCGTATACGTTTTATAAACATTATTTCATAAGGGTTTCATTTGTTATTGTTTTACATGTTGAATAGAAAAATTAATTCTAAGTTTGCTTCCAAAGCAACAATAAATAAATAAATAGCAAAAAAACAAAAACAACACAACATAGGTCTGCGACTTAATGTTTGTCGTAAAAAAAATATATCAAACAATCATTAAAAAAAAAAAAAGTAGTGTCGAATGTTCTTAATCAATGAATAGAACAAAATATATTCATGTTTTAATTTGCGTCGTAATTTATAGCGGGCAATTTTGTAATTGTTATAATGGGTGATGAGTAATGATTTTAACGGGTAATTCATGTTGTAGCGGGCAAATAAAAAATTACCTCACGTTTAAATTCGTGTCGTAGGTCATGCGGGCAATCTCATTATAACTGCCTGAGTAGTTAGAGTGTATGTAAACATAACTTTTAGCCGGTTCGGAGGACCGGGCACATAACGGCTTGTATATATATAAATCTCAAAAGGAATATGTGGCTGGCTGGCTGGCTGGCTGGCTGGCTGGCTGGCTGGCTGGGTATGTACATACCGCATAATCTTTTTAAATACTGGACATAAAAACGTGAAATTTGCTACAAATATTCTTTGCGTTACGGCGGTGAACACTGTCAAGGTTTTAAAAAAATTAAAATGACCGCAGTGGTCAGTTTGTTAAAAAAACGCGAAAAAAACACAACTTTTGATTCACGTTGTCTTTGCCAGTACAACTTTTTATAATTTTTCGTCACAAAGTTAGAAAAAAAAGGATGCGCTGAGATTATTTTTATGACGTCATCAATCTTTGCGCTTGGATTTTATAGCAATGAAGGGACATTTTTCATTCATGTTTAAATTGACGTCATCAAACTATGTGCATGGATTTTATTATCTCAACTTAATGACGGGAACAAATTTTCTTCATGTTTAAATTGTCTACGTGCCGTAAACAACATAAATTCTTTACACTACCAATACTGTAGTTGATTTTCTTAATCTATCACTACTTTAATACTTTACACTGTGAATACATGACTTAAAGCTAATTAATAATTTAAAACTTTACAAACATAGGACAAAGCAAATAGATTTAGCTTTTTTTTTTCTGTTTCGGGAAGTAATACCGACGCCTTACTAAGCTTATTTAAACGCAGTGGTCCTGGTTACACTCTATATTTAAGCTTATAATTATATGGCGTCATCAAATTTTGCGTATTTATGCGTTTAAGAAGGGAACAAAATTTTGTTTTAATTTGCGTCGTTATTTGTGGAATGCAATATTTAAATGGTATAAGTTACCGGAAAATACTTTATCCCCGCTTAAGACTATTGTTTATAACTCCATGGGTTATTTTATCCAGTTCCGAGAACTGGGCACCTTTAGGCTTATCGCCTAGGTAACGGCCATTGTTTAAATTACCGGGCAATGTTTAAATTACCGGGCAATGTTTATAATACCGGGCAATGTTTATAATACCGGGCAATGTTTAAATTACCGGGCAATGTTTAAATTACCGGGCAATGTTTATAATACCGGGCAATGTTTATAATACCGGCAATGTTTAAATTACCGGGCAATGTTGAAATTACCTGGCAATGTTTAAATTACCGGGCAATGTTTAAATTACCGGGCAATGTTTATAATACCGGGCAATGTTTATAATACCGGGCAATGTTTAAATTACCGGGCAATGTTCAAATTGCCGGAACTAAATTTTTAAAGTTTTAATTCGTGTCGTATACGTCTTATAAACATTTTTTCATAAGGGTTTCATTTGTTATTGTTTTACATGTTGAATAGAAAATTTAATTCTAAGTTTGCTTCCAAAGCAACAATAAATAAATAAATAGCAAATAAACAAAAACAACACAACATAGGTCTGCGACTTAATGTTTGTCGTAAAAAAAATATATCAAACAATCATTAAAAAAAAAAAAAGTACTGTCGAATGTTCTTAATCAATGAATAGAACAAAATATATTCATGTTTTAATTTGCGTCGTAATTTATAGCGGGCAATTTTGTAATTGTTATAATGGGTGATGAGTAATGATTTTAACGGGTAATTCATGTTGTAGCGGGCAAATAAAAAATTACCTCACGTTTAAATTCGTGTCGTAGGTCATGCAGGTAATCTCATTATAACTGCCTGAGTAGTTAGAGTGTATGTAAACATAACTTTTAGCCGGTTCGGAGGACCGGGCACATAATCGGCTAGTATATATATAAATCTCAAAAGGAATATGTATGTTGCTGGCTGGCTGGCTGGCTGGCTGGGTATGTACATACCGCATAATCTTTCTAAATACTGAACATAAAAACGTGAAATTTGCTACAAATATTCTTTGCGTTACGGCGGTGAATACTGTCAAGGTTTTAAAAAAATTTAAATGACCGCAGTGGTCAGTTTGGTCAAAAAACGCGAATAAAACGACATATTTTGGGTTCATGTTAAAATTGCCGTTCCAACTTTTTATAGTTTTTCGATCGATCGCGCTAAAAAAATAAAAAAAAGGATGGCGTTAAGATTTTTTTCAGGATGACGTCATCAAAGTTTGCGCAGAAATAGCTAGCCGGCTTTTCGTTATGACGTCATCAAATTTTGCGTATTCATTTAAAATTAACTTTGCTTCAACCTTTGCTAATGTACTTTATGAATGAATAGAACAAAATATTTTCACGTTTTAATTTGCGTCGTAATTTATAGCGGGATATTTTTAAATTGTTATAATGGGTAATGATTAATGGTTTTAATGGGTATCTTACGTTGTATCTGGCAAATACAAAATTCCTTCACGTTTTTATTCATGTTGTATATGTCCACAGAATAGGTATAAAACAGAATGCGCAATCGCATTTTATTTCTGTTTTGGGCAGTAATACCGACGCCATACTAAGCTTATTTAAACGCAGCGGTCCTGGTTACACTCTATATTTATGCTTATTTAGCCTACAACGTCCTTTTCTTCAAATCTACAAGTTCGAACACCCAAAGCTAATAGTTCAGGCAAAATGTGCATAAACGGTTGTGTAATAAACTACAACAATGATGCGAAAACGACTGATTATCGTAAAAAAGAGCATGTCAAACTGCATGGCTTTCCTGACTCCATAAAGGATAAACAACAGCATAAACAACCTCATATTAACTCATTATGAATTATATGCCTATTTCCCTTCATTATTTTAAAAGTTTATTTTGGTTTAAAAAGTATATATATTTATGTACCGGTAGCCGCAGCAATTTAGTTACCGGTACCGAGCTACGTCTAAGCCATTTTTTTTTCATATCAGTACCGGGCAATAAAAATATTTATACATCATATTGGCCTAATCATATAATGTTGAAAACAAAATGGGTAATTAAGTCAAATTTATATAAAAGTAAGCCTAAAATGAAAGATAATGTAGGCCCTATATATATTGTATATATTTATGGCAGACGTAGATATCCTTTCTCATTTTATTATAGTAGCGTCTCTATCGACCGCTGCATTGCGGAAAATGGTAACTTTTAGTTACTGTGTATATAGGGATTGTGCATTCTGTTCTATACCTATTCTGTCTATACGTCTTATAAAGTTTGTAGCGGGAAATTTTTCAATTGCCAGGCAATGTTTAAATTGCCGAGCTCAACGTTTTAAAGTTTTAATTTGTATCGTATACGTCTTATAAACTATGTAGCGGGAAATTTTTATATTGCTGGGCAATGTTTAAATTTGCCGGACCAACTTTTTAAAGTTTTAATTCATGTCGTATACGTTGTATAAATTATGATTCATATCGGTTTCAGTTGTTATTGTTTTTCCTGTTGAATTTAAAATTTAATTCTAAGTTTGCTTCCAAAGCAACAATAAATAAATAGCAAATAACACCAACAAAAAAACAAAAAAAATAAATAAATATTGATCTACGACTAATGTTGTAGAAAAAAAAATCAAACAATCATTTTTGAATTAACAGTACTTTTTAAAAGACATGTGAGTTCTGTTTTACAGAAAGAGTTTAATTACCCAATAAACTCACAAAATTCGATCATAGTGGTCATACTTTGAGCAAGAAATAAAAAAAAATTATTATTATTTGTTTTTCCTTTTTAGTTGTATATTGAATTGGTGTATAATAAAGTGTGCAAAACAAAAATAAATTTAAAAAATACTGACCACAAAAAAAAAACATACTACTTTATGTATGTTGCGAAAACAAAACTAAAAAACTATAATGTGTCAAGCATATTCTAAAAAAACCCCGTTCGAAGAATCGGGCACATAACGGCTTGTATATATATAAATCTCAAAAGGAATATGTGGCTGGCTGGCTGGCTGGCTGGCTGGCTGGCTGGCTGGGTATGTACATACCGCATAATCTTTTTAAATACTGGACATAAAAACGTGAAATTTGCTACAAATATTCTTTGCGTTACGGCGGTGAACACTGTCAAGGTTTTAAAAAAATTAAAATGACCGCAGTGGTCAGTTTGGTCAAAAAACGCGAATAAAACGACATATTTTGGGTTCATGTTGAATTTGCTGTTCCAACTTTTTATAGTTTTTCGATCGATCGCGCTAAGAAAATAAAAAAAAAGGATGGCGTTGAGATTTTTTTCAGGATGACGTCATCAAAGTTTGCGCAGAGATAGCTAGCCGGCTTTTTGTTATGACGTCATCAAATTTTGCGTATTCATTTAAAATTAACTTTGCTTCAATGTTTGCTAATGTATTTTATGAATGAATAGAACAAAATATATTCACGTTTTAATTCGTGTCGTATACGAAATATAAACTTTGTAGTTGTTGCGTGCAATCTCATTATAACTGCTTGAGTAGTAAGAGTGTATGTAAACATAACTTTTAGCTTTTTCAATTCGTTTGAAGCGGGCGTATACGCATTAAAATCTTTCTAGAGGGCAATATTTCACGTTTCAATCGTTTCTAGCAGGAAATATTTCACGTTTCAGTTCGTTTCGGTTGTAGCGGGCGTACAAAATGTCATTCACATTTAAATTTGTGACGTATACATCGATAAACTTTTTAACGGGCAAGGTTTTATTAATTGCCGTATATATTAACTGTGTAGCGGGCAATCTCATTATAACTCCATGGGTAGATAAAGTGTATGTAAAATATCATTATGCGATTACATTGAACACAATTTAAAAAAAAAAAGTTTCTTATTTGTTTCTTATTGGTTTCATTTGTTATTGTTTTACATGTTGAATAGAAAATTTAATTCTAAGTTTGCTTCCAAAGCAACAATAAAAAAATAAATAGCAAATAACAAAAACAACACAACATAGGTCTGCGACTTAATGTTTGTCGTAAAAAAATATATCAAACAATCATTTTTTTTAAAATAAAAGTACTGTCGAATGTTCTTTATCAATGAATAGAACAAAATATATTCATGTTTTAATTTGCGTCGTAATTTATAGCGGGCAATTTTGTAATTGTTATAATGGGTGATGAGTAATGATTTTAACGGGTAATTCATGTTGTAGCGGGCAAATAAAAAATTACCTCACGTTTAAATTCGTGTCGTAGGTCATGCGGGCAATCTCATTATAACTGCCTGAGTAGTTAGAGTGTATGTAAACATAACTTTTAGCCGGTTCGGAGGACCGGGCACATAACGGCTTGTATATATATAAATCTCAAAAGGAATATGTGGCTGGCTGGCTGGCTGGCTGGCTGGCTGGCTGGCTGGGTATGTACATACCGCATAATCTTTTTAAATACTGGACATAAAAACGGGAAATTTGATACAAATATTCTTTGCGTTACGGTGGTGAACACTGTCAAGGTTTTAAAAAAATTAAAATGACCGCAGTGGTCAGTTTGGTCAAAAAACGCGAATAAAACGACATATTTTGGGTTCATGTTAAAATTGCCGTTCCAACTTTTTATAGTTTTTCGATCGATCGCGCTAAAAAAAATTAAAAAAGGATGGCGTTGAGATTTTTTTTAGGATGACGTCATCAAAGTTTGCGCAGAGATAGCTAGCCGGCTTTTCGTTATGACGTCATCAAATTTTGCGTATTCATTTAAAATTAACTTTGCTGCAACCTTTGCTAATGTACTTTATGAATGAATAGAACAAAATATGTTCACGTTTTAATTCGTGTCGTATACGAAATATAAAATTTGTAGTTGTTGCGTGCAATCTCATTATAACTGCTTGAGTAGTAAGAGTGTATGTAAACATAACTTTTAGCTTTTTCAATTCGTTTGAAGCGGGCGTATACGCATTAAAATCTTTCTAGCGGGAAATATTTCACGTTTCAATTCGTTTCTAGCGGGAAATATTTCACGTTTCAGTTCGTTTCGGTTGTAGCGGGCGTACAAAATGTCATTCACATTTAAATTTGTGACGTATACATCGATAAACTTTTTAACGGGCAGGGTTTTATTAATTGCCGTATATATTAACTGTGTAGCGGGCAATCTCATTATAACTCCATGGGTAGATAAAGTGTATGTAAAATATCATTATGCGATTACATTGAACACAATTTTTTTTTTTTAAAGTTTCTTCTTTGTTTCTTATTGGTTTCATTTGTTATTGTTTTACATGTTGAATAGAAAAATTAATTCTAAGTTTGCTTCGAAAGCAACAATAAAAAAATAAATAGCAAATAACAAAAACAACACAACATAGGTCTGCGACTTAATGTTTGTCGTAAAAAAATATATCAAACAATCATTTTTTTTTTTAAATAAAAATACTGTCGAATGTTCTTTATCAATGAATAGAACAAAATATATTCACGTTTTAATTTGCGTCGTAATTTATATCGGGCAATTTTTTAACTGTTATAATGGGTAATGGGTAATGATTTTAACGGGTAATTTATGTTGTAGCGGGCTAATAAAAAATTACCTCACGTTTAAATTCGTGTCGTAGGTCATGCGGGCAATCTCATTATAACTGCTTGAGTAGTTAGAGTGTATGTAATTATAACTTTTAGCCGGTTCGGAGGACCGGGCACATACCGGCTTGTATATATATAAATCTCAAAAGGAATATGTGGCTGGCTGGCTGGCTGGCTGGCTGGCTGGGTATGTACATACCGCATAATCTTTTTAAATACTGGACATAAAAACGTGAAATTTGCTACAAATATTCTTTGCGTTACGGCGGTGAACACTGTCAAGGTTTAAAAAAAATTTAAATGACCGCAGTGGTCAGTTTGGTCAAAAAACGCGAATAAAACACAACTTTTGATTCACATTGTCTTTGCCAGTACAACTTTTTATAGTTTTTCGTCACAAGGTTAGAAAAAAAAGGATGCGCTGAGATTATTTTTATGACGTCATCAATCTTTGCGCATGGATTTTATAGCAATGAAGGGACATTTTTCATTCATGTTTAAATTTACGTCATCAAACTATGTGCATGGATTTTTATCTCAACTCAATGACGGGAACACATTTTCTTCATGTTTAAATTGTCTACGTGCCGTAAACAACATAAATTCTTTACACTACCAATACTGTATTTGATTTTCTTAATCTATCACTACTTTAATAATTTACACTGTGAATACATGACTTAAAGCTAATTAATAATTTAAAACTTTACAAACATAGGACAAAGCAAATAGATATAGTATTTTTTTTTCTGTTTCGGGAAGTAATACCGACGGCTTATTAAGCATATTTAAACGCAGTGGTCCTGGTTACACTCTATATTTAAGCTTATAATTATATGGCGTCATCAAATTTTGCGTATTTATGCGTTTAAGAAGTTGTTTTAATTTGCGTCGTAATTTGTAGAATGCAATATTTAAATGGAAGACTATTGTTTATAACTCCATGGGTTATTTTATCCAGTTCCGAGAACTGGGCACCTTTAGGCTTATCGCCTTGGTAACGGCCATTGTTTAAATTACCGGGCAATGTTTAAATTACCGGGCAATGTTTATAATACCGGGCAATGTTTAAATTACCGGGCAATGTTTAAATTACCGGGCAATGTTTAAATTACCGGGCAATGTTTAAATTACCGGGCAATGTTTAAATTACCGGGCAATGTTTATAATACCGGGCAATGTTTAAATTACCGGGCAATGTTTAAATTACCGGGCAATGTTTAAATTACCGGGCAATGTTTAAAATACCGGGCAATGTTTAAATTACCGGGCAATGTTTATATTAGCGGGCAATGTTTAATTTGCCGGGCAATGTTCGAATTGCCGGAACTAACTTTATAAAGTTTTAATTCGTGTCGTATACGTTTTATAAACATTATTTCATATGGGTTTCATTTGTTATTGTTTTACATGTTGAATAGAAAATTTAATTCTAAGTTTGCTTCCAAAGCAACAATAAATAAATAAATAGCAAATAAACAAAAACAACACAACATAGGTCTGCGACTTAATGTTTGTCGTAAAAAAATATATCAAACAATCATTAAAAAAAAAAAAAAAGTACTGTCGAATGTTCTTAATCAATGAATAGAACAAAATATATTCATGTTTTAATTTGCGTCGTAATTTATAGCGGGCAATTTTGTAATTGTTATAATGGGTGATGAGTAATGATTTTAACGGGTAATTCATGTTGTAGCGGGCAAATAAAAAATTACCTCACGTTTAAATTCGTGTCGTAGGTCATGCGGGCAATCTCATTATAACTGCCTGAGTAGTTAGAGTGTATGTAAACATAACTTTTAGCCGGTTCGGAGGACCGGGCACATAACGGCTTGTAAGTTATAAACTATGAATGAAGTTATGTTCTTAACAGGGTCCCAGTTCTTGGAAAAGTTATTGGCCTTGTACTATACTTGCTTTGCAAATTTGTGCTGCTTCAGCGAAAAGCTCAGAAAACGGACAAGGATCGTCCACTTAATGTCAACAACAGGTAGGTTTTATAAATAAATATTCAATAATGTAAGACTATATAAAGGCTCTGATTATAAATAATATGAAGGCTAAAGACAATAATGTGATAAACTTGTTTCAGCTGTATAGAAATTTATATAGTTAACAGAGATGAGAGATTCCGTTTTAAATGTGACTAGATGGTAATATTATGAGATTGAATATAATTACATTAGAAAGACTAAACTACTTGATCAGACTAGATTATATTTGATTAAACTATACCTTGTTATATTTGAGTACTCTATATCAGATTAAAATAAAACTAGGATATAAAAAAAAATATTTTAGAATTGCATGTTTTTTTAGATTTAACTTTATTAATAAATCCTATGAATCAGAAACCATTAGAATACTAATGATTTGTTGAAACATATCAACCAACACATTCAAAACAGTTCCATTACATTCTATTTCATCAGAAAATTGTATGAGACACTCAGCTTTTTATACCTGTATTGGAGTATGACTGGTGGTGTATTTTCATGTCTGAAACGTTTCCTACTTTCTGCTGCATTCGGATTTTTTTCCATCGGCAGATTGGATAAATCCATCTACTCCAGAGATTTGCAGAAATTTGATGGAGGTTAGAAGAAATCATCTTTGTACGTATTTTCTTTTACAAATTAACAAACCGGAACGGGAATTTTATCGAACAATCTCTCGCCGACTAAATATTTGTATTAATAAAAAAAGGGGAGTACTGATAGTCTATGAAGTATTGTTTTTTCTACTACAGCGTATACAACCTATATCGCCATGTTACAAGTAGACAACGCTCACAATAACCCTTCCATGAGGCTATTCGTACATCTTTTGTGGAGTAAGGTTTTGATCGCCAGACTCCGGTATTCCGGCGGAAATGACGCGGAGCTTGCAGATCTAAAAGCAGTGTTAAAGTATTGTGCTTTGTTTTTCAAATAAATATCTACGTTTTTTTTTCTTTCCACAAAAAAATAAAACAATTAGACGAAAGGAATCAAAGAAGATTATTTTTCTATTTAATTGTACGATGATTATTAGTGTTTTACTCCTATTGTTTTGTTATACATTTCAATTTATTAATAAGGAAACATCGTCAAAAAATGAAATAAAAACTCTAACTGGAAAATGGAATAAATATAAAATTTTATAAATCCGTTGATGATAATATTTTTCATGTCTTTCCAGCCACAGAGAGCCAGGCAAACCATGTAAGAAAAAATTTAATGACAATAAGCTAGTTAGATTTTAACTAATTTTATAATACATTAATAAGAAAAAGTTAATAATACTTAGAACAATTTTAGCTTTTAGACAACATTATTATATAATAATAAAGATGTTAAAATGAAATTACAAAAGGAAGGTATTCGATTATCGTAATTTTAGTATCAGACTTTTTAATTCTTAAAAACCGGAACTTGAAAAAGAAATTGTATGTTTGTGTACGTGGTGCATTGTGTTTTTTTAATCTGTTCTAATGCATATAATGTAGCTTTTTAATGTTATAATTTTGACAGCTAGAGATCCGGACATTTACATTGATTCAAAGAGCCTTGATCCTAAGTCTAAATTGGCCAGAACAAGATGGTTCCTGGCTTATACTCTGACCAATAATCCACGTCTAAAACTGTACAGAAGAAAACATGTCCCTGTGACACGCGATGAAGTGGATGGCATAGAGCTGCAAGATATTCAGTGTAACCCAAGCTTTGGGTACAGCACGTTGGCCTAGCATAAGGTTCTCAACCTTTTTCGGCTCACAGCCCCCGTGAGTGACACAGACGAGATTTTTAGCAACTAAATGTTGTCACTGAATCACACAATAGAAATCTAGTACATCTGGCATCTTGACTTTTCTTTTTTAAAAAAACGACATTAATCCGTAATACCATCGCAGGTGGAGGAATTTCATTTTTCCTAAAAAGTCTTTAAGTACGTAATATAGGTTTGCCTTTAGTGCCCTTTTTTAGCGTAATGGAAAATGTTCTCGTTTTTTAGTAAATGCAAGCTAAAAATAACGTTTGATCGTCTGGTAGTATGGACAACTATATTCATAATCAGCAATATGCTGTCTCTGTGTACTTGACGTTAATTTTCCGTTATTATTAGTTAAATAATATCTAAATTTTGGAAATTTTAACATTAAATTAGCAGACTTGTTTAAATTATTTCAAGTACGTTCTTACCGCATACTAGACCTTCACCGCCCCCTTCTGCCCCCGGGAATTTCAGCGCCCCCCTACCCCCCAGATCTTCTCACCGTCCCCTGTTGGATGATAACTGGGAAATATTATTGCGTATGCCTTATAAATACTTTTCAACAACAACAAACAAATTATGTGCATATTTAATTACAAAATAATAAACACATGTTTAAAACTATGAGATGTTGTTTCTTTGATTTCATTATTATTATTATTGTAATTGAATTAATTCACTTGCCTACAATATTAGTTAGCCTCTAGAAATATAGCTGCACTCTTTTTTTTTTGTTTGTTTGTTGTAATATCTTTATAATTCATTTTAGTCATTTTGATAAAACCGTAATGCGAGACTACGTGAGAGAGCTGAAAATAATGTGTCAAATACATACAATTTGGGGATTCCAGAAACTCTATACTGAATTTTCAGAAAGGTCTGCATGTGATACTATAGCTGAGACAGCAAGAAAATATGAAACAAACAGCACTAGATAGTGCTAAATTATTAGTTTCAGAACAAAGACTATAATAAGATGGACCGCTTGCTTTAATAGTTCTGCTATTTGATGACTCGAATGACTTCTTTTCGGAAAAATATAGCAAGCGGTCCATCTTATTACAGTCTTTGTCCAGAATTATACTTTGAGCCTACTGATCTATTAATAGAATGGATAGCACCTCCATATTAAATTTGCATACGCAAATTGAGGTTAGAATTGATTGCGCTATTCACACTATTCACTTATCGATATAAGCGAGTTATAGGAATATACCGCCTTTAGTTTGAACAAATCTATATGATAAAAAGGAAATCTAAGTTACTTGGAATATATTTACACGCCAGTTGTTTAGGTAATTTAATTGTATAGATAAGTGAAAGTCACGTGAAAGCCTATTAATTTTGGCTTCAAGACTATAGTTTCCGGGCCCAATCCATTCTTTTTGCAGATCAGTGGTTGAGCCCAATTTAAAAAGAAAAAGAATCGACAGAAAGGATCTCTGCTGTAATTGGAGTGGGCAGTTGTATTGATATGTAAGGGCACACAGCCACTAGCCAAAGAGAAAGGTCTTTAAGCACTTTTTAAAAGACCCATTGTCTCATACTATCTCGGTGTTTGAGGCAAGCTGTTCCATAGAGAAGGCGCTACAGATTCAAATGAGCGCTCTCCAAGTACTTCTTTTTGTGTCCAGCCGCACTGGGAGTTTTAAGTCGTGGTAAGCCCGCTTGGTATAGATTATTGCTAACTTGTTTTATGCACTAGGTCAGAGGTCGGCAACCTTTTGATAATAGTGTGCCAAAGCTGGATTTCTAAATCATTTAGCGTGCCGACGGTGTAAAAGTCAACCGGCTCTGGCAGTAAGTTTCTTGTAAAAGTAACTTGAATTCCTAATTTGGAGGTCTTCGCGTGCCAATGCGAATCGCTCTGCGAGCTAAGTTTGGCACGCGTGCCGTAGGCTGCCGAACACTATACTAGGTGACCGTGATCAGTATTAACCCAGAGCTTTATTTATTGACCAATATCCAAATATCGCATAAGGGTTTGTCCACTTATTAAGTCAACAAAATGGGGGGGGGGGGGGGGCGGGTAGGGAGGGGTTGGAAAAATTTTGATAATTGTTAACACGAGGGAGAGGTGTGGCTCAAGATAGCTTGACGTCAAGAATGTTAATTTTTATCATACAGTTCATAAAATGGAAATAGTCGTGCATTCGTATGATAGCTCGTTAGCCCTTCAACAGTCTACCAGTTTAATCTTAAATCATACTCGATCGCCAAATTTTAACAAAATGAAAACAAAGCAAGCAGATTAGTTGCAAATTTGTAAAAAATAAGCTTGTTTAATATGTTTCGACACTATGACTATTTGATGTCGTTATTGACTTGTTGAATTGTTGTGCTGCCGTATAATTCTTTTCTTCAAGTTTTTGCTTATCGGGAGGTGTTAAGCACAGAATGGTCAGATGAAAATAATGTTGATTTGTCAAATGTATTGGTTCCACGAGAAACGGCCCTTGTGCTCATTATATGTATTGAGAAATATTAATGGATACCGTTTAAAGGCATAGACTTATATGAAATGGATTTGTAACTGTTAATGTATGGAAACTTAAAAATATTTTATATGCTTGGATTACTTTTCTTTACAAATGTCATGTATCTTCTATAAAAACAAAAAGAAATTTACTGTTCATTTTTAGATCTATGTGCTTAACAAAAATAGACAGTCTTTGCAAAATTGGCTCTAGTATTAGAGTTGAGAACAAACCGTTGTATGTAATCTAATGTAATAAATAAGCCACTTTGACAGCCTACTTTATGACCTATAATCACCCTTATAAAGAGTGCAAGCTGCTTTTTTTTAAATAGCTAGATTTAAGTCGATGTTAACTAGATTTATAACTATTCAGCAAGGTTAAGTATTATTTGTTTAACGATATAATGATGCTAAGTGAAGTAAAGAGAGGGAAACTAAGCCTTGAATGTGTTGTGCTAAAATACAGATTTACAACTGAGTTTGTATAAGGGACATAATTCAAGAATGCATACACACACTTTTGTGTGTGTTATTGGCTGCTATAAGAGGCACAATGCAATATAAAAATGAGTTTTTCAGGGGTATATACTTAGTTCTACATACACATTTTGAGGGCGTAATTCTTCTCTTAAAAAGTTCCTGATAAAGATAGTGTTAACTTACAAAAGTCAATATGCCACTAGGTAAATCGTGTTGAAAGTTGAAACTAACTTTAAAATTGTGTTTTTTTAAGCCGACCTAGTGTAGTCACGACACATGAATGTGCATATTAGGACTACGTGTCAGAGAAAGATTGACACACGGTAGTGAGAACAGAGTGGGTGGCAGGAGATTACACGTCCTTCAAAACAAACTCTTTGCTGGCATTTACTTCCTCAATACCTTGTGATTACTACACTCGACAGCAGTAAAAATGGACCATGCCCTTCCTTTGGGGTCATACAATAAATGGGCTACTCAAAACAGTCATATATGTACACCCCTTTATGCCAATTAATGCACAGTGGATGTCTACGTCAGTTGTGGTCATTGCATAGCCGCCTGGTGTTCGTGACTCTTTGAGTTTTACATTTTTAAGTAAAATTTGCCGATGCGTTTTGCCAATCGTCGCTGTTGTGAGTCGACCAGTGGTGGGCTCTGGATGCGACTCCGCTCTGTCGCATTAGCTTCGTTTCTTCATTAGCGCGACCGTAACCGCACAAAGCAAGTTGAGGTCAATGATAATCTCATTACAGCTTGACTAAATGTTAATATACTGACTACATCTACCTATAATATATTTACTGATGCAACACTATTGACAGTAGTACAAAAGAAAAGCTTACTAATGAACAGAAAACAAATTTTTTTTTCCAACATTACCGTCATTTGTGTCGATATTCTCTGTTTTATATTCAACATTATAAATTGGCTTGGCGGCTTTTGGGATTGTGCGACAGGTGGACAGCTCACACAAGTTCGACAGTGATATCATAATAGTACATTGTTTTAAGGTAACAGTTCTATAACATAGTTAAACTCAGCGTCTTATCTTCATAAAACTGTGTTAACTTATTCTCTCCCTTTTGTGTTCAGTTAACGTCAATCAATCATTGTCAGTTGCTAGCAACCTTTTAGAGAGGGAATTGCATTTTATAGTGAATATTTGTTTGTGTTAACTCGCGTGTTCACTTGACATTTTTAGCTTCTGGTAACCTGCGTTAAAGATAAACTAAGTCAATAGAAAATTACTATTTATAGCACTATTTGGTGGCTCTTTCTGGTAGAATTAAGTCACTGACTATATTAGTATTATAACAGTTAAATTAAGAACTAAGCTTCGTCACTTAATTAAGTAACGTTTTCACGGCTTTAAGGCTACTATAGGCAAAATCATATAACCAGTATTCTGTAAATTACATAACGTTAAATAACCTGTGGATGATTTCATATTATTAACTAAGTTACTGACATTATAATATCTTTTAAGAAACCAACATCACAGAGCCAACTTTTACAAGTAACATTACACAAACAAGTTCATCTGTTAGATCCAAGAAACGTTTGAGTGACAAAAATTAAACTATAGAGTTACAACTATGGATTAGAATCAAAAGGTGTGCAGCATTTGTTTTGTTATTCGGCCGTATAAGGAATGTTATAACACAAGATGGGCCAGACTTACTGGACATTTTTTTTACATTATTAGTATAATGAATATAAAAAAAACAGCGCTAGTAGCTCTGTTGGAGGAATGGGGGGCATATTTAAATGCTAGGCAGGCCGTAATGTGGCTCGCGGGCCATGTGTAGCACAATCCTGTGACTAGATGGACGGAGAACTAACTAAACCATTAGTGATTTGTTTACTATTAGCGGGATACTTTTGTGTGTGCGTGCGTAGTATATTTGTCTTTTTATGTGTTTGCATGTGTGTGTGTGCGTGTGCGAAACAAAATAATTGTTGTATTGATTCTGCGAGATCCCCATCCCCTTTCCGGAGTCCTTATTGTAGGCCAAGGATTACAAGAACGCTTCTCAAAATAATTGTATTCAATACCAAGATGGACTTTTCTGACGTTATAAAAAAAATAAAAAATTTAAAGGCGTGATCAATGTAAGCAATAAAATAACGTATCAATCTACATATCTACATGTTATTCTATAGCCAATGTAAGCAATAAAATAACGTATCAATCTACATATCTACATGTTATTCTATAGCCAATGTAAGCAATAAAATAACGTATCAATCTACATATCTACATGTTATTCTATAGCCAATGTATCTTAGTCATAAAGAGGTTGTTGTTTTATTTTATAAGATAAAACACACCCATCATGTTAATTAAAATGTTCAACTTTCAGAGAAGAGATTCAGAAACCGTAACTGTGAAAGCAAAACACACTAAATAGGTTGATTTTTAAACGGCACTAGTTAATGACACGGTAAAGATCAACTTATTATTGAATCTTTCCTTTTAAAAACAATATGATGGTTTATTAACTACCATAAAGCTTTCTAGAACAGTACATGAAATCATATGTTGGCTATTTTTCACATTGATTTTAGAAACACTGTGCGAAAAAAATTGGGTATATGAAAAGGAAATTTAAAAGTAGAATGCAAAACTGATAGTAAAACAAGCTATAGTTTTAAAGAAAAGTGCCTGACGATAAGCCCATATCCTAGAATTGCTATGTTGGTGTTGTATAAAAGTCGTGCTGTTTCTGTTATTGCCTTTCTACACAGATTCATTAGAAAAAACAGGTACGTAACTGAGGATAATAAAATATACTTAGGAGCCTATAAAATATATTCCGTAAATGATAATATAATTAAGACATTGGACACTCCATACACGTTTTCTGTTTTCCATGCAGTCTCTATCGATGTGTTGTTCTAAAATTTAAAAGAGTGGACACAGTTCCTAACAGTCAATCGCCATTTCCCAAATATTTCATGTAGTATGTCGGTCTATCTGGCGAAATGCAGCAGAGTTAGTTCTTTGGGCCCGAAGAGAGTAATCTCGGCTGCGCTTCCACTAAAAGAAAAGTGTAATTACAAAGCTACTATACGTGTAGTGATGCCAGATCCGTTTAGCCCACACAATTTTTTTTCTGATCAGAAGGTTTTGAGCTTGCGTCTCAGAAACTATCCTTCTGTTTCAGAGCTTGCCCGCAACAACAGTCCCCAAAACCTCATCATAATTTATGTATAAAAAAATTACCATTCATGGGGATTATTTTGGGGCCCCTCTTCCCATAAGTATAAATCGTTGGCCTTGATAGAAACCTGCCAAGAACTGTATTTAAGTTTTGGTTGATAACTAGGCCAATAATTGTGATTTTACTTTATAATTTTACAGGTGTCATGTCACTTCCCGATCGTGATGTCATTCACTATTGGATGTTACCGCCTGCAGTAAGTAAACCTCAATATGTTTAAATTACATTTTGAGAACTTCTACAAAGAGATAAATGAAATGTTTTATTACCCTTTTATTAATTTTGGGGTGTCAATTTTAAAATACTGGACAATACGGGGCAAAATGGAACATACAATTGTGCGATTAAGAAACTGAAAAAACAATCACTCCAATTAATTCCATATAAATTAAAAGCTTTTTTGTTCAAATAAAACAACAACTAACTAACTAACTAAGTAACTAACTAACTAACTAACTAACTTAGCGAAATTTCTATGACAAAATGATCTGAAGGAAATGCAACATTTGTAAGATAATGACAGCAGATGATAAAATGGCTGACATGTAATTCCACTTTCAGGCTGCCATAATCTTACTGTTGTCATTTCTGGAGAAAAGAAAATGTCGGACGAATACCTGTGGTGGACGACCAGCCTTGATTATGTAAGTTTCGGGTCTTAGAGTTAATGCACAGTCGGATTAGTCTGTTAAAGGGTATGGCAGTAAGTTAAATAATTCAATGCAATATCTTGGTTTAAAACACGCTAATGATGAACGATTCCCTTGTGTCATCTGCCAGCTCTACATACAGCAAGACTTTAGAGAAACGTTGGAATGATAATATTAATATATCTTGCACTATTGCCCCATCCCCCTCCCCACTTTGCGCAATTTGTCTCTCCTTACCTCACCCCACCTGTGTATCTTTGATATAAATAACATTGCTAACTCGATGTCGTATTCGATTTTATTTCTCTAGACCGATTCCTTCTCTGGACAGCTATGAGAATAGATTGGCGTATGCTGTAGCTTTTGGAGTCACGTTGAATTCAACTATAATAACTTTATTTATTGGTCCTTCTTCAGATAGATCCGTGTGGTTCAGAGGTAAATTCAATGCCATAGTATATCAGAATACAATCTAGCATGTATAACTACCAATAAGCTTTTATTGCAAAGATATATAATAAAAAGTTGTTGATTAGTTAGCAGTAAATATCGATACCAATTAATCCGTAAAAATATAATAATATGTAATTCTACACGAACGCTGAAAATCCTCCAAAAAATGTTCTTATTGATTATTTTAATAGATAAGAAGTAATTATGCTTTAAATTTAAAAGGATACTTTTACAAATTATAAGAAGGCCTACAGAAAAGAAGCTAGTATAATCTATAATATTTTTGTATTCTTAATCTTCCCAGCATTCTACAGTTTGCTTCAAACACTGATAATCTGTGTTGTGTTTTTTCCTTACTTCGCCTGCATAAGTACAAGATTCAGGGCAGCAGGGGCGATAATCAACATTATCTACTGCTCAGTATGGTAAGACAATAATCAACATTCTCTACAGCTCAGTATGGTAAGATAATAATCAACATTATCTACTGCTCAGTATGGTAAGGCAATAATCAACATTATCTACAGCTCAGTATGGTAAGATAATAATCAACATTATCTACTGATCAGTATGGTAAGGCAATAATCAACAGTATCTACTGCTCAGTATGGTAAGGCAATAATCAAAATTAACTACTGTTCAGTATGGTAAGACAATAATCAACATTATTTACTGCCCATTATGGTAAGGTAATAATCAAAATTAACTACTGCTCAGTATGGTAAGGCAATGATTCGCTTAAGTTGAATTTGTATTTTTAAGCATTCAGTTTTAGCGGCACAGTGTGTTATTTATATAGTATCATTCGGTGGCATTATTGGGGAGGGGGGAGGGTCATAACTTTGCGACAAAACGCACAATATTAAATTAACTGTGCTTTTGAAAAGCCGTTAAGATGCATCAATTTTATTTTGTTTTTTGTGAAATATCACTTGAGAAGAGGTACGTTTTTATTTTACGGTATTGTCTACAAAGAAGATTATTATGCCATTTGTATAATCCTCCTGCTGAGAGGCAGCAGGGCTAGAAAAGGGTCTTCATGTTGACAGTTCACTGTCCGGAGCTCTAACCGCAGTAAGGAGAAGTGGTCTAAAACCATAGCCTATTGATTGGTGTATGTGGACGACCCTTCAAGACATTCATTGAAAAACTGCATGCTTGAATTACTTTCACCTTGTAATATTGGATTCTTTTTTTTTTGTTGTTATTTTTGTTTCAAGGTTTGGTCTTGACGTGGCTGCTTGCGATCAGGATTTTAACATGTCCAATAAGAAATTCTTCGTAAGTTGGGACAATATAAGTTATAAACAAGTTGTTTTCCTTCAGTACATCACGTTACTTTTAAAAGAGATTTGCATTTTTTTTTATAATCTATTAGAGCTACAGATCTAAGGTCGTCGTAAAATGGAATTATTTTTGTCAAAAATCTGAATAAAGTATAGCACCATTCTTGAATAAATGAATATTTATAAAACTTAATCATTGTTATAATTGGATTGGTATAAACATTATCGACATTAAATTACTACAATGAAAGAATAGATATATCATTAACAAATACATAGTGATCTAATAGTTATTTATATTTCATTTCAGAATAAGCCAAGCTTCAAAGCAATCACTGTTTTAAGATACCTGCCCAATTTTGTGTGTCAGTTGGGATTTATATGTTACTGTATCTTTATATTATACAGGTGTGCTAAAAGAAAATCGTTTGTCAGTGAGGTAACTGGATTGTAATTAAAAATACGGATTTAAAATAATTCGAACATATTTATTTATTTATTTATTGCAATTATGACAAAACGATAAAACAAAATTATAAAACAACACTACACTCATTATTTAACGATGAAAATACATTTGTATATGTTTACAATATACTTCTCTAGCAGAGATAATTAAATTGACTCTTTACAGAGTTATTCTGATAAGGAGAGACCTAATTCTTTTTACTATATAATCCAAATTATATGACTAATAACTGTACAAAAAAGGTGGACATTCTTACAAAGTTATTTTCCCAACAGCAGTACTATTTCGAATGTACACAAATTTAGACTCAAACCAACAATAAAAGTTGGAAACGTTTTATGTTTAAAATATTTACTTAGAAAAACTTTAATGCTAACTCACTTGCTGGCTGGCTGCCTATCAAGCAATGAACGATTTATTGAACCACTTCTCGTCATTCAATCAATTGTAAAATTTGACACAAAGACGTTAAGCCCTGGGCAACACACTCTTTTAAATTTTCAGCCACCTCATCACAACCCAACCAACAAGTCAGTTTTTAACATTTTTGATCCACATTGGTAAATTCCTAATTCCTCTTGTAAGCCTAATTATGTACTTTTATATTATCTTCAAAAGGCTAAATTAAAATGTATATAAAGGATTTATACGCAAAACTTTGTTTTTAATGTTGTTTAAATAGAAGGAAAACTGCAAAGATAAATGCATGCACTGGGACTATAGAACATACCTAAATTTGAAGCCATAACGAATAAAAAAAAAGTTAAATATTTATTAAAAAATATATATAAACACATTGATTGCAATATATAGTACAGACATGAGGACATGATAAATAGAGTTTCAGTCATACTGATCAAAATCACTCCTTCATTATAAATGCAATATGTTTTATTCTATTCACAATTTGGTTCTTTTATTGTTGTTTTGTGGTTATCTTCGTTTGTTGTTTTACGTTTTCATTTCTTTGGTTTTCTTGTTGATTATTTGTTTTTTATTAATTCAATGGTACTTTACATATTTCATACAGATTTTAACCCTTACGGTATATGGTATTGTATAAACAATTAATATTGTAGTTTTATTTCCCTCCAGCGTATACCAGGTGCTGTAAGACCCCATCAAGTTGAACATGTTCGATGGGTGTTTAGAAAATCTAGAGATAAAATTTACCAAGCGTCATTGACAGAATCTCAGACATCCTTTGTAGCTTGCATGTAAATATTATAACTGTTAATACAATTGTTCATTTTGTTACTGATTTATCAAAAAACAATAATTAAATATTCATATCTGTAATAATTGTTTTTACTCATTTACAATTTTCGAATTGGATTGTGAATTACATTAAAAATTGAATGCATCTTAGTTGGATTGTATAGGATATGAATAAAACATGTAATGATAAGCCTTAAGCTATTTTTAATCATTCGCATTTGTCCTGCCTAAAAAAAATTAACGTTATTAAACTAATATTTCAAAATCTCTTATTCTATAGGAACAAAAGCAAAAAACTGAAACTGCTTATAACTTTACCATTCTTCAAGTATCCAACGAAAATGGTTTATTTAGTCTTGATTCAACTTATAACTACTTACATGGTAAAGTAACATGTTTATACTTAGTAAACTCATTTTAGTTTTTTTTAATAGAATTTTGAAGTTATTCTAACCGCGTTAAATTGAAAATAATCACACACACACACAACATAATCATCTTCAAAACTGCAAAACACATACACCTGGCTCTTGATTATGCTTTACATTCAAGGAGCAGCGTTGATACAGTCTCACAGAGTAAGGAACAGTAACCAATACAACACATCGATTCAATCTTTTCATTTCCAAATCTTCTTTTTCATAGTGTTCCACTAAAAGAGTCAACTTTAGAATCATGGCATAAATTATCATTACTCCATGCCTCAGTGTTTAATTAAAGCTTTTCAGAATTATTTTTGAAGGTGGCAAAATACAGACAATAGATTAATTAAACACACATTTGAAAAGCGGCTTGAAAAGCGGCATTATCATACAATTATATAAAAAAATAACTTTAACTTTTTTTTCAGGTATCATTTATTTTTATTTACGTCATAGTGATATTAGACGAACTACTTATCCAATTGAAAGCTTTACATTCTGTAAAGGAGATCGCACAAAGTTTTTTGATCAGGCTATTTTCGGGCAGCAGTATAATGCAGCCGATCATTTTGAAAATTTCAAACGCATTATCACAAGTGGCCGGATTACCAGATATTTTGGTGGAATGTTTAGAAATATTAGAAGGCTAGTATCAAATCATTTTTAGACCTCTTTTCTTACAAAATTATTGTATATGTCATTAAAATTTCCGTTTTATTGTCTTTACAATTTATATACATTTCTACTGTTTATCTATTATTGTATCAAATCCCAATTAGTATCATTGTTGTATAGCGTAGTTATAGCATATTGTATAGTTATCTAGCAATTTTAGATCTAGCTGATGTTATGGATTCCTGTTAAGCAAACGCTTGTCTGTACCCATGAGCCTCAAAGCTGGAGAAATATGTAAACCACTTGGGGCGGTATACCTCCAATCTCAACTCTGTAGATTAGGTGTAGTAGAATTACCGCAGAGCCTGGGTGTAGGATGACTTGTCACTTGGTGGTATTTAAGGCTGCCGCATGTAGCTCTGGCACCCCAGGGTTGTAGGTGCAACCCTAAAAAGGGTATACAGTCCTAAATTGTCTTACTTTAAAGACGGCTGTGAGGCATGTGTTCGCTTTCGACAAGGACATCGACATATAACTAAATTCGCTCGGCCGGAGCACTTCTAGATAATATTGCAGAAATAGGCGATTGGTCTCAAGGACACAATTAATGTTACTCTGTTACTTGGGACGAGGAAGAACGTGGTCCCAACACCAAACCGTCAGACGGGCGCCTAGCATGGTGCTAGATTCGGACAGAGGTCGGAGCTAAGATGACTTCCTTAACCTTTGCAAGCACAACATGCATGACTAAGCTTCTGCCACTCTACCTGGCTGAAAGAAAGCAGTCAGGTGCAGATAAGACTATTTGATGGTATTTTGCTCAAGAAAGGTTGAGAAAAACAGATTTTATACTGTTTTAATAAAAGAGTAATTAGCATAAGCGTTAAAACTGGAAAGTAAGGATGTGAGCTTGTTGTACCGCCCAACCCCCTCCAAAAACCCCACATTAAAAAACAAACAAACAGTATTTGTTCTTTTTTTTTAGAAGTTAATAAATATTAAAACAGAGTTACAGAATTGACGTATTTCAAGCAGAGTTTACTTTCCCATTCCTAGTCTACATTCTATATTAATATGCCTACAAAAAAAAATTCATTGATTTAATATTTATTTATTCTCAAAATTATTAAAGGCTCTTCTATACTTTTCATTATTGGGATGATATACCTATCCCTCTCTTCTGAAAATTATAACTATAAGAAAAAAAATTACTTTTATTAATTAAGTGAAAGTGCAAACATCTACATTTATAGGTACATTAATTAAACACTCTATTCCCCTCATAGACCCTCTCCGCATATCGACGCAACGGTTTGACACCATTTCCCACCCCCAGATGCGTGACGTCATTTATGGAAGACCACAATATTAATACACAGCTATACAATATCCTAATATATTCACTCAGCTAAACGACAAAATCCCGATAGGTTGAAACAAGGCCTCATATAATTTTTTTTGTTCATTAACTTTAAAAATAGTATTAAATACTAATAAAGGTTTTAAAAAACAAATTTTACCTGTTTAGTTCCATGAAATATATTTTGTTAAACCTATTATGTTCATCTATCTTTAATTCAACTGATCTCTATATTTAGCAAGCTTTGCAATATCTTTGGTATCCACGGCTATATTGACCTTCTTTAACATCTTCATGTTTATACGAAACTACAGGTAAAGATAAAACATATATTTTTCTTTACAAATGTGTACCGAATATGCATATATACAAATATGCCACGTATCTGTTTGGCACTGAACTCAAACGTTTTTTACAGCAAGAGGGAATTGTAATTGTCAACATAGAACCATAAATGCATTATTTTCTTACATTAGGTATCACATGCTGAAAATATATCAAGGCAATAAAGCCTTTATATCGGACTGGCAATACTCATCAAGTTCTAAATTGGTGAGTTCCTGATAGATAGATAGATAGATAGATAGATAGATAGATAGATAGATAGATAGATAGATAGATAGATAGATAGATAGATAGATAGATAGACATGTGTGTGTGTGTGTGTTAAATACTTTAGAATAGCTATAGCAGGGGTCGAGAACTTACGGCTCTATTGAGGGCTGCATCTGGCTTGCAGACAAATGTTCGATTATAAAAAAAATATTTCTTTAGACTCCTTTGATCTACATATTAATTGCATATCAATATTCATTCTACAAATGAGTTAATGTCTACTTCAGCTCAGCATCAGAAGTGGTAAGTGAGATAAACTCCGCTGACCTAAAAGAAAGATAGAAAAATAGTAACCCTGCATTCGTTGTAATTAAAGGGAAATTTACAAAAAAAAATTATTTTTAAACATAATGTATTGCTCTCACAGAATTATTTTTCAAAATATGTGGTGTCCATGGCTCTCTCAGACAAAAAGGTTTGCGACCCCTGAGCTATAGTAACGTCTTAGCTCAACTATTTGCTCATGTGCGTAGACCTTCTCTATCTTAACAATATTTCAAAAGATTTATGTTTTGTAAATTAGTTTATGAAATGAAACGAACATAATATGTATTAAGTTTAAGATCATGTCAATGCAATCATTAATTGCCAGAAAGTCCCTTTTACGTAAAACAACATTTCTTCATCCACGAGAAGAAAATGGTGTGCTCACTATTAGCCATGGTTACACTATTACAGAAAATGAATATTATCTTTGTATATCTAGTTTCTCATTTTTTTCTTACATTCCCTATAGGGGTCTATATAATTTTATACTATACGATATATAATACAAAAATATGTTATTATTTTCCAGACTTCCAGTGTCAATTGTTTGGGTTACGTCATTATATACTCTATAGGGAGTAAGTATCATAAGACCTAAGGATAATTATTATAGTACATGCAATAAACATAATATAAGAAAACGTTTGACTGACTTAAAGAAACATTTTGATTAGAAACTTTGAGGTTTTGTGGCAAAAAATAAACGTCAATTTTTCTTTTATATTTTAACTCAGTAAAATGAACTGAATTATTTTTCTTTACTTTCAGTATCAAATATTACATACTGACTCTAAAATATTTCATTTTTTATCACAGGTTTTTCCTTGGGATTCATAGCAGTTACCTTCATTGTATTAATTGTGATTGGCATATTCTATGTCTCTTCTAAACTGGGCACTTTAGGTGATGTCTTTGAACGATTGGCTACCATTGCATGGTAAAAAAAAAATTACTTTCATCAAAATTACTTATAAGGAAAAAATTGAGATTAATCTAATAAAACTAGAATTGCTCTATTAAGCTTATAAGAAATTTTTTTTTTCCTTTTTAGCATTCTTCTTATTGGTCAGCTGTTCAGACTTGTCATGTATTTATTAAGTAAAAAATATTTACTACAAAGAAAACTTCAAGAAAAAGACAAAGAGATGCCTCTGAATGTTGACAACAGGTAGTTGTAGGCTTAATGTTCTAGTTAGTAAATAGTACACACATGTCAAAGATAATATTGTCACGTGCGAAATAGCTAATGACGTATTTAATAGTTTGCTTATGAATGGCGAGCCGAAGGTCCCGGGCTCAAATCCTGGTGCAGGCTGGATTTATTCCCGGGTCTGGGGGGTGTCCCTGAGTCTACCCAGCTCTGATGGGTACCTGACAATAGTTGGGGTAAAGTAAAGGCGGCTGTGGCTAGTGCTGGCCACACAATCACTTAGTATGCCGTGGCCACAGAAACTGATGAACTCTGCTTCATCGGACCTATGGATCAACTTGGTCCGACGGGTACTTTACTTATGAATGTATAATTATTCCATTCTTTGATTCACATCCCTTTTGAATCCCACAAGGTTGTGCAAGTATTAGTATTTGCAATATATATGTAGATATATTTGATTGGCTCGTATAAAACTTAGGATGTACTTGTAAATATTATTAATATAGTTAGGTAGTACTATACCTTAATTAATGTTATAGAAAATACACATTCCTGATTGAAATAGTATCAACTATTTATTCCGAACAAGATGAAATATGAATGAAACAGCAAAACAGTATACAAGTATCAATGGTAGACAATAAACTTCATCAGTTGAGATTTCCTGAATACGATATACTAGGCCGTAATGATATATATTTGAGAGAGTGGTCAACAAGGGGTGTTCTTGCCGCAATGCACAAACTAGAACTGCAAAACACACCTAAGCTCCCGTGCGACGTATGACGCGTTTTAATGCTATGACCTAGTGTCTAGACATATATGAACGTTTTATACTTAATACGAGAACATTTTGGGTTTAAGATTTCTTTTGAACTTTATTAAATATTCACTCATTCATTGGCTCCATAGTCTCGAAAGACAATTAGATTTGCGCTCCTGTGATTTGGCCAGCCCTGCAAAATCGACTGTGTTTGTGGAGACCTATTCTTGAGAGACAGGCTCTATCGGATCTCTGGCACTTGAAAGCTGGACCGTTGGAGATTGTTAGGGGCAGCCTACTTTTCTTCGCTGCACGTTTAGCCTCCGCCATAAGGCGAAGTTTGCCCTCTGCCGCATTTATACAGGTGTGTAAGGTGCCTCTCCAACTATTTCTGTGCTGAGCAAGGTTCTCCCAGTTTCCGACCTCTACATCTATAGCCTTTAAATATTAATAGAGAACCAATATAACTTCGGAAACAAAACTACTTTTATTTACGTAAATAAATATTTATCTTCAATAAGTATAAGCAGAAGCAGTAAATTATATAGTCAAATACATTTAAATCATTGGAGAAGTTTAGCATTTACCGCTATTTTGAATTATTTCTCTTTCTAATAAATTTGTATTTTTTTAGCGTGCTGGTCTAAGTTGCTGCGTCACCGGGCCTTTAATTAGCATAGGCTACCAGTGCAGACTTAGTGGATAAATCAACACGGCATACAGGGTAATGGGGAGGGGTGATTTTTGGCAGGTAATCTAGAGGTATGCTGGTCCCAAGGGCTGATGGTCTCTATGTGGTGCAAAGACGAATTTAATTTCCAGGTTTCGTTTGGCTCGTATTTAGGCTGAGTTAAACTGTTGACTAATTCACACTGTCACACAAACAGGTATTCTATCAATCGATAAGCAAGGCGTATTGTGACAACGCATATTTTATTCACATGATCATTAATAAATCTTACAATCCAAATACAAGTGATAAAGAGTGTATATTTAATCATAGGCTTAAACCATATGTAGTAGGTAGTCCTAAGAAGGACTCTCTACAACAGACTGTGGCACCGCGTTGTGCAAACGGAGTCCAGGGCGTCCGGCCCTTGCGGCTTCTTCAGTCCGACTGCCTTGAAACTAACTTACATTACATGTTAAAAGACTACAAGTTAGGTTGCAACTCCTCACGTGATTGTAATGGAAAGGGGGTGGGGCAAAGGTAAAATTGACAAGTAGATACGTATCCGATTGGTCAACACGTCTCTTCAATTCAGCCTTTGATTGACATGTGAAGTTAAGTACCAAAAAGCGGGGTAGTGGGGAGGGTTGCGGGGTACCTGGCGACCACTTCAAAGATTCCCTTCTTGCTGGCCACTGGCAATTTGGGATTACGAATCAAAAGGGACTTTTGACCAGGGGAACTCTCGTCTCGTCCCAGAGTCTCATTTTCATTTATATGTTAAAATCCTTTGTGTTGTGAGCGAGGGGTGGTCAAGTGGGGGGGGGGGGGGGGAGACGGGGAGGGCCGAAGGTAGGATCGCAGATCCAGCCGGATTGCATCACGATCGACCTTGGGTTGCTCGCCACGTGTTTGAGGCAAGGGGAGCAAGCTGATAATTGATATACACCAGTGTGTTATGTAAGCTTAACATGATAACAATAAATGATAGCATTGGTAACGATAATAGCAATATCATATGAGAACATTGATATAAGCATAAAATGAATACTGACAACGAATACGAAATGTAAATGTACATAAATGTGTTTCATGTGCAAGAGCTAAATGATTAAGTGATTAAGTAGAAATAATGATAGGTAGATATGTGCATTCAATCATTCACTCAGTAGTGGCTATAATTGTAAGCAAATTTGTACAGGCGATGGCTAAGCGAAGACTAATCTTTATTAGAGTCGATTATATACAAAATCTTTTTTAATTTCGTGTGGCGTTAATCTTGTTAGAGACCCTAAAACGCTACAATTTTAAACAGCCATTTATCAAACAAAATTGTGTAGATTTATTTTATAAGTTCGTCCAAATATAAGAGACATAAGGAATTTTAAAACGCAGTCACAGAAAACATTATTTTAAGACTGTAAGTATTTAAGTTGAACTGAGACCAGTATTAAAATATTTTATTCTTACAGAAAATTGTTTGAAATACTCAGCTACTTCTACTTGTATCTGGGAATGACTGGAGGCGCAATTTCTTGTCTACGGAGATTCCTTCTGTCTGCGGCATTTGGTTTTTTTTCTTTGGGAAGACTTGATAAATCCATTTACTCGAGGGATTTGCAGAAATTTGATGGAGGTAGGACATTTGTTACATTATTATGGGGTAGGACATTTGTTACATAATGATGGGAGTGGGACATTTGTTATATAATGATGGGGTTGGTACATTTGTTATATTTGATGGCGGTATGAAATTTCTTACATAATGATGGCTGTAGGGCATTTGTTACATAATGATAGCAACATGAAATTTGTTACATATGATGGCGGTATGACATTTGTTACATAATGATGGGAGTAGGACATTTGTTACATAATGTTGGGAGTAGGACATTTGTTACATAATGATATGGGTAGGACATTTGTTACATAACGATGGGGGTAGGACATTTCTTACATAATGATGAGAGTAGGACAATTGTTACATAAGGATGGGAGTAGGACATTTGTTACATAATGATGAAGGTAGGACATTTGCTACATAATGATGGGAATAGGACATTTATTACATATTGATGGGAGTAGGACATTTGTTACATAATGTTGGGAGTAGGACATTTGTTACATAATGATGGGGGTAGGACATTTGTTATATAATGATGGGAGTAGGACATTTGCTACATAATGATGGGGTTGGTACATTTGTTATTTTTGATGGCGGCATGAAATTTCTTACATAATGATGGCGTTAGGGCATTTGTTACATAATGATAGCAACATGAAATTTGTTACATATGATGGCGGTATGACATTTGTTACATAATAATGGGGGTAGGACATTTTTTACATAATGATGGGGGTAGGACATTTTTTACATAATGATGCGGGTAGGACATTTGTTAAATAGGCTAATGATGTCGGGTAGGATATTTGCGACATAATGATGGGGGTAGGACATTTGTTACATAATGATGAAGGTAGGACATTTGTTACATAATGATGGGGTAGGATATAAGTTACATAATGATGGGGTAGGATATAAGTTACATAATGATTTGACATTTGTTATATAATGAAGGATGTAAGACGTTTGTTTTTTTAACGACGGAGGACATTTTTTACGTAATGATAAAAGTAAGAAATGTCGTTACATAATTGGTCAATTATAGTTTTCAAATATAATGACATTTTCAATATTTTTGTATAATAATTTAATCGATATGCCTATATTTATAGAATATAAGTTATGACATTCTAACTTGGAAATACAACACAATAATGTATTAAAATACTCACAAAGATAAATTCATTTTAAAAAAAAAAAGCTTTTCTACTTCAGTCGCAAAAAAAAAAGCCGTCTAAAATCATCTTTCCTTACCGAGGCGCATTTGTATATTAACCCTTACAGTCCCGGGCGCGTATATAGCGGAACTGAAGGCAGCATAGATATAAGTAGGTCGGTACAGGAAGGGTTAAATGATTTGCCTGAGCAAGCTAAAAAACTCAACAACTTATTCTTTTCTGAAACCTTTTTTCAAAATGCAACACAAGTATCAATCACTGATAGGTGTCGTACTTAAAATGTCCTGTATAGAATAATAAATATTTAAATATATTTTTACATTTCATTCGTATGCTCTGTCCAAATCATGATCTTGTTTTTTGCCTTACAGCTTATGCTACCTACGTTGCTATGCTACAAGTCGACAACGCCCACAATAATCCTTCCATGAGGCTATTCGTACATCTTTTGTGGAGTGAAGTTTTGATCACTAGGCTACGAAGTTCTGGCGGAACTAGCACGGAGTTGGGGCAATTGATAAATACATTAAAGTAATTGTACATTTTTAATTACAAATCAATATCTACCATTGCAGCACTATTAGCTCTATTTTAATTAAATTATTCGCAAGACACTTACATGTTATTAAAGCTAATATATCTAGATCTAAGCACAATTTTATAAGCCTAGGCAATATTTTTTTATCTTTATATCATTTTAGATGTTAGATATTGTCTTTAAGAGTTTGTTTATCGTATAATCCTTTTGTCTCTAATTCCAGCCATGGAGTTACCGAGTCAAATTCTAACAGGAAACACGGTAAGAAAATACTTTGGGTTAATATTAAGGCCTGAACAATTATATGTGAGATATGTGATTAAATCTGAATAGGAGTGCCACTATCCAGGACAACGATCGCTAGAGTTTGACTCAAATGTCTAAAATTTTAAAACGTACAGATCCTAACAATACTGTAACAACTTATCAACCGTAACTTTGTACAAAAAAAAGTAAAGGAGATTTTTTTATTATTACGATAACTACTGAATCTGAAGTAATTTTAAAATGTTTACAATAAATCTAAATGTAATAAAAGTATGTATATAAAATACTATTTCATTAATTTTCCTAGTAAAAAAATGGCCTATTGGAAATTCTAGTACAAATACCTAAAGAAAACCAAGCATATCACCTGGCACCACTTTCAGACAATGAAGCCGTGGTCTAGAGGCATAGCCTTAAACTAGCAATCCCCAGCGTCTTCGGTTCGAATCCTACTCTTTTTTTTTAACTGCCGTTATATTCTCCCTGGTTTGGATGAAAGTAAATGCGGATGGCCACACAATCATATTGTAAGCTGAGAAAAATCTTCCAGCGCCCTATGTTCTGTTGTACTTTTATTTATACGTTTTTTAACACTCAATTTAAGCACCATTAATAATGCTTATAATATGGGGGTTGTGGGTGGAGATACTTTTAGATATTTTAAAGAAACGTATTTCATACCACCCACCCAATAAATGCTCACAGTCAGCAGGGCATTGTGTTAACCTGACAACCATCCTTTATGCTCTGTCTACTGAAATTTTTGGATGAAATACTTTTTTTTTTCAGATCACGTCTCGAATGTTTACGTTGTTTCTGAAGGCGTTGATAAAAAATCTAAACTGGCAAGAACTAGATGGTTTCTGGCTTACACATTACTCAACAATCCACAACTGAAAGTCTACAGGAGGAAAGAAATCCCACAATACAATGGTGAAGGGATGCAGCTACAGATAATAACAACAAACACATGTTTTGATTACAGTACTCTTACTTAATATACAACTATTGTTTACTAAACAAAACTGTCACAACTAAAGAATTGGCTTCATGAGTTCTTATACAATGAATGGGATTGTTTTGGCAATAGAGAGGATACAAAAATCTGTGACACGTTGATCTCTCACTTCTCTCTCACTCTCTCTCTCTCTCTCTCTCTCTCTCTCTTAATAGCATACAGACCTGAATGCATGAGGACTAGCGATTCATTTGTAATGGTAGAAAACACAGCTTGTATGGATACATGATAAATGAAATATTTTTTTTTCTAATCTCGTTATAAGCTCGTTTGTTGTGAATTTTGCTCATTTAGTGATGTTTCCATAAACCTTTACGAACTAATAGAACTTTATTGTGATAAGCTGATCTCTCTATAATAGGGTCACATAAATACATCGGAATATACATCTTTCCTACGTATATTGTAGCTTTAATAAAAGAAGAAGAAAACTGCATCTTGTCAAATAAAATACACCTTCGCTATAATCCACTCTAGGCAAATAAAACAACAACCAGCGACGATATGCCTAACAACAACAAGTCAAATAAAATTATAACATTGTAATAGACCCAGTATCTAGTCGGCTACATGTGAACTAAATATTTACTCGAGCCGCGTGCAAAACCAAAGCGGGAGGTCTAGATTCTATTTGTGATTCCATTTCATACTCATAGTCAGTTTGTCCACTATTCACTGATAGATGAAACAACTGACCCCTATTTAAACGCTTGATCAGATCACAACAAGATCTCGTTATATGTTAATACATTAATTAAGGTTTTAAATATTATTGAAACAAAAAAGTATATTCTAAAATATTATTTTATGCAGCCATAGATTCAGTTTGTATCGATGCATAATTAATCGTATTATTGCAGAAAAAAATAAAACAAACAGAATCTTCTATTGGACAGAAATAATATGAAAACTACTAAATAAAAAATGACATATACGTTAAATCGTAAGGCATTTTTTTTCTTCATCTAAAATTATTTTGAAAATGATATGTTATTTATATAACAATTACTTTACGGAAGGTCATTTAAAATATTGTTCAATATGTAATAGCCTATTTAGCATGCATAGATAAATCGCACTACGTTTCCTAGGGTTTTGAGTCTGTCTAGTTTTTCCTCACAATTGGTGCTTCCTATATATTAATATAATGCGAAGTTGTTGGTTTCACTTACTAGGTAATCCATGTCCGAATGCCGCTAGGGTAAAATGATATTGTCATTGGATTTATGATTAGAATAATAATCATCATCATCAATTCCATGACCGTTGTTTTTGTTTTTTTTAATGATAAATTTTGTTCTGTTTCATTTATTAAAACATAACTAGAACTAGTTTTATTAATAAGCCCACTTCCAGTACTGTACACTACATTTACTTAATAGTTTTGTCACCTCAAAAAATTAGAACAAATTAACAAAAAAGCGGCATGTATCATAACTAGTGAATATTCCCAGCTAACAAAAGTAACAACATTAGTCAAATCACTAAACCTAGAAACACCAGAGGAAAGAATGGCAAAGATTGAAGTAGTAATAATACAATAGGTCTAAACTCTAATTTAGAAATACAGCCCAATAACAACCTGTTGCAAAGCTCAGATAAACATAAAGAAAATAACACTTTCCTTATCCGTTATGCGAGCACAAATGCATATAAGTACTCTTTCTTCTCGAAAGGCATTCGGGTATGGATTGGGTTGCCTGAACTAACCAGGAAAACCAGTAATTTAACATCATTTAAAACATTAATAAAAATGCAAGACTATTGTCACTAACCAATAAATGAGAGAAGTTGGCAACACCAAGAGGTCAGCACGGGTGACCAGAGAAGTTGGCAACACCAAGAGGTCAGCACGGGTGACCAGAGAAGTTGGCAACACCAAGAGGTCAGCACGGGTGACCAGAGAAGTTGGCAACACCAAGAGGTCAGCACGGGTGACCAGAGAAGTTGGCAACACCAAGAGGTCAGCACGGGTGACCAGAGAAGTTGGCAACACGGAAGAGGTCAGCACGGGTGACCGGGGAGAAATGAGGAACGAGCGGTCAAGAAAGGGAGTGTTTTGGTAGTGTGTAATATCGTTGTTGAGATCTGGAGTTATTAATAATGTGTTTAAATAGACGTTGATATTTAGAGAACGGTAAAGGAAATGAGCTTAATGTACATCCTGGCATCTGAATACTATTTGTATTGTTAATAGCAATTAATTGCTTGCTGAAAAAGAGACTTGTTAGAATTATTTATTGTGTTGGAGAGAGAATGAAAGTCGGCACTTTAGCAGTTATAACGTCTCCAATTATGTCACATCTGTCACGACACTGACACCAAGAATAGTGACAGTGACAACTGCTTACTATACTCGGACCGAGGATGAGCGTAGGACGCAATAATCTTCTTAATAGAAGGAGTGTCTGTAATGTATAAGATAAGATAATACATATAACTCCTTGTTAGATCTGGCGTTTAAATAAGACCGTATCAAAAAACAACAACACCAAATACAGATCACCTATTTCTTTTTAAAATACAGCCTACGTTTATTAAAACAATTTAGAATGAAAATATGGTATAACACATGAATGAAAAAATGTTTTATAATTTACTTCTTACAATACTGAAATAGATGAAACTAACTATCCACTAATACAATTGTATTACAAAAGCAACAAATATTCGTAATAAAAAAAAAAGCTTATCGTTTCAAGTAATATATAAAATAAATATAACTGATCATAAGTATCAGGAAGTGATTTGTAAAAAAAACTTTTTTTTATATCAGTAAAATACAATTAGAACTACACTGTTTCTTTTACCCAAACGGGTGGTCAATAAATGACGTCACGCAGTTGGGGGGAGGGGCCGGGGGGATAAAATGTGATACGGGGAGGGGGGTGTTTAAATAATATGACGTTACGTTTGAAAAGACGTCTGAAAATGTTAAAGGAACTTTTATATACATTTTTTAAAATATTTTCTAGTCTGCAAGTTATTTTATGTTTTCATAACTTACACATTCATCTTAAGACTGAAAGTATTTTCTGTTCCATTATTTATTAAAAGCAAGCATAACTCTCAGCCAGGTGGGTGCAATGAAAATGAAATCCTTGCAAAACATCTTTATGCAGATACATTTTTAAAATGTCTATTGTAGACTACCACAATCTTACTGCTGCCGCAATCTTACTATTGCTGCAATTTTATGCTGTCGCAATATTACTTCTCGACCTCCTCCCTTCTGGGCCTCCAACGTGTTCAGAATTGTGCTTCCCGACTGGTCCTTAAGAAGAAGAATTCGACGCATACTACTCCTCTGTTCCGATCTCTGCACTGGCTACCCATTAACCACCGGATCTCCTACAAGCTGGCGTCTATATGTTACAAGTGCCTGAATGACTCTGCCCCCGACTACCTTCGCTCCTGTCTCGAACTCTATACTCAATCCCGTCCACTCCGCTCGGCTTCTGATACACTAACTCTTCAGATCCCTCGTGTGAAACTGGTGTCCACTGGCGAACGGGCATTCTCATACGTGGGCCCGGCATGGAATGCCCTCCCACTACAACTTCGACAGTGCTCAAGCCTTGATACTTTCAGAAGCCAGCTGAAGACCTACCTATTCAATTAACAGTTTATTATTTTACTATTTTATTATTTCTCATTTATACATCTTTGTCTTTTATTCGTTGTCTGTACTATCTTACTGACACTACAATTTTACTGCTGTTACAACCTTACTGCTACCACAATCTTACTGCTGCCTCAATGTTAGTGCTGTTATAATCTTCCTGCTTCCACAATCTTACTGCTTAGTGCAGTCATAATCTTAAAGTAACTTCTTATGCTAATTTTATTTGAATAATTCATAATAAAGAAATAAATACATTGTGGTTCAAAAGACGATTTAGACATTATGTAATTCTTTTCATTTTAAGTGCAATAATATTTAAAACTAACATAATTTGAATATGAACTTAATGATTCCTTAGACATTTTATAATAATGTTAAAAGCCCAAAGTCTCATATTTAAATTTCAATATTTATAGACATTCATTTGCTTTTTCTCGATATAGGCTACTGGCGACAGATTTTTTAAACATAATCAGCTGGACCCAAACCATTTTGATATTTTTAAGTGCGTTGTTGCTTAACTCACAGCACAAATATTTGTTTTCTGTGTTCTAAGTAAGAGTACTGTAATCAAAACTTGTGTTTGTTGTTATTATCTGTAGCTGCATCCCTTCACCATTGTATTGTGGGATTTCTTTCCTCCTATAGACTTTCAGTTGTGGATTGTTGAGTAATGTGTAAGCCAGAAACCATCTTGTTCTTGCCAGTTTAGATTTTTGATCAACGCCTTCAGAAACAACGTAAACATCCGAGACGTGATCTGAAAAAACAACAATTATAACAACAAAAGATGAACGTGTCACCAAAATGTATTGGTAAATACAAATAAGAAGCAAATAAGAACTGCCAAAAATTTCATTACAACCAAATAACAACCGATTTAGCTGTCACATATTTTCTTGTTCATATAGAATCGTATTAAATCGTATAGACTTTGAATGAAATTTTTAGATTATATATTTTCGCCTCAGTTTTTTAGATTCATTTTAATTATGTCTAAAATAAATTCCTTCTTTTCTCCTTATAAATCAATTGATAAAGGACCAAACGTATTGGCTACAAAAACGATTTTGTTTTTACCGAATCGGACAATTCTACTGTTTCAATGTAGTGCATCGATTACTATTAATTAATGCGCATGTTTTCAATAAACTTGTACAAACTCATGAGTATACAATGCCAGCTTTTGTGACTTTTTCAAACACCCATGTATTTAGTTGAATTTATTTTGTAACTGGCTGGTATTATATTGTAATATTATGTTATATATATATATATATATATATATATATATATATATATATATATATATATATATATATATATATATATTTAGTCTATAAGTTTAATTCCACGGCGTTGCCCGGGGGGAAATAAAAGTGGCCTGTATAAGCTACAAATAAAAGTTGTATAAGCTACAATAAACATAGAGCTATAGGTCTAATCATTTTAAAAAATGATTATTTTTACTGAAGACATTTAGGAAAGTAATTAAAAATAATTTTGTAATCTTATCTTATACATTACAGACGCTCCTTCTATAAAGAATATTTTTGCGTCCTACGCTCATCCGTGGTCCGAGTCTAGTCTTGCATTTTTATTAATGTTTTAAATGATGTTAGGTTATTGGTTTTCCTGGTTTGTTCAGCCAACCCATTCCATGCCCGAATGCCACTCGTAATCAATTTAAAAATAAGCAAGTCTTTTTATTTAACAAAAGGCTAAATTGCCCGGTGTTGCCCGTGGATTTACAATCTTTTTTTAAACATAAATTAATTGAAATTAAAAATTTTTTTGAAAAAAAAAAGGTATAGACTGACTGCAGATGCGAACCCGGGTCGACTGCAATACGTTACCCACTCAGCTAGCGAGGACACATGTACTAAATCAAATCGCAAAGGTTAAATATGAGGCAATAAGATCACGTGTCTTAAAATACTTTTGATTTGATTTGAACACACACTCAGAGCTTTAGATATAGATAAATATATATTGGCTTCGGGCCGCCTGTTGTACGCCCTTGCCCTATCTAAATCCAATCACCCTTAATATTTTTGAAATTTATGAAAAAACATTTTCTTACTGTTTGTCTTGATAGAATTCGGTTCTGTGACTCCATGACTGTAAAAAGGGATAGACTAAACTTTAACAATAATATCTTACATTTCAACAATCAATATAATTACACTGTATTAGATTAGATTAGCATTAGTAAACTTGGTATAGCCCTGGATTTAATAGCTTTAAGAATAAATAAGTGTCAAACATTATTAATAAATAACACTCTATTGGGTTTATAAAAATAAAAACAATTACTTTAATATAGTTATCAGTTGTGCTAACTCTGTGCTAGTTCCACCAGAACTTCGTAACCTAGTGATCAAAACTTCACTCCACAAAAGATGCACGAATAGCCTCATGGAAGGATTATTGTGAGCGTTGTCGACTTGTAACATAGCAACGTAGGTAGCATAAGCTGAGGGGTGAATGACAACAAAACAGATAGGGCCACATCATTGAAAAAAAATAATCTATTATCATTATGTAACAAATGTCATACTTCCATCATCATGAAACAAAAGTCTTTCCTCCATCAGTATGTAACAAATGTCCTACCCCCATTATTATGTAACACATGTCCTACCTCCATCATTATGTAACAATTGTCCTACCTCCATCATTATGTAATAAATGTCCTACCTCCATCAAATTTCTGCAAATCCCTCGAGTAAATTGATTTATCAAGTCTTCCCAAAGAAAAAAACCCAAATGCCGCAGAGAGAAGGAATCTCCGTAGACAAGAAATTGCGCCTCCAGTCATTCCCAGGTACAAGTAGAAGTAGCTGAGTATTTCAAACAATTTTCTGTAAGAACCATAAATTTTTATACTATTGTAACAACCAGGGCTGTGGAGTCGTAGTCGAAGTCGAGGAGTCGGAGGAAATTTTGGGTACCTGGAGTCGGAGTCGGCAAAAAATGCACCGACTCCGACTCCTACGAAATTTAAATTGAAAAAAAGCAGGGCTTAATTTATTTTAAACAACCGATCAATAGGCCTACACGGCCTACAGACATTAGTGATATGAGAAAGTAAGGTATCTGTTTCTTCCTCTAACTAAGTCCTCTAAGTTTCCTAACCGGATTTCGGTTTGTTGGTTGTAAGTTGGAAGGTAATCATTACTTCAAGTAGAAGACCCTTTTGTTTGGTTCTGATGGAAATATTTTTAATAAATAATGTTGGATTCACACAAAACAATTTAGTCTTAGATATTGTGTTTCTTGTGTTTCCAAATACCAACTAGATCTATGGCTTGCAATAAAAAAAAAAACATCAAACCAATGTTGCTAAGTTACAGTTACAAGTAACATGAATCTTTTTACTTGTCGGCTCATCTTTTAGATGTTCGTTCCTCTTTGATGTACATAATGGAGAGACGCAAACTAGTCCTTCACTGTGACCCTGAACAATTCCGCTAGACACCGCGCCAGTGCTTTATTATTAACGGCACTATTAAATACACATGCTTTTGATTATCTTTCAATACATTATTTTATAAGTTACCATATATGCCTCTTCCAATGCTTATTAATATTATGGTCAACGATAATCGGTAATTTGATTATCACTATTGAAAATTTGCAAGCTATTATCGGTTTTAATCAATTAGCCCAGATTTTTTTTAGTTCTAAAGAATTTTATGGTAAAGTGTACAAAATAATATTGTATTCACACAAATCAACCCCTTGAATGCCCTGCAAACACTAATTAAGTTTGAAGAATTTGTTAAACATAGGTTCTACAAACAAAACTACGCACATTTGGCTTTTCCGGCATGTGACTTGCGACATTGCGCGGGGGTGCGGGGGAACCAAACTCCAGTTTAAACCGGTTTTATAGAACCGAAAACCGGTAGTTTAAAGCGGTTTTAACATCCCTAGTTCTACTGTTACAGGGAACGCAACGCCCATGTGTAACCTAGCCTCTCACTGGTAAGGGATTAACCGTATGCCCCTTGGAGTCGCCGATCGTCACCTCTACTGATCAGGCCCTACGAGAGGGGAGTACAGCCGGTATGCCGTACCGGTGCCCTCAAGAGTTTAGGGGGCCCATGAATATTTAAAATTAAATACAGTAGACTGTAGCTTTCCAGCCAGTAGTCATGTGGTAATGACATGTAGATGTATGTTGCCTTTCTTTCCTTCAATGACTGTACAAAATACATTTGTATATTAATACTAAGGAGATATGTTAAAACTATTCTCAGTTCTTCCTAATTCTCTTTGTCTCTAACATTGTGATAATCTTAAATGTTGAATCTTGGGTAGATTGTTATTTTTTTATGATTTTATATCATTATTCATCATTGAAATGTTATATTTAATTTTTTTTCAACAGTCGTTTAATTTTTTATTTTGTTAGAAAAATCAAATTGTTTTCGCTGTAACAACGACAAACTGCTCCAATGAAAGACAGGGCTGCTAAAGAAAAGTTGTGATATTTATCCATATAGTTTTTAATGTGAATGCTAATATTAGATCTATCTATTTACCTGTTGTCAACATTCAGAGGCTTCTCTTTGTCTTTTTCTTGAAGTTTGCTTTGTAGTAAATATTTATTACTTAATAAATACATGACCAATCTGAACAGCTGACCAATAAGAAGAATGCTAAGAAGAAACAGTTAATATAAAATTTAAAAAACAATTTATATTAACCTTTTCTTGATACTTACTCAATTAGGTTATTATCTAGATATTCCTTAAAGGTAGTTTGAATAAAAGTACTTTTCTTACCATACAATAGTAGCCAACTTTTCTATAAGAGAACCTACAGTGTCCAGTTTGACAGAGACATAGAATATTCCAATCACGATTAATAAAACCAGGGAAACTGCTATGAAGCCCAAGAAAAAACCTGCGGTAAATAATGAAATAGTTTTAGATTCAGTATGTAAGAAAATCATTCAGTTTTATTCAGTTATGATTGAAACAATTGACGTTTAAATTTCCCAACTAGACCGCAACGTTTCTAACATTTTATTTATTTGTGTCCGTCAACTGTTTTATTAAACGTACATTACTTGTACTTGAAATGTCAAAAAAAAAATAATTCAGTTTCCTGCATAGATCTTATGATACTTACTCCAAACAGAAAATACGATGACGTAACCCGCACAACTGACACTGGAGGTCTGGAAAATACATACATGATAATTTTAAATTATCTATCATATGATATATAAAATACAATAACGAGTATGTGAAAGATAATAGCGAATATAGTTTTTTTTCTGTAATAATGTAACCTTGGCTAATAGTTAGTATAAAATTGAATCCCAGTCACTTAATCATAAGACACTTAATCCCAAGACAATTAATCCCAAGACACGTAATCCCCTATTCATTTAACCCACAGACACTTAAAGCTAAAAATGGAAATTTTAGGTATAAAATTATACAAGTAAATCTTGTTACTAAAATAAAACACAAGAACTTCAAATCAAAACTTCAATGTCATCTTAACATCTACAACATTAGATGAAATGTGAGAGATTTCTATTAAACTGATTGTTGCTCATCCATATGATAACAAATTGTTCTTAAGAATTTGTGGGGTAAGACGATACATTGACTCATAGCGCTGCACAATGTTGTCGATTCTTCTGGCTAATGCAGCATACTTCTTTCTTGGACGCTGCTCTGTGCCGGTGCATGACTGCAGTACTGATGCCTTGTGTAGACAATCCTCACGCCGACCAGCAAGAAATGTCCACATTGTTGGATGTTGACACGAGAAGAGAGATTGGAGGGCGTGATGCCAACCCTCTACACTCTACAGCGTTGTTTGTTCGTGCAACACCGACGTTGACGTCCATATATTTATTCCAAGTATCTGGAGCGAACAATGCTGAATCAAAGATTTCTCCTCTACCGCGCAGTCTGGGACCACGCACATACGTATGCTCGAAATACGGTGGTTGCTCTGGCTCATGGTGTGGCATTGACTCTTCGAGGTCCTCGACATCTTGACCGAGTCGGAGTAAGAGTGGTGTCTCTTTTTTACCCGCCGTCCTATTTATCCATCGTGCTTATTATCATCAACGCGAGCCCGGCGCACGTCCATATTAAACAAAGGTAGAGCCGACCGCGAGTTACCTTACATAAATATTGTCGACCAATCCAGCCTCCCCTCACGGCGGGACATAATAATAAATAAACATTTATTTATTCCTTTTACGTCAGTTTCAATGTTGTCTGTTTGTAACAAATGAAACCGGGTTTAAAAGGCCTGATCACTGAGATAAGCTACAACGAAACTTTATCCCCTTTGACAGTCTTAATTTGTATCATAAAACGAAGAAATCATCAATTGGCATATTTCATACTAATTAATATTCTGCTAATTAGTTCGTCACAGGAGGGTGTCCTTAAGTCGACCAGAACCCAACTGCTGAAATTGACAGCCATGCATTACACAATGCTTTAGAAAGGATTAAGTGTATTGCGGATTAAATGACTAGGGATTAAGTGACCAAGGGATTAAGTGTCGGGGATTACGAGTCTGGGGTTAAGTGACCTGTCACCCAAGATTTACTTCGCCTGGATATAGTCATGTTTATTTTTTCTGTAAATGGTACTTTTAGGCACTGAATAAATAAGATCAATAAGATCTTAATACATAATATTATGTTCGTTTCGTTTCATAAAACTAATTTACATAACATAAATCTTTAGAAAAAAATGTCAGATGGGGAAGGCAATTAAGCAATTAATTGAATTGTTGCCATTCTAAAGCATTAGGCTATATCATCAATCTCTCATCAATATATATCATTACCGTCAGTTTGTTTATATATATATATAGGCCTATATAGGCCTATATGATATTTTTGTTCTCTACAGACTCCGAGGCCGTTAGACTGATCGACACATAAATTAAATGGAAAAATTGGAAACGTCCTCCATAAAAAGTTTGATTATTTCAACAATATTGCTTAATTCGTTCAGTTATTTTTTATAAATAAACGTATTACTAATTATGTTATGGCTACAAACTGAGCGCCATTTACAAAATATCCAGAATGATGTTCCTTTAAAAATGTTTTTCGGGACTGGATTTTCCCGTACTGGGAAATATTATTATGTACTTTTTTTATTATTTACATTTTTATTGTTTGGTATTTGTGTTTGTTGTTTAATTGATAATATATTATTGTTAATTTAATATTATTAATAAGGAGTCAAGTCAACATAACCGTCGCTACATTTTAAAACTATAAGCTTGACAGCAACAATTTTGATGCATATGCCAGGGCCATACGACAGGAAACTATAAACAAGAACAAAAGCTAAATACCGAAAGAAACATACTCATTACAGTTTATATGGTAACATCCAATTTATTTTTTTCTCGTTTTTTTTTGTTTGTTTTCTTTTTTTCTGGTTGTTTTTATGTTTGTTAACCTTATACACGTGGATTTGACCGGCATAACAACTAGTATAGATTCTTATATATAAAAAAGGAACTCACCAATTTAGAACTTGATGAGTATTGCCAGTCGGATATAAATGCTTTATCGCCTTGATATATTTTCAGCATGTGATACCTTAGGTATAAAAAAGGTTACATTTATGATGGCTTTATGTTTTACTATTATTTGTACAATTGCAATTCCCTCTTAATGTAAATAATATCAAAGCTAAACAGACAATGTGACATATATATATGTAGAATATATGTATATTTAGTACACATTTGTAAAAAAAAAATGTGTGTTACATCTGTAGTCTGTAGGCCTACCTGTAGTTTCGAATAAACATCAAGATGTTGAACAAGGTCAATATGGCTGTGTAGACCAAAGATAATGCAATGCTTGCTAAATATGGAGAGTAATTGAATTAGAGATGCATTAACAGAATAAGTTTAACATAATACATTTCATATGACTGAAAATGGCGAATAATTTTTTTTAAAGTTTATTAGTATTTAATAGGCCTACACATTTTAAAATGACTTTTAAATAAACAGTATGAATCGTTATTTCTACATAGTGGGACTTTCTATTTAAGCTTAAGAATACTGAGGGAAATTATATTAAATTATAATATTATAGTTGTGTATTTTGTGGGCCTTCCATAAATGACGCCACGCACCTGGGAATGGGAGAAGGGGAGGGGGAAGACTAAACCTTTGCGTCAATGTGAGGGTATTGGTGTTTAATTAGTGAAGATTTAAGCATCTTTAAATACCAGTTCCACTAAAACAAGTTTCATTTATTTAATAACAGTAATTTCCCATGTTACACAGTTACGTGGTTCCTCCGTCCTACGTAACGGAGTAACATTTGGAAGATTATGTTGGGGCCTACTTCGAATTCCTTCAATGTTGTTTAGAGGTGCGACTGCCGAGCGGACTTTGAAACGCGGGGATGCCCCGGCTAGAATGAACACACCCCTTCGCGGCCGTATTTAAACTAAGCCATATATGACGTGACTATACTCTTCCTTAGTGTCGAAGCAGGTCCAATACCCATTCATGGGCACCAGAGCTTCGTGCAGCAGCCTCAAATAGGGGCCTACCACCAAAGGACAAGTCATCTTACAGCCAGGCTCGCGGTGGACCAACCACGCCCCACTCAATCACCCGCAGAGTATATATTGTAAAAGTTAATATTAGACATGTATAGAAATTGTAAAGTCAATGAAATAGAAATTTTAATAACATAGGCTTATACTATAATTCAGTTTAAAAAAAAATTGAGATCTAAAAAATGATATACTAGCCTTCCAATATTTCTAAACATTCCACTAAAATATCTAGTAATCCGACCACATCTGATAATTTGTTTGAAATGTTCAAAATGAATTCTTCTTGATCTGACTGTTGAGCAGATATGTCCCATATTAGCCTTATCAGAAAAAGCAAAAATTGGCAGATCATCTGCACAGCTTCTTTCAAATCGTCACGTATTAGGTCTAAAAGCCCATCGAAGATCACTATGAAGTAAATAAAAATAAATGATACCTGAAAAATAAATTAAAATTCTTTATTTATATAATAACGCCTTTTTTAAAAATACGTGTTTTATTAAAGACTATAATAAGATGGACCGTTTGATATATTTTTAGAGTCTTATTATATATAGTCTTTGGTTTTAATCATCTGTGTTTTGCCACCAACAATACTAATTCTGAAATGATTTAGACATTGAGGAACTGGGTAATGATAAATTATGCCACGATTCTAAAGTTGTCCTTTTAAATTGAACACTATTAGAAAGAGAGTATGGAATTGAATAACATTGAATTGTCGTATTGTATAGAGCATTTGCAATCACGCGACAAAAAGCACCTGCTTTTTGTTTAAATATATAAAACGCTGTCATGCGATGAAAATTAACATTGAAAGCTAAAATTTTAATCATTGAAAATCAACGACATAGGTTTCGTAAGTGCATGATATTTAATTGAAGATGTCGACTTTCGAAAGTTAGCTTAACTTACTATATAAAAGTAAAGCTTAAAGTAGGCTGTGCGATGTTTCACCAGAGCTATTAAAATACTATAAAAGCTTCAAATCTTGTTTATTTCGTGGTCGGACTGCTAAGGACTAGTAGGGCCTATCACAGATAAATATGAAGATTTATGCAAACAAATTCCTTATATTTTGCGTTTAAAATAGACATGCTAAATAACAATGTTATTCAAAACCATCACCATCATGGCTGCTATTTACTTAGTTACGTCATCTAGAAACCTAAGCCACGCCTACTACTATACTAATCAACACTTGGAACCTATGCAATAAAAGCTTACGTTTCTTTTCATTTAGCTCTTTGAACTTTATTTGAATCTCTCATGGAGGCTGGGTTCAGTGGCGTATTTACGCATTTGCCACAGGTTGCTATGGAACAGGGGCCCCCCAGACAAAAGAAGCCTCCACACATTCCCCCCAACAAAATTGTGTCTTTTCTTTTGGTAGGGTCGAGTCCTTGGGGGGGGGGCACATAAATTTGTCCCTTGGAAACAGGGCCCCCACAATCCTAAATACGGCCCTGGCTGGATTATTAATTAAGCTAAAACATCACTTCTTAGGGCCTCCGGGAAGCGGGGGGGGGGGGGGCTGTATCACATAAAACTTTTTCTTTCATGAATTTACTTTTATCAACTGGTCATATTGCAGTAAAACCAAGATAGGCGCAAAAAAAACCCACGTTAAAATAAAATTATTATCAAGCTTGAGTGATCTATTTAAATCTATTATAAGAGAAACAGACGGAAAACATAAGTATACGATTTTGATTTCAAAATGAAGAATAGAAATTTGAGTCTTAAAAAATACGTGATTTATAAGATTGTGCTACTCATAAAGAAACACTTGGTCACTTGGCTATCATTAAACAGTTCCAATGACAAACTTTAATTGTATTTATCGGTTAACACTTGTTCAAGATTTTATCGATATAAATTATTATACATTATTATTTTATCAATACATTGTATATAGTTTAACCTTGGACACTAAACTCCAGCTTTAATGCAAAGTTTTAAGAAACGTTTAAGTGTTCCTTTCCGGTCCAACATAGAAATTATTCATTAAAACAAATTACAAGATAAACTTTAAAACAACAGTTTGAAAACCACAACTTGCTGTACATTTTATATTCAATTAAAAAAGGTTACAGCAGTAAATAGAATAAACGTTTGTTATTTTTAGCTCAAGTGAAACTAATTGTTAGTTTCGAAATTCTCAAAATAAAGGAGATAAAATGAGTTTATTATAAGTATAAACAATTTACTTTACCATGTAAGTAGTTATAAGTTGAATTAAGACTAAATAAACCATTTTCGTTGGATACTTGAAGAATGGTAAATTTGTTAACAGTTTCAGTTTTTTGCTTTTGTTCCTATAGAAAAAGAGATTTTGAAATATTATTTTGTTCATGTTTATTCCTTTTTATGCAGGGAAAAGCGAATGACCTAAAAAACTTAAGGCTTATTATTAAATCTTAAAGCGTGTAAAATCCAACTAAGATTTACTAATTTGTTACATAAAATTGACTTATCGAAAAAGGCACTTATTAACTAGTAAAAACAATTATTACATATATATGAATATTTAATAAATGTTTTAATGATGAATTATTTTTTAAAATGCACAGTTAAATTAAGATTTACAAGCTATTTACATGCAAGCAACGAAGGATATTTAATATTTTATATAATATATTAAATAATTTAATTTTTTTATACAATCTCAAAATAAAAACAAAAATTCAAACATGTTAATGAGACTAAAGCAAACTATTTACATGCAAGCAGCAAAGGATGTCTGAGATTGTGTCAATGACGCTTGGTAAATTTTATCTCTAGATTTTCTAAACACCCATCGGACATGTTCAACTTGATGGGGTCTGACAGCTCCTGGTATACGCTGGGGGGGGGGGGGGATAAAACAACAATATTAATTGTTTATACAATACCATACACCCTAATTGCAAAACATTTGTATGGAAAAGGTAAAGTACATTTCTACTAACTTAAACTACAATAAAACAAAAAAAACAACAACAACAACAACAAAACCAAAGATACGAGACCGTAACAAGAACAAACGAAAATAAAAAAATAGAAAAGAAAACAACAATAGAAAGAATAAAAATGACTAAGCTATATATAGGCCTACATGGAGAGCTCGATCACTTAAAATAAATCATAAAAATGTGGAGAAAAGACAGAGTCTTAAATATAGATAAGTGAAACGTAGTAAGATGGTTGATTTGACGCGGAAATACATACAATTTAAACATTTTCCGACAAAAATGAACTCTTTAACTTTATACTAAACATACATTTTATGAATATACTCTCGTATATGAGGAAATTGTGTTAATTTTAAGAACTACCTGACTTCTTAACTCATTGTCAAAGTCACTCGACTAAATAGTTGATGATCTTTCTGGATAATGCGTTGAATACCAAAAATATATATAATTGTTATTTGAGTAAGTAATTTTAGCGAATGTTTATCATTTAGATATAAAAAAAACTTATTTAATTTTATGTATTTCCGGGTTAAATCGGCCATCTTATTACGGTTACTTATCAAAAGGTGATGAATAGCTTTAAGAAGATAATCAATTTGATTATTTCTGCTAGCGGAGTATTTTAGAAATATATAATAACTTCCCACGCTTATTTAAGAGTTAAAGAATGTAGTGTGTTATCAATAAATTAAATCGTTGGGTAAAATTTGCATAGATCGTACCCAAAAAAATATTATTTTCTAATTCTATTAAATCTCTGTTTTTAATTACAATCCGATTACCTCACTGACAAACGATTTGCTTTTGGCACATCTGTATAATATAAATATACAGTAACATACGAAACCCAACTGACACACAAAATTGGGCAGGTATATTAAAACAGTGATTGCTTTGAAGCTTGGCGTATTCTGAAATAAAAGATAATTAACCATTAAATCACTACGCATTTGTTAATGTTCTAACTATTTTACAATCGTAGAGAAATATTTAATCTAATTCAGTTATAACAATTATTAAGTTTTATAATTATTTATTTTTTTAAAAAAGAATCTTTACTTTATTCCTATTTTTTACATTATTAATTCCAAGTTAGGACGATCGTAGATCTGTAGCTGTGACAGATTATCAAAATAAAACAAAATGTTTGAAAAGCAACTTCGTATTAAAAATAACGTAATCAACAAACGGAAAACGACTTGTTTATAGCTTATAGTTTCCCAACTTACGAAGAAGTCCTCACTAGACACGCTCAAATTCTGATCACAATCAGCAACGTCAAGACCAAACCTTGAAACAAAAAAAATCAAACAAAATAAATCAAATATCACACGGCTAAAGTTATTCACGCATTCAATTTTTTTAATAAGTGTTATGAAGGGTTATCCGCACGCATCAATCAATATTAGCAATGGTTACAGACCACCTCCACCTTCCTGTGGTTAGTGCTCCGGAAATTCAACATGACGACCCAGGTTCCAGCCCTGCTGCCTTACTGCTGGAGGATTGGTATATTGGCTTATTGGTCTTCTTTCTCGACAAACAACAACTTACCTCTTCCCAGTTTTTTGACACAAAGTTATACTCCCTCCCCTGCCCTTACTATCCGTCTGAATGACCCTACATGAATAACTCACTGTGTCGTTTAAGATGAATGCTTAAAAATAATTAAAAATGAAACGTTAAAGAATCGGGGTCTTACCATACTGAGCAGTAGATAATGTTGATTATGGCCCCTGCTGCCCTGAATCTTGTACTTATGCAGGCGAAGTACGGAAAAAACACAACACAGATGATCATTGCCTGAAGCAAACTGTAGAATGCTGGGAAGATAAAGAATGCAAATGCAGATATTCTTTATTTGCCGTACATTTTTTCTTTCTAGTACCTCAATATTTATAAATGCAGCTCTTTTAAATATTATAACCAACTAGGTAAATTACAAGGCGTTGCTCGGGTAATTTACTTTTTTAGAAATCAGGCTAATATTTAAATAGTGTGTTTATATGATATAATTTACTAAGAAATACCTTAAAATTATAATTGTAATACTAAAAAAGGCTACATCTAGTTATGCTTTATTATTAAATAAAATGTAAAATATAATTATTAGTGTTTTACTTATAAAAAATAAAAATTAAAAAAAATTAGGAAAATAAAGTTGTAATCATGAAAATATTGGCAAAATATTGTTTGCATAAATTTTTTTTTAAACTCATAAGCTGAAAAGCGAACCCAGGTCACCCGTGTGTAGGGTTGCCAGATACATGGGTACCAAAAGGAGGACACAGACAGACAAAAAGGAGGACAAAGGAGGACACATGGTTACCAAAAGAAGGACACATTTTAGAGTTTCATTAGGCCTATAAATCATCATAATTTGTTCTATTGAGAATGCAGATTTAAAAAGCAATCAGTACGATTTTACTACAATAGTTGCCAATAACTATTAATCTATTAGAGTAAATTAACCAAGGAAAAGTATTGTACAAAAAAATAATTTTAATTCAATTGACTTTGTTTTTCAAAATGCAACAATACTATGTCTATATTATTTGAAAATCAAACCTTCAATTCTACAGTTAATACATTAGGTCTATCATCTTTCTTAATTATACAAAATATTTATCTGACGAGCCAACCTTGTGCAGAAGATCCTTTAATTTTTAGTAAGCACAAATGTATATATAAAACTGTTTACATGTGAGATTTTTCAAGTTGTACTTTGTAAGACTGATGCCCTTTACAGAGTTAACTGAGAGTGTTTCTTTCCTTTATCCATTGAGCGTTTATCAATGAGAAAACTCTTTCCAGATACCATTGTGTCCAGGGATATAGAAAGAAAGTTCACAAATTTTAAATAACTCTGAAAAGCAACCTGCATTGGGGAAACTCCAGTGTGTTGCTTTACCAGACCCAGCCGCTTATTGAAAGTAAATCATTTAAGAACATAAAAAGTGCACTAAGGATTTAAAAACCTTTGCCGTCCAAAAGCCGGACATTTGAAGGGTTTTTAGCTTTGCCTGCCGGACGGAGGACACAGGGCTAAAAAGGAGGACATGTCCTCCTTTTGCCGGACGTCTGGCAACCCTACCCGTGTGCTACTCGTGGATTCTAGCTACTCTGATAGGGAAAACACTTGAAGAACGCGAAATCGCAAAAGAAAAAAGAAATTATAATACAATTAAGTTCCTTGTCTTTAAATTGACGAGTGGTAATCTGCAAAAAAAGAGACCACATATCAGAATTTAAACAAACGGGAGCATCCATAGTCTCCCTAGTCAGAAGAAGCCATTATTATATTTACAGAGAGACTAGCATTGGTGCCCAGTTCTTCAAACTGGTTAAAACAATTTTCAAATACGCTTTAACTAACCATGCAAATACATTGGCCGCTACAAAGTTAATTAAACAGGAATGAAATTGTTTCCCTTCAAGCGCAAAGTTTGATAACGTCATTAAAAAAAGCCAGCCCGCCTTGAGTACCCGTTTGTTTTAGTATTTTTAGCGGGATCAATCGAATAATGATAAAAAGTTGGACCGGCAATTTCAACGTGAAACAAAAGTTGTCTTTTTAGTCCCGTTTTTTTGACCGAAATGACCTCTGCTGTCATAAAAAAAAAAGGAAAACCTTGACAGTGTTTATCGCAGTAGCACAATAAATAGGCTTTATGTAGAAAGTTTCTTGTCATTCTGTCCAGCATTAAAAAAGATTTAAGGTATGTACACACGTATAGACCTACATACATAGGCCTACATACTCCTTTGATGTATGACGTATGATTATTACATTTTATAGCATAGCTATATTTGATAGAGATATTTGTTTATATTTAACATATTGTCTATCCAAGGCCGGCTCGACCATATGGTTAAACTAGGCCGCCTAGAACGCAAATTTGGGGGTGGGGGGGGGGGCATAATAGAGGATTTTTAAATTAGGGTTTTTCAAAATATAAACTAAATTAAAGTTTAGTACTTCTTTGCGCCACTAGCATAGGCAGACGAATTACTAGGTAGTGAAAGGCGAAGGGTATTTTATTTAAGCTGTCTTAGAAAATAGGAAAGTATGCCCTTACACTACTCAGTTTCTCCCCGCTGAAGGCACTTTAATGAGGGCGCAGAAAACTCTAGACCCGATCCTGTGTATAGCTTTACGTATTGATTTATATTTAACATAATATATTGTCTATATTGTGTTAACGATATTTAATTATTTGAATTTACGGGTTAGAGATTTATTATTTAGCTCAGTGACTTTAATAAATGCCTATAGCGTTGTCAGTTGTAAAGGATACCGATTTAGCTTTACGAAGGCTCAATTACCTCTGAACCACACGGATCTATCTAAAGAAGGACCACCAAATATTGTTATTATAGTTGAATTCAACGTGACCCCAAAAGCTACAGCATACGCCAATCTATTCTCATAGCTGTCCAGAGAAGGAATTGGTCTAGAGTAAAAACAAACACGACATTGGGTTAGAATATAAATATATATATATATAGATAGATAGATAGATATATGTACAGAGAGAGAAAGAGAGAGATAGGTGGATAGATAAATAGATATATATAGAGAGAGAGCTAGATAGTTTGATAGATTGATAGATAGATGGATAGATGGATACAGATACATGCATGTTTTGTTACTATTTGTACGTTGTATGAGCTGGGTAAAAAGAATCAATTTCTCACAAGTATTACCATTTAACCAAAATGCTCCTGATGAGGTCGCCCACGCGATACAAATCCTTATCTGACAACCAGATCCATTTGAGTTTTTTAGCATACAATTTTTTTTTTTTATGAAAATAAATACCATGTCAAAACTTTTGGCTACAAAGGTATGGGTCTATCATTTTTAAATTTGCTTATTATTTATCATAACTACTAGGACACGATGAACTAGAGCAGGGGTCGGCGATTTACGACACGCTTGCGAAACGTGGCACGCAGAGCGATTTTCAGAGACACGCAAAAGACCCCCTCCCCCAAAGGCAATTAAAGTTCGTTCCACAAGAAATTTGGTGCTAGGGCAGGATGAATTATAGGCTGTTAGCACGATGAATGAATTAGAAATCGAACTTTGGCACACTATTATGAAAAGTTTGCCCACCCCTAAACATTTATATTCTTATCTGATATGTTTTCTAATATGAGCATGCTAATTTAATAGCATGGATAGAAGCGCTATAGAAATGCCCATTCTTATTCTTCTTCTGTTACAGACGAGCTTTCTATATAGAAGATCATTGCCTCCTTACGATTATCCGTGGTTTTAGTCTAGTTTTGCATTTGTATAAGGGTTATAAATGATGCTGAGTTGTTTGTTTTCATTGTCTGTTCAGGCCCTTTTATGGATGGGGAAAAAAGGCAACTTATATACGTCTGTTTTTTGCATATGAAATAAGAAAAGTGTATTTACCCCTTTGTGTATCTGTATTGTGATATTTGTAAGCTAGAATTTAACGCTTGTTTTTAGAGTTACTTTGTTATTAATTTAAAACCAGGTAAATAGAGAAATAATTGGTAGGCATGAATCTACCCAGCTCCGAAAGCTACCTATCATTAACTGAAATTGTTTTCCGCAGCTGGGCATTGTGCTGACCAGACAACTCCATTGTAAGCCGAGGCCAATGCAACAAATGAAAATCTGATTTATTTGCCACATCGATCAACATGGATTTAAAAATAAGCTACATTTTTTCACTATGAACACTATAAGTATAAATATGTCATACTAATGGTTTTATAGTGTAAGAAAAGCCAGGGTAATGTCACACGATATGTATCGTTGAATCTAGTTCAAAGTTCGTGTCGAAACTATGCACTTAGGCATAATAGTCTGTATAATTATTATCGCTCAAATGCATGCATATAATAAAAAGGAAATAACCTGCATAAATCATATATGATTTCATATTATACCATACTAAACTAGAACGATAATGTGATGAAATATTAATTTCATATATATAAATATAAATTGAGTCAAGATAATAATATCAATTTCACTTTGTTAAGAAAATATGCATATTATTATTATTATATATATATATATAATTCATTCCACTGAAATGACAACTTCCTGCCAAACCTTTCAACAAATTATTCATATTGTACTTTTAATCTAAGACCCAATACTTACAAAATCAATGCAGGTCGTCCACCGCAGATATTCGTCCAACATTTTCTTTTCTCCAGAAATGACAACAGTAAGATTATAGCAGCCTGAAAGGGAAGCGACAAGTCAGCCTTTGTCTGTGGAAGCTATTCTACGAATGTTGCAATGATTTTCAGATCTTGTTGTCTCTGACATTTGGCTTTATTATACTCATTACAAAAATTGAGCAATAATTTTTTTAGTTTTAATATAAAATAAAGTTGTTTTTTTTTAAAGAAATTTTTGCATGGACGTTAGTCAAGACGTCCCATTATAATGTTTGGTTCTGCAATTTGTTTTAGAACTTTTTTTGTTTTCTTTACAAAGTCTCTGCTGTATTATCAATGTTGAGCTTTAAAACCAACACATTGAGGTACCAAAACGGGCAATACAAACAAAAACACGCTCAGCCATATGTATCAGTGGACTCCTAAAACGTATTCTTTTATATAGGTATACTTACTGCAGGCATTAACATCCAATAGTGAATGACGTCACGTTCAGGAAGTGCCATGATACCTGCAAAGTTACAATTGCCTGATGACCAATCGACATTGTAATTTAATACATGTACGCAGTGACCACTCATATATTGCACAAGCTTAAAAGTTTCAGCATTTTAATTTTAGTACATTTGAATTCAGCCACGAATGCTGCAAAGTTGTGATCAGTAAAATATCAAACTCTCTAAATATTTCAAGTCAGATCAACTTAATTACCGAATTTAAAAGCAAAATTATACAAATTATATTCCGGCTCTTTAGTCCAGGACGTAACGTAAAAAGGAGTGGGTCAAGCCATTTTAGCAACAAGACCCTGTCCAAGACTAGCCGTGTGTTAGGTATCCCAAAGGCCCAAGCACTACATTTGCCTTCCCCCCCCCCCCCCCACCCCGAGGTCATAAACGAGGCACTGCCCGGTACTACAAATGGTGAACTTATTGCTTCCTCCCCACCTAGTTTCGATGGGCTCTTGCCCGTACATTGATGCTCGGAAACGCAACGGGGGACGTCCACCGATGCGTTATCGCACGGGTGTACTTTAGAGCTCATTATACAGAAGTGCAACGCCTTGACTACCAACAACAGCTTAAAATTCAGAGGAAACCACCAACGTCCACCATTATGATATTCACTTTTAGGCCCAATTAAAACATGCATATTAATAATGTATCATTTGTTGGGCGTTCTACTAAACTCCCGTACATTTTGACTGGACACGTATTATACTAGAACAAACCTACAACTTATAACCTAAATATTTTAGTCCATAGAGTAATATTGTAACTAAATAAAATAAATAGCGTCCCTCAATGTTAGACATTATGTAAAACAACTGATAAAATAATATTTTATAAAAAAGTTGTTTATGTCCTAATCTACGAACCTAATATTCTGCATAAATCTATATGTACATCAATTCAAAATAAAGAAAATGAAACAGACGTCCTTTTAACAACAGGCACATAATAATTCTGTTGTGTCCTCTTTTTTTTTTTTTTTTTTTTTTTTTTTTTTTTTTTTTTTTTTTTTTTTTTTTTTTTTTTTTTTTTGGTTGTGCAACTTCAGGTCAATACTACACACACAAAATGTGTATTATCCGGTTTAAAACCCTAGAAATGAGAACGTCTCCGCGTAACCCCCAAGTATCAGAATTGTACAGGGGTTCTAAAAAAATACTTAAAGAATAAAGGGTATGTTTTTATGTTAAGAGTTTAAAAGATGTGTGCTAGCTAAAGAAAACAGTTATCTTCTTTTTCTGTGGATAAAGGTGTATGGAACTGAGCGTTACTATATATTTGTATTAACGTATAACCATGTTTTTACATGTTTGCTAAATAAGTGTCACAGGACAAATGTAGAATTTTGTAAATGTTCTATTTTTTTCATAAAAAGTAACATTGTTGACGTCAACTTTTCTTGACCTCCCCCCTCCCCCATCTCAACAATTGTCAAACCTTTTAAGACCCACCTCCCCCCTATTTTGTTGACGTAATTAATGGACGTCTTCCTAGTGTACGGTTTTGTTTGATCATGTGCAGTTTCACTAAAGATTTTTTGTTTCAAATTCCATTTAACTAGAAACAAAAGGCGGAAAAAACATTTTGAGAACCGCTGTTGTAATACTTGCCCTACTTATTGGACCATAAAGAAATTGGAACGTTGGATTGAAAAATGTATTGTGCGAACAAACACACACACACACATTCATACACAAATCTAGCACACAAAGGTATACAAGAGAATATTACAGCTGAAAGCGATGCTGCGGTTGATAGCTATTGTACACGTGACACGCTTCCCAGACCGTCAAACGATCTTCAGGTCGAGACCAGACACATGCTAGACACACATAAAACTTAATCGCTAGCAACTTTAGTTACACCTTCACTGGAATATACATCTTATGTGTAGAAAACATTAACTGAAAAACAACATTAATAAAAAAAAAATAGGCCTAAAACAAAAATACAATTGAAAAAAACTCCCAGATATCCTTCTTCCCTTATATTGACCGAACACTTGCTTATTTTGCTTAACTTTTTTTTTCAGCCCTGTGTAATGTTTAGTGATTTTTGCTTTAAATAATGTTTGAAATATAAAACACACAACAATTGCATATTCATGAATCTGGTATTGTGTAGATCTTGTCTATTGTTTACCGTATTTCTAGAATTGCCTCGCTTTGTGTGCTACATATATGGACATTAGCAGTGTACTGCAGGGAAATGGTATATTGTATAACGTCAGTTGTTGTACTCTAACTTTTAATACCTGTTTTTCCTCATTCACCATAGGGCAGCAGTCCTCCAGCGCATTCGATTCTGGGCAGCCTTTTTTCAGTCGACTCCACGACAGGTTGCAGCTCTTATTGCTTCTTCACAGTATTGTCTCCTGATGGTTCTAGTGCAACAAATATATCTCTTCCTCTTCGGGGTCCATTGCAGAGCCTGCCGAGTGATCTTATATCAGGGTTCCAGCAGGCTACGCCCAATCAAACGCGAATTTCGCGCAAGACAATATGCGGTTCGGTGGGAAACAAGGGTTGTATTTGTTGCGGTCGACGAAGCAGTAAGGATTACTGTAGTACATTTACGCTAATCTTTTGCACGTGAGACAATCGCAAAGTCACATCGACCTGTCAGGTAATCTGATAGTTTATGTTTCATTTCTGATTCAATAATCCATTATCGTTATGATGATATGATGATAGGAGTGATAATAATGGATTGTTGCATCTGAAATGAAACATAGACTGTCATATGTCCATTAAGAATCAGCTCAGGTTAAATAACCTCTCCATAATGAAAGATGCAGATTATAAGTATTTTATGTTTCGCTACTAAAAAGGTGAGTGCTGGATAGCAAACATTTCATTCATTAGTAGACTAGCAATCCTAGCTTTATAAGTTAAAGACGCTTTTTCTATACAAACATTTTTTTCGCCTTTTCTATTATTCGTATTTCGTGCCTTGTCTAGCATTTTCACAAGTTATTTGTTTGTTTGTTTGTTTGTTTGTTTCTTTGTTTGTTTGTTTGTTTGTAGAGATTTTGTCATTTGTTCCTTTTTGGGACTAGAGGAAACACAGAAAACAAACACTTATCAGATAAATTAAAAAAAAACTTAGTCAAACTTTTAATCCAGCTAACCAAGATATTTGTCGGTTTCTTCCAAGAACTTTGTTAGGTCTAATTTTGAAAATTCACAAGTTCGGATGGACCACTAACAAAGGGCCTATACATTCAAATTCTTCATAATAACAATTTTAAGATCAGTTTAAAAATGTGTCATAATATACTTTACTTGAACTTTATAAAATTGAGAAAGCAAAAGGAACCATTTTCAGTAATGTACCAGTAGGTGCATACAGCATACATGTAGATCTACAGACACAGAAGTGGAAAGTTCTAAAAATAAAAGCGAGAAATTCGTGAAGTCGTAGATTGAAAAATGCGAATAATTAATGTTCAGGTTATTACAGTATGTTTTTTTTTTCCTCAATTTAATTAATCGAATTAATGGTATCTATTTTGATCAAATAAATCAAAAATATCTTGTTATTAAACATAAAACTTTATTTATGTATATTTTTTTAAATACTTGTGTTTATTGTGTTTCAGTTTAAAATGTTTTACATACAATAAATTATATATAAGCTTAATACATATTTTTACTTACAAGTATTTATCAATGAAAATATAAAACTTTATATTGTTATAGCGCTATACAATAATTAAAGTATCATTTTTTATTTCTATATACCAGTAGATGCTTTATCTTCTTACAATAAACACAAATAAACATTTCACTTTAATTCAATTAAGAAAAATATGACAATAATTTATTGTGTTTAATAAAAGGTAAAAAAACAACAACAATTCATTTGATATTAGTGTTTTAAGTTAGTGTACTGTAATTAAAACTTGTGTTTGTAGTGATTATCTGTAGCTGCATCCCTTCACCATTGTATTGTGGAATTTCTTTCCTCCTGTAGACTTTCAGTTGTGGATTGTTAAGTAATGTGTAAGCCAGAAACCATCTTGTTCTTGCCAGTTTAGATTTTTGATCAACGCCTTCAGAAACAACGTAAACATCCGAGACGTGATCTGAAAAAAAAAAGATTACAATTTCAACAAAAACATTTGGTGTAATAAATTATTAAAAAAACAATGCAGACAAATGATAGTAAAACTAGTAGTTGTACCCGTTAAATATGATGGACAAAAAAATAAATGCTGTAGAGAGAGATTTCGCTTTAACTGAAAGGGGGGTAAACATCTCTTGTCATTGTCGATAAAGAAGTAAGTAAAACCTATATTATAATATACTATAAATATCAAGTTAGTACTATAGAAAGTACTTATAGGCTTTTAACTTATCCCTATCCTGTATTACGTCACTAATGCAAAAAGCGTATACAATGGCCAAGCTTTTGAAAGTGTTAAAAACAAAGTGCCTAAAATAACTCCAGCCCTTAGGTCAAGAGAAAAACCGTTGAAAACTTTATTTATCGGTAGCAGACAACGTGATCCTTTAACCAGCAATATCCCCATCCTTACTTTTATCTCCAATTTCCTATAGACACTGCTTGCTTCAACTCGGACTTTATACTACAATTTTATATAGACACTGCTTGCTTCAACTCGGACTTTATTCTACAATTTCCTATAGACACTGCTTGCTTCAACTCGGACTTTATTCTACAATTTCCTATAGACAATGCTTGCTTCAACTCGGACTTTATTCTACAATTTTATATAGACACTGCTTGCTTCAACTCGGACTTTATTCTACAATTTCCTATAGACACTGCTTGCTTCAACTCGGACTTTATTCTACAATTTCCTATAGACACTGCTTGCTTCAACTCGGACTTTATTCTACAATTTTATATAGACACTGCTTGCTTCAACTCGGACTTTATACTACAATTTCCTATAGACACTGCTTGCTTCAACTCGGACTTTATTCTACAATTTTATATAGACACTGCTTGCTTCAACTCGGACATTATTTTGCCATTAAACTTCGTAACATTTTACAAAAAAACATGCTACCTTTACTCGAATCTTGTATTTTAAAAAGTTATTTTTTAGTCAATAGTACGCTTTACAGAATGTCATTGTGTACAAAGATACAAATAAGATCGTACGTTTTAAGTTCTATGAATTTTATGACCACATTTATCTTCTTATTTTATATATTACAGACGCTCCTTCTATAAAGAAGATTATTGCGTCCTACGATCGTCCGTGGTCCAAATCTAGTCTTGCATTTTTAGTAATGTTTAAAATGATGTTAAGTTACTGGTTTTCCTGTTTGTTAAGGCAACCTATTCCATGCCCCAATGCCACTCGGGAAGAATATAAAATTTGAATATATTTCTAACAAGTGGACAATGGAGCATCCATCAGTATACAACTTCCTCACATTACATTGTCAAAAATATGAGCCAAAATTATGATCTTACTTTGTGTCTTGACAGAATTTGGTTCCGTAACTCCATGACTGTAATAATATACAGACGATTAGAATTTAACAAAATATTTCAAGACATTATTTTTCATTCATATTAATTAATACATTTTATAAATATAGATATTATATTGTTGTAATTTTTTAATTTTTTTTGCAATATAAGTGTCCGACAAAAAAAATAAACACAGTGATACAATTTTATAAATAAATTTGCTTCAGAAAAAGAAAAAACACTTACTTTAAAATATCAATCAATTGTGCCATCTCTGTGCTAGTTCCACCAGAACTTCGTAACCTAGTGATCAAAACTTCACTCCACAAAAGATGTACGAATAGCCTCATGGAAGGATTATTGTGAGCATTGTCTACTTGTAACATAGCAACGTAGGTAGCATAAGCTGTAAGGCAAAAACAACAACACAACATAGACATCATTGCAAAATAGTACTTAAGATGTTAAAATATAACTGACCCATTATGTAACAAATGTCCTACCCCCATCATTGTGTAACAAATGTCCTATCCCCATCATTATGTAACAAATGTCCTACCCCTATCACTATGTAACAAATGTCCTACCCCCATAATAATGTAACAAATGTCCTACCTCCATCAAATTTCTGCAAATCCCTCGAGTAAATGGATTTATCAAGTCTTCCCAAAGAAAAAAAACCAAATGCCGCAGACAGAAGGAATCTCCGTAGACAAGAAATTGCGCCTCCAGCCATTCCCAGGTACAAGTAGAAGTAGCTGAGTATTTCAAACAATTTTCTGTAAGAACAAAATATTTTAATACTAGTCTCAGTTCAACTTATATACTAAGAGTATTTATAAGAAGGTTCTTTATAACTGCATTTTAAACTTTCTGATATTTCTCTGTTTCTTCTTGCATGTACATTGAACTTAAAATATTAGATCATATTATGATGTATCTTGTGTAGCTTGTTATGTAATAATGATTTTATGTCATTTTTTAAAAATTGCATTTCTAGATTTAAACTTTTTAAACAGTCGGTGCAGTTTTGTTTTGATAAAAACGTTAGACAAATAAAATTGTATCAGAAAGAAATAATAATTGTGATTAGGGGTAACAACGATAAACTGCTCCAATTTAAAGACAGTTTTGCTAAATGAAGGCGTAGGCTAATATTTGCCTATATAATTAAATGTATCTGCTCATATTTCTTGTATTACCAACATAGCACAATTGACATTTATATATATCTATTTACCTGTTGTCAACATTCAGAGGCATCGCTTTGTCTTCTTCTTGAAGTTTTCTTTGTAGTAAATATTTATTACTTAATAAATACATGACCAGTCTGAACAGCTGACCAATAAGAAGAATGCTAAAAAGAAATCAATTGATTCAAGATTTAAATAACAATTTTAATTCAATGAGTTTATTATCTAGATATTCCTTAAAGGTAGTTTGAATAAAAGTACTTTTCTTACCATACAATAGTAGCCAACTTTTCTATAAGAGAACCTACAGTGTCCAGTTTTACAGAGACATAGAATATCCCAATCACGATTAATAAAATCAGGGAAACTGCTATGAAGCCCAAGAAAAAACCTGCGATAAATAATAAAATCCTTTCACAGGGAATCAGTAAAACATTAATTGTTTATTATATTTTATTTTAATTTTAACGTTGTACTGTAACCTTACTATCAGAGCCTCTTACATTGTTTAACATGATTTTTAAAAATTAAAATTGTTCAATATTTTTTTTTCTTCTTTCTTTATTTTCTTTCCATATAAATGTTACAGTTTTATTTTGTCGTTTTGTGCAAGTCTTATGGTACTTACTCCACATTGAAAATATGATAACGTAACCCACACAGTTGACACTGGAAGTCTGGGAAATTATAGACTCTTATAAATTATTTGTATTCATATTATAAATATCTAAAATTGCTAATGGAAAAAGCGTTATAAAAAAAAAGTAGATTATAAACATTGCATAAACACGACTTTAATACCTTTACGATTACCAATTGTGACGTAATGTTGACATAGGGTACTGGGAATATAGTACGGGGAATTAGTTATGATTGCATCCACTACATTAATACTAAATGTGAATTCATTTTAGTCTGCATAATCTCGACTTGAGAAAAAAATAAGTAAAGTACCCGTAGGACCAAATTGATCCATAGGGGGCAAAGTAAAGGCGGTTGTGCATAGTGCCGGCCGCACAATCACCTAGTATGCCGTGGCCACAGACACTGGTGATCGCTGCTTCTCCGGCCCTATGGATCAATCTGGATTTAGCTACCTGACGTTAGCTGGGAATAAACGACGGTAGTTGGGCATTGTATTCCCCTTTGAATTCAAAGGAAACGGTTTCCATCTGTTTCACGATGTCCAGGTATCGATCTGAGACTACTTTTTAAAATTATAAAGAAAAAAAGCTTCTTTTATTATTATTTTATTACTGCAATTACAAATATAGGCTAGAGTGCAATATATTGTTGAGTGATATGCTTTTCTGAAAGAGATTTAGACTAGTTGTTGTTGTTTTTTTTAATTGATAGAATTAGATCCGAGATAAAAAGTTGGTTTAGTTTCTTTAAAAAAAAAATCTAAAATTTAAATACATTTCATATTCATGATGTAAGTTAGATTACATAATAAGTTAGATTACATCATTTTTAACACTATATTTTAAACGTCACTTTAAAATATTTGTTTTATATTATGCGCAATGAGCAGCAAATGTAATGCTGGTGACGCATCACTATAGTATCAGTGTATTATTATTGAAAGCAAAGTTTTAGAACCAATATTTGCTATCGGTGGTATTTTTTTGTTTTTTTGTGTTGTTCTTTCAATAAAATATAGATCTAGAGGTCAACTATACACATGTCGAAAATATTCTCAAAATCATTTTACTTATTAAGAAAAAAACATTAGTAGAATTTTGTACGACCAGTGAAACAAACACACACAAATAAGGCCTACACAATATAGTATAAATCACTAGCCATTTAATAGCACATGCATTTGTTTGAGATAACAAAAACTCACTAATTTAGAACTTGATGAGTATTGCCAGTCTGATAAAAACGATGTATCGCCTTGATATATTTTCAGCATGTGATACCTATGCAAAGAAAATGGCACCATAATAGTTGTTTTTTTTTTAAATAATAATTTGGAACATAACGAAGCATAGATACATTGAGACTATATACATACAAATGCTACAACTCTATAAATGACAGATGTGTAATATATGTATAAATATATTTACCTGTAGTTTCGTATAAACATCATGATGTTAAACAATGTCAGTATTATAGTGTATACCACGGATATTGCAACACAGGCTAAATTGAGAAAGAAAGTAAATTAGAAATATTAAAATATAATGTTTTTATATACAGTCAAGAGCTTCAAATAGTAGTGCATCTAATATTATTGTTTTTTTTAATAAACAAAATAATGTATATGCTACAGTTTAACTGTTTTGATTTGTTCATAAATTCAAGGTGGAGAGAAATGGAAAGAAAGTACATTATATACATAAAAGAAACATCAGTACGTAAAAGATATCAAACATATTTCCCTAACCTTCTAATATTTCCATCAGTTCAACTAAAATATCTGGCAATGTGACTAGTTTTGAGAACTCATTGGATAGGCTCAAAATGAATTCTTGCAAAAGTTCCACCAAACTTTCGGGCAGTACCCAGAATAGAAATCTTTGAGTTAATTTTTCTACAAATTCATTGAAATTGTGACGTATGGAGTCAGCCAGGGAATCGAAAAATATGACGTAGTAAATGGCAACAAATGAGATCTGAAAATAATAACATATTTGATATTTTTAATTAATTAATTTTTTAATTTTTATAGAAATTTTTTTTAAGTGCCCTTGAAATCTTTTTAGAATATTCAAACTTCCTATCTAACTTATGGCTAATTACGCAACTCTTAATGCCATTTTGTTATACATAAATTAAGATTCTGTTTAAGAAAGAATCTTACAGTTATGCTAAGATTTAAACTTCGTGACAAAAGAATACAAATTATACTCATTGCTATGATTTCAAAAGTTAAGTCTCTATCTAATGCACCAAGTGCTGGAAGAAAACTCTATACGCCGTCTATGAAGTTACTATGAACCTTGGTATTGCTAAAATTTTTGCATCATAAATCTGATCTTGCCTAGAGCAACAACATGCCAACCGCCGGCCTTGCACTTTAGTAATCAAATTGACCCCTAAGTGTATCCAATACTTAAAAAATAGAATAATTAAACGCCATTATAATTTACAATGGTTTGGTGTATATAATATATACTTTAGACAATACCTCTAAAACTACGGCTATAAAAATAATTTCAATTAAGTAAGATTTTAATGTACAATATAGCAAGATGTCTTTTATGTTCTTATTCTATCTTACGTCAGGCATATACATGTTGTCAAAATCCCCAAGATAAACACTAAAGTAATTATAAACAGGATACTTTACCATGTAAGTAGTTATAAGTTGAATCAAGACTAGATAAACCATTTTTGTTGGATACTTGAAAAATGGTAATCGTGTAATGAGCTTCAGTTTTTTATTTTTGTTCCTATTAAATAAAACATGTTGAAAAAACACGTTTACAAATTGTAATGATTATTAAATCAGAGAAAAAAAGAACAGTTAGATAATGACGAAGAATCTATTACAGATTTTTATTCAATGCTCTTAATTACATATCATTTTTATTGAATTTAATTCGTAGGCCATTTTTAATGAGATATAGACTAGGTGTATCCAATATGAGAATATATGTTAGTATTTTAACCTAAATTACATATAGATACATATGTATTTATGTTTTAATGACGAATCAGTTTTAAGTATAAAGTATTTAAACTATTTACATGTAAGCAACAAAGGATGTCTGAGATTCTGTCAATGACGCTTGGTAAATTTTATCTCTAGATTTTCTAAACACCCATCGAACATGTTCAACTTGATGGGGTCTTACAGCACCTGGTATACGCTAAGAAAGAAAAGTTTATGTGTCAAAGACAAATTATTATTTATTAAATATCAGTGTTACAGTTTGATCAAGTGTTAATAGTCTAGAGAAGGTCGAAGCCTTGCCTAAGTGAATACTTGAATAGCGCACATACTGACCATATGTAGGACGTTTTGAATAAGCAATAAACGACAGATAAACCTCCCGCATTTTTGCACACGACTTTATTGAACAGTTTACAAGAAGTCTACTATATACTGGGATAAAACTGAATACTATTACGTTGTGATGCTGTTTTATTTCTCTAGTGTGAATTGAAGCTATACAGTATTGTATTTGACAACCAACAGTTCAGTTCTTCATTTACTGAAAGTAAAATACTACAAGTGAATGGTGTGTAATGCATCCTTGTGACCTTCATATAGAAAAACCCACATGCCACAATAACATCATATTAGTGCATAAGGGTTTACGGGGACATCACTAAATAAACAAACACTACAATAAACTAGCACATATTCTGTATAGAATAAAACATATTTCATTTGGCATGTATGTATACAACCATTGATTTATATTATTATAAATGAATCATGTCATTATGCATTCAGATCTAAATGCTATTACTATTAATGTGTATCCTATTTGTTATTTAAGCTTCCATGTTGGAATAGCATTAGATTATTTATTCATTTATTGCTAGCTATTAACTTATCACATATTTTCAAAGCACTATTTAGAAGCGATGTATATTCTCAAATGTTTATCAAAGTCCATGTCTAGTCTTATATGTTTTACTTTATTTTGCGGATAAATATTAGAAAGCAAATTATTTATTGAAACATTACAGTAAGTAAAGTACCCTTTGGACCAGCCTGATCATAGGGCTGGTAAATCAGCGTTCACCAGTTTCTGTGGCCACGGCATACGAGGGGATGTGTGGCCAGCACAATGCCCAGCCGCCTTTACTTTACCCCAACTAGTGTCAGGTACCCATTAGAGCTGCAGCAGGATTCGAACCCAGAACCTTCGGATCGTCAGTAAACACTACGGTAGAGCTACTTATATTTAACGTAATCGTCAACTAAATATTGTATAATCATAATAAATATTTCTTTACATTTTAAAGCTGGGTTACAGCTTAAAGGAAACAGAAAACTTGGCCAATGATAGAGGACTCTGGAGATGTATATTTGGTGGCACAGACACCAATAAGGTGACGGGCGGTAAGATATAATATGAAATCTTGAAACAAAAGACAAATCAAATTACCTGGCTTACGAATGATTTGCTTTTGACACATCTGTATAATATGTAGACACAGTAAAATATAAACACCAACTGACATACAAAACCAGGCAGGTAAATGAGTACAATGAGTGCTAAGAAACTTGGCTTATTCTGGAATGAAATCGAACATTAAAATTACTTTGCAGATGTTTCTGCTATAACTATAAACCCTTATTTATTAATTGTGGATATTGCCTTTCACTGAAGTAATTATAAGATAAGTCATTTGATTGATTTGGTATTAATATTTACATGTTTGCATTTATTTGCAATTGTATCATTTAATATTCAGTGTGACTTCTTACCACTTAGAATATTATACATGTGACCAGTGTATCCCATGATATACCGGCATGCAATAATATCGTCTGCAAGGAAGTTAAGTTGAGAACTTCCGCCCAACAGTATGGCGTTAAAGTAGTCTGCTAATTTATGGCTAAGATGAGGAAGCCAATATGTCTGTTAGGTAAACTGATTTGATATCTACATCATAGAAATTTAAGTTAAAGTATATTATATATAACTACAATTCCTAAATTCTGATTCATAGAAGAATATACATAGAGTATATCTGTGTTTAGGTTTTGAAAATAAAATATCGAAGTAAGTAAACATAAGTTTGTTGCTTGGTGATTTCAAGTATGCTAAGTGTGCTGACTCAGAGAATTACCAAGGACAAGGAGATCAATTAAATATAATAATGATATAAAATGTTAAGTGCTTATATGCGCTATCACGCTACCAATAATGCAAATAAAATAAGCACTAACATTAATTGTATGCAAACATAATACACACAATAGCCTAACAGTTATTATCATTAATTAAAGAATTATTATATAGTAGTTTTATAAGAAAATACAATTAATGAGAAAGAAAATTCAAAATATCGATTTCTTGATTGTAATTTTTTTTTAAGGCATAGCCTAAGCTTTTTTTTTAAAGATGCTAATATTTGTAATTGAATCTCCAATTAATGCAACGAAGAGATCATGGAGCCGTATTTGCCCACCTCCTGTTATAATGCAGTATACAGTCTACAAACCAATCTCATTGGCTATACTTTTAAAAGTAGAAATTGAATTTTTGAACAGTGTGAGAGTCAAATGCTCAGATAAACATAAAGATAAGCACACTTTTGTTATTCCTTGTGCAAGATCAAACTCATTTAAGTTCTTTTTCTACGCAATAGGCATCCGTGCATGGAATGGGTCGCTTGAACAAATCAAGAACGGCAATAACTTAACATCATCAAAACACTAATCCAAATGCAAGACTAGTCCAAGACCACGGATGAGCGTAGAACGCAATAATATTCTGTATAAAACAGCGTCTATAACATATAAGATAGAATATATGTAACTGTTTGTTGTTGTTGTTTTGTTTTTGTTTTTTTTGGTGTATGTAATGTTCAATCAAGATTTAGGAAAAGTGGATCCCTGCCGCGAACGTGCATCTAAAAGAACCGACTGACCGCATAACCGGTGTGCCTAAAAAATATTTTACAGGTTAAATATTCTATTGAAGGTAATAATCTATTTATAACTGTTTTTTTATATATTGAGAAAACTTACTAGGAATGGATCCTCACTAGATAAAATAATATCTTTATCACAATCGGCCACATCAATGCCAAACCTTGAAGAAGGAAATTTAAAAAAACATCAATACAACAAATATATACCTACAAATATATTAAGAACTCTATGCGTTGTGTGGGTGTGTGGGAGGGAAAGGGGGCTTATGCACAAACAACGTCAAGCAATATTCACCAAATGTAAACGCTCATATGGGGCACAGTAGTCGAGCGGCAGTGCGATCGTCTGGCGTTCCAAAGGTTCTGGTTTGAATCCTGGTGAAGGCTAGGATTTGTTCTCGGGACTGAAGGGTGTCACTGAGCCTACCCAGCTCTGATGGGTAACTGACATTAGTTGAGGTAAAGTAAAGATAGCTTGGCATTGTGCCGGCCACACATCCCCTAGTATGAAGCTGATGAACGCTGCTTCACCGGCCCTATCATCAATTTGGTCTTTAGGGTACCTAACTTTACACGCTCATCCCAATTTTAAGACAATTCCTTCAACTGAAAATAAGACCTTCCCGAAAAATGTTTGTAAAACACCTTCCAACTTCTGTGGGATCTTTTTAAACTTACTAGACTGCGAGGCCAAGTTTATGTCAAAACAAACTACTGGAGGTATTTTCTAGGCCTATGTTCTGTGGCATACGATGGTTAAGCCGCACAGAGTTGAATTCGAACTCGGTTTGAAATCCAGAATTTAAAAAAGGACAGGATATTTGTTTGGCTGTTAAGGGTGCTCTTAGTTTACTGTGTGCTAGGTAACGATCGAAGTGCTAGGTAACGATCGAAGTGCTAGGTAACGATCGAAGTTGTGACCAGCCATTATCTCACATTTTTCTACTGCGTGACGTCCTATATGGATTACTCCTCCCATTTTAGTGTTTATGCGTAAGACGAAAAAGAAGTTCTCGAATCCGTGGTTTACCATACTGAGCAATAAATAACGTTGATTATCGCCCCTGCTGCCCTGAATCTTGTACTGATGCAGGCGAAGTAAGGGAAAAACACAACACAGATGATCAGTGCCTGAAGCAAGCTATAGAATGCTGGAAAGAAAAAATACAATTTGAATAATAAGCTTCATTGACTGGGCATTCATCTATTGTAAGTTCTTATTGAAATGTTTCCATTTAATATTATGACAAATAAAGACAGAACGCAACGTCTGTTATACGTAGGTTAGTATAACTATATCGTTCAGTGGCTATTCGAAGAATTGTTTAAAAGTTGCATTTACCTCTGAACCACACTGAACTATCGGCAGAGCTGGTGGGACCCATGAATAAAGTTATTATAGTTGAATTCAACGTGACTCCAAAAGCTACAGCATAAGCCAATCTATTCTCATAGCTGTCCAGAGAAGGAATCGGTCTAGAGAAACAGAGCAAAATATATTATTACTTTTAAACTTTAGACTTATATGAATTAGTAAATTATTGCAAAAGCCACTCGTTGCAAATGGGCTATTCCTAAGGCGACAACCATCCACTTCCTAATTGCCCTCCCTCAACTTAAACGAAAAGATTATGGAAGTGTTATTTACAAGAATACAAAAGACATAAAATGAAATTATAATAGATCTTGTAATATAGGCTATATATATATATAAAGTTCTGTGTGTGTTTAGCCAATCAAATTGGTTTATTTAATGACACGTGAACTTATTGCCTTGTATTTTACCTTTTAAATTTCACTTTACACATGTATTCCCGCTAGCTGAGTGTATAAGGTATCTGATTGGTGTACAGACATTTCATCCCGCGACATTTGATCCCGTGACAGTTCCTCCCTGACACTTAATCCCACGACAGATAATCCCTCCGCTGGAGGGATTAAGTGTTATATGGGACTATCTCGCGGGAAGGGAGGGATTAATTGTCGCGGGATGAAATGTCACCAAACCATCTGATTACGAAAGAACCGGGTTCGATTCTCCAGTTAGTCTATAAGCTTACCTTTGTTTATTTCTTTTTTTTTCAATTACAAATAATATTTCTTTAAAAAAATATTGTAAATCAACTGGCAACACCGGGCAATTTAGTTTTTTGTTAAATAAAAAGACTTGCCTAGTTTTAACCCAATTACAATATTTATTTTAAATTACTTTCCTAAAGTTCTTCAGTAAAAACAATATTTACATATTATATCTATAGCTTTCTGTTCTATCTTATACATTACAGACGCTCCTTCTATAAAGAAGATTATTGCGTCCTACGCTCATCCGTGGTCCGAGTCTAGTCTTGCATTTTTATTAATGTTTTAAATGATGTTAAGTTACTGGTTTTCCTGGTCTGTTCAGGCAACCCATTCCGTGCCCGAATGCCACTCGGGGAAGAAAGAGTACTTATATGCATTTGTTCTGGCATAATGGACAAGGAAAGTGTTTTTGTCTTTATGTTTATCTGAGCTTTGCAACAGGTTGTTATTGTGTTGTATTTCTAAATTAGAGTTTAATGCCTTATGTATTATTTCTACTTTACTCTTTGCCCTTCTGTCTTCTAGTGTTTCTAGGTTTAATGATTTGACTAATGGTGTTACTCTTGTTAATTGGGAATATTCACTAGTTATGAACCTCACAGCTCTTTTTTGAATGTGTTCTAATTTTTTAATGTTTTCTTTAGTTGATGGGTCCCATACAGGTGCTGCATATTCTAGTATATGTCTAACTAATGTGAGATAGCATTTTAGTTTTATATTCTTATTACATTTGTAAAAGTTCCTTTTTATGAATCCTAATGTTTTGTTTGATTTTTTTATTGCTTCATCAATATGAGGGTTCCAAGATAACTTGTCATTTATTATTACTCCTAGATACTTAGCATTGTTAGTTTGAGTTAGTTCTTTGCCATGAATGAAGTAGTTGGATATTATTTGTTTATTTTTTTAGGATACTCTTATTAGTTGGCGTTTTTCTGGGTGAAAAGACATACTCCAGTTGGATTCCCATTTTTGTAGTTATCTAGGTCTTTTTGTAGAAGTTCACAATCTTTTCCTGTCTTTATTATTCTATAAATTATGCAATCATCGGCAAATAATCTTACTTTTGTTCCTGTGTTGATGCAATTTGGCAGATCATTAATATAAATTAGAAATAGTAGGGGTCCTAGAACAGTTCCTTGTGGAACTCCTGAGTTTACAGTTATTGGTGATTACTTAGAGCCATTGTTCTCTGCCTATAAGAAAGTTTTGAATCCACTGATGTAAGGGACCAGAGATGCCAAAATATTTAAGTTTTTTTAGAAGACTAGAATGATGAACTTTATCGAATGCTTTGGAATCAATTTTGTTGTTATTATCTAATCCCTTAGACAAGTCATCTATTAATTGTAGTTCATTGTAGTTTATAATTTTTTATCTGTAGCTTATACAGGCTTGTTTTATATTCCCACGGGCAACGTCGGACAATTTAGTTTGTATAATATATTAAATACATTGATATTTATTGATTAATTACAAAATATGGTTTATAGTGAATAAATAGAAAATTTGCCTTTAAACCGTTCGAACTCGAATTTAGCCAGTACAATACAACAATGTTAGTAGGTTCACTACTGCGACACTGAATTAAAACAACAGTCTTTAAATTATAGATCTAGTAGATAATAGATTGAAGTCTCAGTACCAGGACATTGTAATAAAACAAAAGTCATAAACGAGTTCGTAATAGAAAATGCAAACCAAAAAATAATCTCTATCTGGAAACCCAAAATTATCTCTAAGTTAAAACTCCAAAAATCTATAGGTCTATGTGGAAACCCAATAACGAGATTGAAATGTTGACCATTTATATTTCCTTTCAATTTTTCTTTATATTAAAAGCATACACTTTTGGTGTCCTAATCTTCAGTATAATTAATTATTTTAATAGTAAATTTTAAATACTGTTATGATTGCTTTACTTAAAAGTTAATATTATTTGGTGATTATAGTAGCGTAAAGACAATATATATCAACTTACATAATCAATGCTGGTCGTCCACCACAAATATGTGTCCAACATTTTCTTTTCTCCAGAAATGACAACAGTAAGATTATAGCAGCCTGAAAGGGAAACAACTGGTCAGCCTTTGTGGAAGCTTTTGGCGACAAGTCAGCCTTTGTCTGTGGAAGCTTTTGGCGACAAGTCAGCCTTTGTCCGTGGAAGCTATTGGCGACAAGTCTGCCTTTGTCTGTGGAAGCTATTAGCGACAAGTCAGCCTTTGTCTGTGGAAGCTATTGGCGACAAGTCAGCCTTTGTCTGTGGAAGCTATTGGCGACAAGTCAGCCTTTGTCTGTGGAAGCTATTGGCGACAAGTCAGCCTTTGTCTGTGGAAGCTATTCTACGAATGTTGCAATCACTTTCATATGTTATTGTCTAGGAAATGTTTGCTACGTAATGATTTTTGCTAGAAATAAGAGAAACCAATTTTCTTTTGTTGTATAAGACCGTGTCGTTTTTTTTTGTTTTTTTTTGCTGTTGTTGATGTTGTTATAAAATGTGTGTTTCTTTGATCACGAAATTCAATTACTTTGTGTGACTCCTTAATTTTAAAGTTTTCTTCCTTACAAATGTACATGATGTCTATGCATTATGTTAAACGAAAGACTTTAATAAGATGGACCGATGCTCTATTTTTAGAGCTAATATGTTCTTTTTTCCGTGGGAAGCCAATAAAGCTGTCTTCACTGACTTCTTCAGCTGCCAAATGGTTAATTTTCTACTGAGAAAATCATAGCGATTGGATAAAACGGAAGTGTACAATACAAAAGGGAATCGGGAAATCCGAAAAGAAGTCATTCGAGTCATTAAATATCAGAAATATTAAAGCAAGCGGTCCATCTTTTTATAGTCTTTGGTTAAACTCGATAGTTTAAGCGCAATAACCAAGACCTGTTCAACTATCTTTTCCAGTGCAACTCCATAAGTTGTTTAAAAAGTCTAAGGTTTACTTACTGCAGGTAATAACATCCAATAGTGAATGACATCACGATCCGGAAGTACCATAGCACCTATAGAGATTCAAAAAGTACCAAAATAATTTGTTTTGATCAATGAATGAATCTATAGTCTTCGAAAACCCAAACACAGCGACAGAAACTTTTTGCATATGTTTAGCTGAACACTTAAGTATTCATGGAAAAGAACAATATTTACAATAATACGTGCTTTCGATCTTGACTTTGAACAGACTTTGTGTTCCATGCTACTAACTTCCAACTTCCAGTTCTCTACCAAAACGCTATAATGCCCAATCAAAAATCTACAATTTCGGTATCTTTGTCGTACTCTGTGCAGTTATTAAAAATTTTTTTGCCAGCAATAATCTTGTTACAGATTATAGTCTTAAAGCATCCTGATCTAAAGGCTTTAAGAAAAGTACATACAGTACTTATCTGTAATATTTTTGAAGCTTGTGTTTTTTACAAATTTATGTGACGAAAGCAGTGAAAGTAAAAAGTTACATGGTAAGGGTCTGCGATTATAATTTGTACTCCTCCAATGTCACGACATAACTTCTGCCCCGTTATTGTACGAGAATTGTCAAAATCTGTCAATGCTAAAATGTTGAAAGGCATTTAAAACCAATAAGATAACAAATCTAAATATTCTTTCAAACATTTCGGTTTAATTTTTCTTTAGGAATTCATAGTTGTGAAATGAGCCCGATTGCCCGAATTCCAGCAGTTTTTTTTTCTTTAAATGTAGCTCAACTTTGAACGCATTTTCATTGTCTTGCATATCATGCTCATTGACAAGAGGTACAATTTTATTTCCTATGACAAGGCATATCTCTCAATGCAATTTTCCAGGACTTAAAAGATATCAAGTCTAGTTCTTGAATGCTTTAATGGTACAAACATGACATTCCTCTAACATCATCTAGTAAAGTTTACATTAGCGAAAAGTAGAGTCAGGTAAAGCTTCCGTGATAAATAATTCAAAATAATCCTGACTGCGTCACTAAATACTTTTAAAAAAAAATAATTGAAAAAATGGAAATAAAAATAACTTTCCTAAAACTATTTGAAAATCTTCAGCATGGCTGTGGTTGATGATATTTGTTAATATGATATACAAAAAAAATAAATTGTCACCGCACACTAGTTATTTGCGGGCCGCTTGTTTGAGATTATTACAATTTTAATAATGTGGAGATAATTTGATTTACTTTAGGCTATGTTCCAATTTCATGATAAAATGTAATGTTATAACTATCTTCCCCGATGTTTTAATACTCATAATAATCAATCTATATAATGACCGTGAGTTTGTTTATATGTTTGTTATATATATATATATATATATATATATATATATATATATATATATATATATATATATATATATATATATATATATATATATATGTTTGTCCTCTATAAGCTCCTTATGCGTTTGACTAATCAAGACAAAAGTTAAACATATAAATTGAAAACGTCAAACAAAATAATGTTTTTATTTTATGACTTATATTCATGAATGTGTTGATTTTATAAATCAAAAAAAGTATATCCAGCTATACAAATACATAAAACCTTAAAGGGAACAAATGGCCATTTCCGTTCATTTAGGCCTACTATATTAAACGCGAGATTCACTATGTAGAACGCGAGGGCCTTATCGGATTTTCCTGATTCTGCTGTTGTTTTTAATGTGGCGAGACCTTTTTTCAAAAGTTACGCACCGCAATTTGGCTTGGAGAGTTTGAATGGTGTAGGCTACTTTAAAAAAAAATACTAGCGTATTATGACGTAATGTCTATCAAATCATTTCTTTTTTCATTATAGATGTTTGCATTATCTTTTAAGTAAAAGTAACCACATGTTTCAATAATTTAATGGATGCACGTCGCTTTTATGGGGCACGGTAGCCGAGCGGCAGCGCGTTCGACTGGCGAGCCGAAGGTCTCGGGTTCGAATCCTAGTGCAGGCTAGGATTTTATCCCGGGTCTGGAGGGTGTCCCTGAGTCCACCCAGCTCTGATGTGCATAGTGCTGGCCACACAAAATCACCTAGTATGCCGTGGCCACAGAAACTGGTGAATGCTGCTTCAAAGGACCTATGGATCAACTCGGTCCGACGGGTACTTTACTTACTACGTGACTATTGAGAGCATCCTTTAATAGGCGACTTTCTACACTCTATAAATTAAATTATACTAATTATAAAAAAAGTGACAAGTTATAAATGATTACTTTTAAATAGCACAAGCCTGACAGCAACAATTTGTATGCATGTGCCAGGGCGACCGGACACAATTTTAAAAAACTAAATACCGAAAGAAACATTCTCAATACTGTTTTATTAATACAATAAGCAAGAACAAAAATTAAATACCGAAAAAAATCGTTATCACTATAGTTTTTATTGCATTGAAATATTATTTTCTAATATTTTTTATTATTAATCTTTTTATTCATTGTTTTGTATTTGTGTTTTTTTTTCTTTTAGATTGTATATTATTGTTAATTTAATACTATTAATAACAAGTCAAGTCAATACAACTGTTCGCTACATTTTAATATCAAATTAAAAAGTATCTTAAAAAACCCGGACGAGTATTTCGTCTCTTGTGTCCAGGGCGTAACGTTTAGGATTGAGCGATCTATGTCCGGGCTCTAGCCACCCCAAGGCGTAACGTTTAGGATTGTGCAATCTAAGTCCGGGCTCCAGCCACCCCAAGACGTAACGTTTAGGATTGAGCAATCTATGTCCGGGCTCCAGCCACCCCGAGCGTAACGTTTAGGATTGAGCAATCTATGTCCGGGCTCCAGCCACGCCAGGGCGTAACGTTTAGGATTGAGCAATCTCTGTCCGGGCTCCAGCCACCCCACGTCACGCCGAAGGCGTGGCGTGCCGTATAATAGGAAAGGTTTTCGCAACACAGCGATCGTTCCCCTAAGGATTATTATCGTGGTGGCTCGCCAGTATACCTGCACTCTCACCCAGTAGCACAAATCCTATACTATAGGTACATGCATTCAGGCACCGGGTGTTTCTCGAGACGAGATTGCAGCGTCTATTGTTTCCTCCCCACCGAGACCAGTGGCCTCTCGGCAGTGTATTGGTTCTCGGACCCGCTGCGAGGGCTGTACCCCATGCGGGCATAACCACTAATAATAATAATATTTATTTGTATAGCACTGCCAACAAACACAATGTAAGCTCAGAGCGCATTTAACATAAGGCTATTGACTACTGTTTACACCATAGGTTCTCAACCTTTTTCGGCTCACCGCCCCCTTTTACATTTTTTTTCCGCTCACCGCCCCCCAACTTAATTTTAGCGGAAACATGTGTTAATTAAAGGGAGATAATTAACCCTTTTCATTTGAGGTAATATTTGAATTTGTTTTTCTTTTATAAAAACTGAATGGCTTGCATTTATAACTTTGAAAGGATATGATAGAACTGTAAAAATTATTTGAAAATTGTATAAATATTATATGACTAAAGAATTTATATGAATATTTTCAAGCATTTTAATAACTACCCAGTTTGTATAATTACTATGTATCTATACCGCGCAGCTATTGTGGTTACCTCTTTACAAAGAATTCAAACACAATAAAGGACATCTCGGTAAAACGAGTAAAATTAGTAATATTAGCCGATGTTAAGGCGACAGTCCGGTGAACCAACCATAAGACGAGACGGCCGCATAACATTTGCCATGTACTAACCCCTACTTCATCGAAAAGTCATTGCGATTCTTATATGTTTAATAATATGTATGCCTACTGTTGGGGGATATCAGATATTTAGTAGCACTTGTGTTTACATCATATTTCATCCAAAAACTAATCGATTCAAATAGCTGAGTTGTTGAAATTATGGCAGGTACGTATGTACCGCCCGCTTGCCCTTCATCGCCCCCCAATCGCCCCCGGGAATGTTATCGCCCCCCTAAAGCTTCTCATCGCCCCCTGGGGGGCGATATCGCCCCCGTTGAGAACCTATGGTTTACACCGACACAATAAACTTATTATATCCTAAGATACATACATAGTACATACCTTTGCATTCTGCAATGAATTTATAGGCTACTTACATTCGCTTTAAGGAGGAAAACAACTACTATCCTTGAAGTCAAGATTTAAAAAATCTTATTTGATCATATCGATCTTTCTGCCTTTTCCTTTAGGATCTTCAATGCACTTTACCAAGAACTAAAGCTAGTTTTAGTATCAATTTCAAATCCCAGTTAAATAATCCTCTCTTCATAACCCGCCAATGGGCCGTATTGCTGATGAGAGTTAACACCCTTGCCCCTTATACAAGTCAATCTTTTATGACGCACTTGTAAATTTACAAGTCAGTCATAAAATATTGACTTGTATAAGGGGCAAGGGTGTTAACTCTCATCAGCAATACGGCCCATTAATATAATGTTACAGTGTTTCTAAAAAAAAGTGTGAAAAATGTCTGCTATTATCTTAAAGACCAAGTGAAGAGCTTTTTATCAAAATTGAGTTAACATTTCATTTTGATATTAAATAGTGTATTCAGCATCTGAATGTTAATAAAAATCTTTTATACAAGATATTAAAGATACATTTTAAGTAATTAGTTCACTATTAGCATTAAAATGTGTGTGTTTTTCGGAGGAAAAATCCAAATCTCGTAGCCATTTGAGATGTTTTTATTTCCGACAAAATAGGAAAGTGACGTAAGAAAAAGGATTCCGACTAGGAAAAATGAATTTTGTCACGTGTTTTTAATCTATTGCCACATGTTCTGAATCTTTTCCCGGTTCTTATTTTTAACAAAATGGTTAAATATAGATTTATAGCGTCGAGTTTTGTTTATTTATTTCCCTTCTTAAACGTCACCTCCGCATGAGGCTATTCCAAATCTCGTTCCTTTGAGAAAAACCTCTTCACTTGGTCTTTAAGAGTTAGAGAGCTGGGGGACAGCTCAAGGAAATGACATCTTTTACATTAAAGACCAAGTGAAGAGCTTTTTATCAAAATTGAGTTAACATTTCATTTTGATAGTAAATAGTGTATTCAGTATCTGAATGTTAAAAAAAACATTTATACAAAATATCAAAGATACATTTTAAGTAATTAGTTCAATATTTGCACTTAAATGTGTGTGTTTTTCGGATGATTACTCCAAATCTCGTAGCCATTTGAGATGTTTTTATTTCCGGCAATATAGGAAATTGACGTAACATAAAGGATTCCGACTAGGAAAAATGAATATTGTCACGTGTTTTGAATCTATTGCCACATGTTTTGAATCTTTTCCCGGTTCTTATTTTTAAAAAAATGGTTAAATATAGATTTATAGCGTCTATTTTTATTTATTTATTTCCCTTGTGATACGTCACTGCCGTATGAGGCTATTCCAAATCTCGTTCCTTTGAGAAAAACCTCTTCACTTGGTCTTTAATTTGAACATTTACAATGAAATCTCGCAATTATTCTTTGTAGCTTAAAAGTCAGGGCTATGGAAGTTGTTGAATTAAATCAGTCTCATTTATGTTTGATCTGACAGTAAAAAAAAACGGGTAATGGCTGGGACATCTTTATCAGAATTTATTTTATAGTTTATTGTCTGTTTATTCTAAAGATATCAACTATTTAGGTGCTGAGTTTCAGAGAAAACCTGAAATCTGGAAATCTGGAGATGTATGAAACACAAACAATAATTAATTTGAGAACCACCGATTACCTTGCCCTAGTTTTTGGATCGTGACGAAAATGGGGATCAAGGAAGAGGTCTATTGCACCAACGTACGCACAGACACACACATCGACGTACACATACACACACACACGCGCAAAAACCACTCATGCATATCCTGCATAGAGGGCTACACATTTAACTGCAACTAAACAAAATATAACAGAAAAACAACAACATATTCCATAGCTCTAAGGCATTTTGTTCATTCAGCACCTATTATGACTGAAAACCTTGAACTCATTGAAAGCACACAGGACTCGGTTATAACAACACACACAGCTATTGACACCGTTGACTAATTATACACCGCCATATTTAATAAGCCTATGGTTGATTCATATAATATAGTTCATCCAGTAAATTACGTGCCCAAACACGTGTGACGCAAAAGAAAATCGTATTTGAAAACCATTTAAAAAAAACGTTTTCAACAAATATTCACCAAAATACTTGATAGTAGCCTATAAGGAGAGTTATAAAATAGGGTAAATAGCAAACAGTAGCCTAAAAATTCACAAAACTACAGTAAAGCGTTGAGCTGTTCAGTAATTATAAATCATTTTGATTGAATAAAATATATAAACAAGTTTGTCTGTTTGACATACTGGTAATCAATTTAGCTTTGCCGACATTTATTGACCCTCCTTAAGATTATGCCTCATTCGTCTGTTTTTCTTTTTGATTTCCTTATTATTATTGGTGACGACATATTCTAAAGCAATGAAACGTTATTTAAAGGCCAAGGCAACATAGAAGGTGGTTTTGTATAATTGGCTATAATACAGGGATTATCGAATCAATATTTAAAGCATAATAAAAATATATTTCAAGAAGTTTATACCAGATAGGCTAATGTTATGATATTATGGTTATGTGATCTTTACTAGCCTACTAATTACTACTTTAGTTTGGTTTCAATGTTGAAAGCATATTTAATAACTATAACTGTGTTATAAAATCGTACCTAGTTAGTCACTGGTTAAATGTAGTCATAAATAGTCACCACTGCAGTCAATGTTATAAATAGCCTTTTTTTATAAATTGACTTTCTTAATCAACTAAGATATCGATATCAAGTGGTTGCTTGTTTGAAAGAAACTATAATGGAGCAAACAGTAGAGTTTAAAAAAAAATAAGGAAAAGTGAACACTCAACGCAAATCACTCTCAGCAACATTGCTAGTGGCTAACAATGAATGATTGTTTGAATGAATACCATTGGCCAGAAGAGTCCATTGTATACTGTTATTGTAAAGAAGAGACTTGTTTGTCCAGGCTATACATGTGGTATAATAAATCAACAAGTGATAATATACGACTAGTCTATATTGCTTTCTCGTGAAAATTTTTTTTTTTTACAGAGTTAATAATTTTACATTTACTCTAGAGAAAATTATAATATTTAATTATAATATAAAATTATATAATTTGTTTCATCCATTCTTCATCATCGTCAATCTCAAGATCGTTGTGATCGTTGGGGGGAGCGAATTGACACCTCAGCAGTCAACCTTCTCAACTTTCGCCTATCTTGAGCGGTTGTCAATAGTTGAGTAAAATGCAGCTCTGTCCAATACTTTACATTGTCGAGCCAGAATATCCGCTGACGGACTCTCCTACGCCCACCTTCCACCCGTGACCTGGATGATTGTTTTTTGGTAGGCCATTGTGTCGCAACACATGACCGAACCTTGTCAGTTTGCGCCCTTTGATTGTTGCCATAATGTTTTCTTGAGGGCCTGCAATTGATGATATTCTGTCCAACACATACGCATTAGTCCTGTGTTCTACGTATGAGATTTTTCTCATGCATTTATTTTCGAAAGCCTGCAACTTGTTTTCAGTGGTTGATAGCAGCGTCCAGGTCTCACATCCATACAATAGTTCTGACAAGGGCTCTGTAAAGTCTAAGCTTTGTTGGGAGATCAATGCTTTTACTGGTCCATTCCATTCCTATCATCTGTGATAAGTCTCACTCTCTGTCTCTCTTTCTCTCTTTCTCTGTCTTTCTCTGTCACTCTATGTCATTCTCTTTCTCTCTCTCTCTCTCAATGTCCTTCTCTGTCTCTCTGTGTGTCTCTCTGTGTGTCTCTCTGTGTGTTTCTATCTGTCTCTCTCTGTGCCTCTCTCTCTCTCTCTTCTATCTCTGTGTGTTTCTCTCTCTCTGTCTCTCTGTCTCTCTCTCTCTCTCTCTCTGTCTCTTTCTCCCTCTGTTATATATATAAACGCGAACATTCAGAAGGATACCTTTTTATATCGAATGGATAATTAAATACATAGAAAATGTTTATTTAAAACTGTTTAACGTAAATTACTTTTATACCTCTAAAAATTAAATTTTTTTAATGAATATCATACTGCTGGATTCATATAAAGATATAATAATTAGTCAATAATATTTGTTATATTACAAGACGTAACTTGTTTGGTTTCAATATTGAATCAAATTTAGAAACTTTATTTTAATTAAAGGGAGATAATTAGACTGTTTTATTTGCGCTAATATTTATAATATTATTATTATGTTTCTTTTTTTTCTTTTATAAAAGACTAAAAACCTATAACATATAACACTATAACGACCAAACTGTAAAAAGTAGTTGAAAATTATTAAATTTATAGGACTAAAAAATATATGAACATTTTTAAGCATTACATTAACTACACAATTTGTATGATTATAATGTTTCAATTCCTAATTACCATAATTTTTATTAATAGATAACCAGATGAACAAATTAAAGAAATGTTCATACAAACTGAGAAGTTATTATAATCAATAATAGCAGTTGCTAGATCCTTATCTTGAAAACCAAGTGATGATGTTTACAAAATAATTAATATAAATGTAAAAGTATGGTGAAACAATTTTATATTTGGTTTAAAGTTTAAATTGAAATAAAACGGATGATACTCACAAATACGTTATTTATTTATTTTTATATTAAAAATGCTTAAACGATTTTCTCTATAGATTTCCTTTGATTTTAGCATTGGTTTAGCTACGGAGTTAAATTAATAATCTTATAAAAATAATAATAATAAAACAAGTATAATAGAGTAGGTTGACTTTTAGGCTGTTGGCACGCCGAATGATTTAGAAATCCTAGTTTGGCTCACTGTTAGCAAAATGTTGTGGTCCCCTGCTCTAGACAATGTTTTTTTGTTTGTTTGTTTTTTGTGAATGATTTTTTTTATTTTGTTGTTGTTATTTCAATCAATAAAATGCCAATTGATTTTAAGTTTCGCTCGTATGGTGGATAAAAATGGGAGGGACGAGGGGATGGAGAAAGGAAGGGATAGAAAAAGGAAGGGATGGAGAAAGAAAGGGATTGAGAAAGGAAGGAATGGAGAAAGGAAGGGATGGAGAAAGGAAGGGAATGATAAAGGAAGGAATGGAGAAAGGATGGGATGGAGAAAGGAAGGAATGAAGAAAGGAAGGGATTGAGAAAGGAAGGATTGGAGAAAGGAAGGGATTGAGAAAGGAAGGAATGGAGAAAGGAAGGGATGGAGAAAGGAAGGGATGGAGAAAGGAAGTAATGGAGAAAGGAAGGGATGGAGAAAGGAAGTAATGGAGAAAGGAAGGGATTGAGAAAGGAAGGAATGAAGAAAGGAAGGGATGGAGAAAGGAAGGAATGGAGAAAGGAAGGGATTGAGAAAGGAATGGATGGAGAAAGGAAGGGATGGAGAAAGGAAGGGATGGAGAAAGGAAGTAATGGAGAAAGGAAGGGATAAAGAAAGGAAGTAATGGAGAAAGGAAGGGATTGAGAAAGGAAGGAATGGAGAAAGGAAGGGATGGAGAAAGGAAGGAATGGAGAAAGGAAGGTATGGAGAAAGGAAGGTATGGAGAAAGGAAGGGATGGAGAACGGAAAGGATGGAGAAAGGAAGGGATTGAGAACGGAAGGAATGGAGAAAGGAAGGGATGGAGAAAGGAAGAAATGGAGAAAGGAAGGAATGGAGAAAGGAAGGGATGGAGAAAGGAAGGGATGGAGAAAGGAAGGGATGGAGAAAGGAAGAGATTGAGAAAGGAAAGTATGGAGAAAGGAAGGTATGGAGAAAGGAAGGGATGGAGAAAGGAAGTAATGGAGAAAGGAAGGGATTGAGAAAGAAAGGGATGGAGAAAGGAAGGAATGGAGAAAGTAAGGAATGGAGAAAGGAAGGTATGGAGAAAGGAAGGGATGGAGAAAGGAAGGTATGGAGAAAGGAAGGGATGGAGAAAGGAAGGAATGGAGAAAGGAAGGTATGGAGAAAGGAAGGGATTGAGAAAGGAAGGAATGGAGAAAGGAAGGGATGGAGAAAGGAAGGAATGGAGAAAGGAAGGGATGGAGAAAAGAAGGAATGGAGAAAGGAAGGGATGGAGAAAGGAAGGAATAGAGAAAGGAAGGGATGGAGAAAGGAAGAAATGGAGAAAGAAAGGTATGGAGAAAGGAAGGGATGGAGAAAGGAAGGGATGGGGAAAGGAAGGAATAGAGAAAGGAAGGAATGGAGATAGGAAGGGATGGAGAAAGAAAGGGATGGAGAAAGGAAGAGATTGAGAAAGAAAGGGATGGAGAAAGGAAGGGATTGAAAAAGGAAGTAATGGAGAAAGGAAGGGATGGAGAAAGGAAGTAATGGAGAAAGGAAGGGATGGAGAAAGGAAGGAATGGAGAAAGAAAGGAATGGAGAAAGGAAGGTATGGAGAAAGGATGGGATGGAGAAAGGAAGGGATGGAGAAAGGAAGAAATGGAGAAAGGAAGGTATGGAGAAAGGAAGGGATGGAGAAAGGAAGGTATGGAGAAAGGAAGGGATGGAGAAAGGAAGGGATGGAGAAAGGAAGGGATGGAGAAAGGAAGTAATGGAGAAAGGAAGGGATGGAGAAAGGAAGGAATGGAGAAAGGAAGGGATGGAGAAAGGAAGGAATGGAGAAAGGAAGGAATGGAGAAAGGAAGGTATGGATGACGGGAGGGAGGAAAATGAAAGAGCTGTTAGAGAAGGATAGAGCGAGGCAAGAGGAAATGGGTGAGAGAGCATACTAGAGGAAAGAGAAGGAAGGGAGATTGAGAGGCAAAAAATGGACGGTAGAAGGGGAAAGAGCAAGATGGAACATAGAGAGAGTGAAGATAGAGAGATTAAAGATAGAGAGAGTGAAGATAGAGACAGTGAAGATAGAGACAGTGAAGATAGAGAGAGTGAAGATAGAGAGAGTGAAGATAGAGACAGTGAAGATAGAGAGAGTGAAGATAGAGTGAAGATAGAGAGAGTGAAGATATAGAGAGTGAAGATAGAGACAGTGAAGATAGAGAGAGTGAAGATAGAGAGAGTGAAGATAGAGTGAAGATAGAGACAGTGAAGATAGAGAGAGTGAAGATAGAGAGAATGAAGATAGAGAGAGTGAAGATAGAGAGAGTGAAGATAGAGAGAGTGAAGATAGAGAGAGTGAAGATAGAGAGAGTGAAGATAGAGAGAGTGAAGATAGAGAGAGTGAAGATAGAGAGAGTGAAGATAGATAGAAGATAGAGACAGTGAAGATAGAGAGAGTGAAGATAGAGAGAGTGAAGATAGAGACAGTGAAGATAGAGAGAGTGAAGATAGAGAGAGTGAAGATAGAGAGAGTGAACATAGAGAGAGTGAAGATAGAGAGAGTGAAGATAGAGTGAAGATAGAGACAGTGAAGATAGAGACAGTGAAGATAGAGAGAGTGAAGATAGAGAGAGTGAAGATAGAGAGAGTGAAGATAGAGAGAGTGAAGATAGAGAGAGTGAAGTAAGAGTGAAGATAGAGACAGTGAAGATAGAGAGAGTGAAGATAGAGAGAGTGAAGATAGAGACAGTGAAGATAGAGAGAGTGAAGATAGAGAGAGTGAAGATAGAGAGAGTGAACATAGAGAGAGTGAAGATAGAGAGAGTGAAGATAGAGTGAAGATAGAGACAGTGAAGATAGAGACAGTGAAGATAGAGAGAGTAAAGATAGAGAGAGTGAAGATAGAGAGAGTGAAGATAGAGAGAGTGAAGATAGAGAGAGTGAAGATAGAGAGAGTGAAGATAGAGAGAGTGAAGATAGAGTGAAGATAGAGACAGTGAAGATAGAGAGAGTGAAGATAGAGAGAGTGAAGATTAAGACAGTGAAGATAGAGAGAGTGAAGATAGAGAGAGTGAAGATAGAGAGAGTGAACATAGAGAGAGTGAAGATAGAGAGATTGAAGATAGAGTGAAGATAGAGACAGTGAAGATAGAGACAGTGAAGATATAGACAGTGAAGATAGAGACAGTGAAGATAGAGAGAGTGAAGATAGAGAGAGTGAAGATAGAGAGAGTGAAGATAGAGAGAATGAAGATAGAGAGAGTGAAGATAGAGAGAGTGAAGATAGAGAGAGTGAAGATAGAGAGAGTGAAGATAGAGAGAGTGAAGATAGAGAGAGTGAAGATAGAGAGAGTGAAGATAGAGAGAGTGAAGATAGAGTGAAGATAGAGACAGTGAAGATAGAGAGAGTGAAGATAGAGAGAGTGAAGATAGAGACAGTGAAGATAGAGAGAGTGAAGATAGAGAGAGTGAAGATAGAGAGAGTGAACATAGAGAGAGTGAAGATAGAGAGAGTGAAGATAGAGTGAAGATAGAGACAGTGAAGATAGAGACAGTGAAGATAGAGACAGTGAAGATAGAGACAGTGAAGATAGAGAGAGTGAAGATAGAGAGAGTGAAGATAGAGAGAGTGAAGATAGAGAGAATGAAGATAGAGAGAGTGAAGATAGAGAGAGTGAAGATAGAGAGAGTGAAGATAGAGTGAAGATAGAGACAGTGAAGATAGAGACAGTGAAGATAGAGAGAGTGAAGATAGAGACAGTGAAGATAGAGAGAGTGAAGATAGAGAGAGTGAAGATAGAGAGAGTGAAGATAGAGAGAGTGAACATAGAGAGAGTGAAGATAGAGAGAGTGAAGATAGAGAGAGTGAAGATAGAGAGAGTGAAGATAGAGTGAAGATAGAGACAGTGAAGATAGAGAGAGTGAAGATAGAGAGAGTGAAGATAGAGACAGTGAAGATAGAGAGAGTGAAGTAAGAGTGAAGATAGAGACAGTGAAGATAGAGAGAGTGAAGATAGAGAGAGTGAAGATAGAGACAGTGAAGATAGAGAGAGTGAAGATAGAGAGAGTGAAGATAGAGAGAGTGAACATAGAGAGAGTGAAGATAGAGAGAGTGAAGATAGAGTGAAGATAGAGACAGTGAAGATAGAGGGAGTGAAGATAGAGAGAGTGAAGATAGAGACAGTGAAGATAGAGAGAGTAAAGATAGAGAGAGTGAAGATAGAGAGAGTGAAGATAGAGAGAGTGAAGATAGAGAGAGTGAAGATAGAGAGAGTGAAGATAGAGAGAGTTAAGATAGAGTGAAGATAGAGACAGTGAAGATAGAGAGAGTGAAGATAGCGAGAGTGAAGATTAAGACAGTGAAGATAGAGAGAGTGAAGATAGAGAGAGTGAAGATAGAGAGAGTGAACATAGAGAGAGTGAAGATAGAGAGATTGAAGATAGAGTGAAGATAGAGACAGTGAAGATAGAGACAGTGAAGATATAGACAGTGAAGATAGAGACAGTGAAGATAGAGAGAGTGAAGATAGAGAGAGTGAAGATAGAGAGAGTGAAGATAGAGAGAATGAAGATAGAGAGAGTGAAGATAGAGAGAGTGAAGATAGAGAGAGTGAAGATAGAGAGAGTGAAGATAGAGAGAGTGAAGATAGTGAGAGTGAAGATAGAGAGAGTGAAGATAGAGAGAGTGAAGATAGAGTGAAGATAGAGACAGTGAAGATAGAGAGAGTGAAGATAGAGAGAGTGAAGATAGAGACAGTGAAGATAGAGAGAGTGAAGATAGAGAGAGTGAAGATAGAGAGAGTGAACATAGAGAGAGTGAAGATAGAGAGAGTGAAGATAGAGTGAAGATAGAGACAGTGAAGATAGAGACAGTGAAGATAGAGACAGTGAAGATAGAGACAGTGAAGATAGAGAGAGTGAAGATAGAGAGAGTGAAGATAGAGAGAGTGAAGATAGAGAGAATGAAGATAGAGAGAGTGATAATAGAGAGAGTGAAGATAGAGAGAGTGAAGATAGAGAGAGTGAAGATAGAGTGAAGATAGAGACAGTGAAGATAGAGACAGTGAAGATAGAGAGAGTGAAGATAGAGAGAGTGAAGATAGAGAGAGTGAAGATAGAGAGAGTGAAGATAGAGAGAGTGAAGATAGAGTGAAGATAGAGACAGTGAAGATAGAGAGAGTGAAGATAGAGAGAGTGAAGATAGAGAGAGTGAAGATAGAGAGAGTGAAGATAGAGAGAGTGAAGATAGAGAGAGTGAACATAGAGAGAGTGAAGATAGAGAGAGTGAAGATAGAGTGAAGATAGAGACAATGAAGATAGAGAGAGTGAAGATATAGAGAGTGAAGATAGAGAGAGTGAAGATAGAGAGAGTGAAGATAGAGTGAAGATAGAGACAGTGAAGATAGAGAGAGTGAAGATAGAGACATTGAAGATAGAGAGAGTGAAGATAGAGAGAGTGAAGATAGAGACAGTGAAGATAGAGAGAGTGAAGATAGAGAGAGTGAAGATAGAGAGAGTGAAGATAGAGAGAGTGAAGATAGAAGTGAAGATAGAGAGAGTGAAGATAGAGAGAGTGAAGATAGAGTGAAGATAGAGACAGTGAAGATAGAGAGAGTGAAGATAGAGAGAGTGAAGATAGAGACAGTGAAGATAGAGAGAGTGAAGATAGAGAGAGTGAAGATAGAGAGAGTGAACATAGAGAGAGTGAAGATAGAGAGATTGAAGATAGAGTGAAGATAGAGACAGTGAAGATAGAGACAGTGAAGATAGAGAGAGTGAAGATAGAGAGAGTGAAGATAGAGAGAGTGAAGATAGAGAGAGTGAAGATAGAGAGAGTGAAGATAGAGAGAGTGAAGATAGAGTGAAGATAGAGACAGTGAAGATAGAGAGAGTGAAGATAGACAGAGTGAAGATAGAGACAGTGAAGATAGAGAGAGTGAAGATAGAGAGAGTGAAGATAGAGAGAGTGAACATAGAGAGAGTGAAGATAGAGAGAGTGAAGATAGAGTGAAGATAGAGACAGTGAAGATAGAGACAGTGAAGATATAGACAGTGAAGATAGAGACAGTGAAGATAGAGAGAGTGAAGATAGAGAGAGTGAAGATAGAGAGAGTGAAGATAGAGAGAATGAAGATAGAGAGAGTGAAGATAGAGAGAGTGAAGATAGAGAGAGTGAAGATAGAGAGAGTGAAGATATAGTGAAGATAGAGACAGTGAAGATAGAGAGAGTGAAGATAGAGAGAGTGAAGATAGAGACAGTGAAGATAGAGAGAGTGAAGATAGACAGAGTGAAGATAGAGAGAGTGAACATAGAGAGAGTGAAGATAGAGAGAGTGAAGATAGAGTGAAGATAGAGACAGTGAAGATAGAGACAGTGAAGATAGAGAGAGTGAAGATAGAGAGAGTGAAGATAGAGAGAGTGAAGATAGAGAGAGTGAAGATAGAGAGAGTGAAGATAGAGTGAAGATAGAGACAGTGAAGATAGAGAGAGTGAAGATAGAGAGAGTGAAGATAGAGAGAGTGAAGATAGAGAGAGTGAAGATAGAGAGAGTGAAGATAGAGAGAGTGAACATAGAGAGAGTGAAGATAGAGAGAGTGAAGATAGAGTGAAGATAGAGACAGTGAAGATAGAGAGAGTGAAGATAGAGAGAGTGAAGATAGAGAGAGTGAAGATAGAGAGAGTGAAGATAGAGTGAAGATAGAGACAGTGAAGATAGAGAGAGTGAAGATAGAGACATTGAAGATAGAGAGAGTGAAGATAGAGAGAGTGAAGATAGAGACAGTGAAGATAGAGAGAGTGAAGATAGAGAGAGTGAAGATAGAGAGAGTGAAGATAGAGACAGTGAAGATAGAGAGAGTGAAGATAGAGAGAGTGAAGATAGAGAGAGTGAAGATAGAGTGAAGATAGAGACAGTGAAGATAGAGAGAGTGAAGATAGAGAGAGTGAAGATAGAGACAGTGAAGATAGAGAGAGTGAAGATAGAGAGAGTGAAGATAGAGAGAGTGAACATAGAGAGAGTGAAGATAGAGAGATTGAAGATAGAGTGAAGATAGAGACAGTGAAGATAGAGACAGTGAAGATAGAGAGAGTGAAGATAGAGACAGTGAAGATAGAGAGAGTGAAGATAGAGAGAGTGAAGATAGAGAGAGTGAACATAGAGAGAGTGAAGATAGAGAGAGTGAAGATAGAGTGAAGATAGAGACAGTGAAGATAGTGAAGATAGAGACAGTGAAGATAGAGAGAGTGAAGATAGAGAGAGTGAAGATAGAGAGAGTGAAGATAGAGAGAGTGAAGATAGAGAGAATGAAGATAGAGAGAGTGAAGATAGAGAGAGTGAAGATAGAGAGAGTGAAGATAGAGAGAGTGAAGATAGAGTGAAGATAGAGACAGTGAAGATAGAGAGAGTGAAGATAGAGAGAGTGAAGATAGAGGCAGTGAAGATAGAGAGAGTGAAGATAGACAGAGTGAAGATAGAGAGAGTGAACATAGAGAGAGTGAAGATAGAGAGAGTGAAGATAGAGTGAAGATAGAGACAGTGAAGATAGAGACAGTGAAGATAGAGAGAGTGAAGATAGAGAGAGTGAAGATAGAGAGAGTGAAGATAGAGAGAGTGAAGATAGAGAGAGTGAAGATAGAGTGAAGATAGAGACAGTGAAGATAGAGAGAGTGAAGATAGAGAGAGTGAAGATAGAGAGAGTGAAGATAGAGAGAGTGAAGATAGAGAGAGTGAACATAGAGAGAGTGAAGATAGAGAGAGTGAAGATAGAGAGAGTGAAGATAGAGTGAAGATAGAGACAGTGAAGATAGAGAGAGTGAAGATAGAGAGAGTGAAGATAGAGAGAGTGAAGATAGAGAGAGTGAAGATAGAGTGAAGATAGAGACAGTGAAGATAGAGAGAGTGAAGATAGAGACAGTGAAGATAGAGAGAGTGAAGATAGAGAGAGTGAAGATAGAGAGAAAGAAGATAGAGAGAGTGAAGATAGAGAGAGTGAAGATAGAGAGAGTGAAGATAGAGAGAGTGAAGATAAAGAGAGTGAAGATAGAGTGAAGATAGAGACAGTGAAGATAGAGAGAGTGAAGATAGAGAGAGTGAAGATAGAGACAGTGAAGATAGAGAGAGTGAAGATAGAGAGAGTGAAGATAGAGAGAGTGAAGATAGAGAGAGTGAAGATAGAGAGAGTGACGATAGAGAGAGTGAAGATAGAGAGAGTGAAGATAGAGAGAGTGAAGATAGAGAGAGTGAAGATAGAGAGAGTGAAGATGGAGAGAGTGAAGATAGAGAGAGTGAAGATAGAGAGAGTGAAGATAGAGAGAGTGAAGATAGAGTGAAGATAGAGACAGTGAAGATAGAGAGAGTGAAGATAGAGAGAGTGAAGATAGAGAGAGTGAAGATAGAGAGAGTGAAGATAGAGAGAGTGAAGATAGAGAGAGTGAAGATAGAGAGAGTGAAGATAGAGAGAGTGAAGATAGAGAGAGTGAAGATAGAGAGAGTGAAGATAAGAAGGAAAGAAAATAAGGAGGTAGAGGGGAGAGAGGTACAAATAGGCTGCGTGACTTACAACAATCACATTGTAGGAGTCGAAGCAAGTTATTGACAAGATCATTTTTATTTCAACTCAAATTAAGAGAAAAAACCAACAAGAAAGTGTCAAAAATATTGTTTATTTAACAATTCATTACCATAAGAAATGTAAGGATTGAAGATATTTTAAAACATCCTAAACAATGCAAAGCCTAATTAATAATGTACATATTTGTGTTGTATTTTTTTTTTGGGAAGATAATGAACTTTTCATTTATTAAATATCCTGCCTATTAATAACAAGGAATTGTGTAAAGTTTTTTTTCATATATTTGACATACAAAGAAAAATATTTATTGAAAAAAAAAATGGATTGTTTATAAAATTGGTATATGTTTTTTTTAAACTTACTTTTACACCTAAATACTTTTAAAAAAATGAAAACAATGTATTTATTAAGCTTTCAAGATTGGAATAGCACACGGTTATTTTGGCATAACCCTTTATAATTAATGTTGCTTAATTGACTTTAAAAAAAAGGATATATTGATAATACACAAAAAGTGAATAAGGGTTTTGTTTTAGTTCTAGATATTTTGTTTTCATGAAAAATGTCATCTAGTTTAAAACTGTTTGTTTTAATATGATTATATGCCCCAATCTACTACGTCATAGACAATAAGGGTTTTTTAAAAAGTAGTTAATTATTATTTTGTTTTTGTTTGTTTTTTACCCAGAATGTATTAATAATTGAACAGAAATGGTTTTCATCTCAACAATCTTAAGTAGCACTTTAATAATACTTGAAACAAATATTTGAAAACAATTTAATTGACACAATGGACATAAAATTACATTAGCAGTAGACTTTAAATAGTCAAGAAGAAACACTATTTACAGATAAAGATAAATATAATATGTAATAATGATATCAATTTCTTTTAATTGACTTTTAATATTTTATCAACGTTTTTGATATTTTCTCATGATTATTCTTGTTTTAATTTTGTTTACTGTGTGATTCAAAGGGAGAGAACCTATTTTAATACTTCATTATAAATCAAAGAAAGAAAATTTTTTTTTAATTTTCAAAAATATAATTTTTTTAAATATTGAAAGTTACAAGATTAAAATTTTTCCAACAATTTAAAATTTTACTGGCTTAGTTTCTATAAAATTTAATTTACTCCGCAACAAAAAAAACTGAAATTGTATCATAATCATTGAATTCAGACTTAATGTTATTAAACAATTGCTGTTTCATATTTCTGTAAATGAAATTTATTTACAAGAGGCTAATGAGTACTGGTAAGTCTCTGAAATTATGTTGCACATTATGTTGTAAGTCACATTGAAATAAAGAGATGAACAATTAACTTGAGTCTGAATATGTCAATCAGGTTTTGAAAAAAATTACACTAACAAAACACAAAACATACAAAATGAATCATTAATAATACATGGATATAAATAATTAAATACATTTCAAATACATGAACAATATACTTTTTTTTAACTTTCATTAAGTTTGGAAGCACCACACTCATTCAGTAGATTCTGTAAAACACTTAGAATTTATAAAAACTTTTTTTTTCAATTAAAACACTTAAATTTTTCTTTTTATTAACAATATTCTTCAACACACAGATGCAATCAACTGATTCATTCATTCAATTATTCATTAAATTATTCTGCACCCACTTTATTTTAAACTCATGTGAATATATGTATTTGAAAAAAATCATGATTCTGAAATGAACTTTTTTAAAACCCACACACACAAAATATGACAAATAAACAACAATAATGAAAAAATGTAAACTAACTTTTGAAAAAAAAAATATCTGGAACTTTGTATATTTTATAAATATTTTTTTAAAAGCTTTTTTTAAAAAAAAAACAATAAAATTACATAAAAAATAACTTGTTACACATGTAAGATGATGCATTGATAGAAGCCACCTCACAAACCATTATATTACAATTATATAATACTATAATACTGGTCCAGTCTGTTTGTGAAATTATGCTAGATCATTCTTAAAACAAGTTACGTGCCTGGTTAAAAAAAACACAGAAAACAAATAAAAATTCTAACAACAAAGAAATGTTTGTGTATGCTTAAGTTTTTTTACCAAGCAAATAAACCTAGAGCTGGCGTCCTCAAAGTGAGTTAAATCAAAAACAGCTTTTTTTGGGAGATCTGAAAACAGTCTTAAAGAATAGTTGTATAGATTTGAGGGTCACATTAGAATCTTTCAACAATGATTTTTTTTTTTTTTGCTCTTGATTGTCTTTTTTTAACTAAAAAAAAAAATGAAACTTCTTTATTAGTTCATACAATTTAAGAAAAATGTGAAACGGGTCTACATTGAAACATGACTGATCTACTCACTATTTTAACAATTTCGTATTTATATAAATATGACATGCTCACAATTTAAAAAAGCAAAAGTCTTCTCTTTCACACCAATTAAAATGAAATCTGGCATTTGCTTCAAACTACTATTCAAACAGGTGTTGACTTATAGATTCCACCTTTTCAAACAGGTGTTGACTTATAGATTCCACCTTCATCCTTCTGACAACAGACGGTCAAGGTTATGGCGATCAGACCGATCAGCAGCACGACCCCTCCCACGGCGCCGACTATTGTGTAGATAGTCCAGGAGCTAATGCTGCCGGGGTGAGAGCTGGCGCTGCCTGCTTTGGGTGCTGCCGTCGTCGTTCCATGACCGTAGTCGTCGTCCTCCTCCTCACGGGGGATGTGGGGCGCGTTGTATCTGGAGTCCATTTCGGTTTCATAACTCCAGATGGTGACGATCCCGCCTGTGGTGCTGCTTGTAGTTGCCAAGTTGGTTGGGTAGTTCTGCTCATCCTCATTTTCCTCATCAGGCCGATTGCCGTCTTTCTCCTTATCTTTTTTCCCTTTCTTCTTATCGGGCTTGCCCTTTTTGTCTTTATCCTTATCCTTGCCCTTGTTGCCTTTTTTAGGCCGCCTCGTCGTTTCAAAGATCTGACCAGATTCAAAAATCTCTTGATGGTTTCTCTCGGTGTAAGAATACCCATTTTTGCTATTCACTCCGTAGTTTTCATTCTCAGTTCTAGGCGGAACTGAAGATAAATAGATTTAAAAGTAGAGACAGTGAGAGCTACACAATGTTACCCCAAAACAATAATATCAAAAACATATGTCCACAATGATAAAAAATGTTTTGCTTTTATAATTTTGTTAAGCAAATAATATTTTTTATTTTACATTTTTGTTTCAGATTGATTGAGTAGTCCAATTGCAAAAGGTGCTAAGTTTTTTTGTTTTTTGTTTTTTAAAGTTATTCCTTCTATCTTCAAGAACATGTTGTTTATAACTTGATATTTAATGCATCTTTCTAAAAATTCTCAGTACTCTAATAAAGCTTATCAGATGTAAATGTATAGAAATTATTAATATTTACAAGTGAAATAAATGAAAAGTTTGACTAAAACTTCAACACGAAGACTATTATAAAACGGACTGCATGCTTTGATATTTCTGCTGCTTAATGACTCAAAAAATCCTGTTTCGGAATTTCCGATTGTAAACTGAATACTGAATCATAGACTTCCGGTTTAGTAATTAGCTATGATTTTGTCAATTGTAAACTATGAGCTATGACTATTTTAATAATTGCTGTTGGGGAATAATTTAAAGGAATATTAGAGGTAGTATATGAAAACTTTTATATAATGTTTACTTTGTAAGAGTAAATGTTTTCATTTTTTAAATTTAGTCTTTTCATGTAGAATTCTAGAAGACAACTTTTATAGAAGGAGCGTCTGTAATACATAAGATTAGAACTCAAATTAAGATTTAAATCCTTAGTTGTATACAGCGGAAGGTTGTATAACAGCGTTATTAGTTGTGCACGGAAAACATGACCCTTAAGCTCTAAAAATAGAGCAAGCGGCCCGCCTATCTCATGATAGTCTTTGATCAGCACAATTTCATTTATAGAAAGTGGTTTATTGTTATCATTTATAATGGGAATGAAAGCGGTTGAGAAACGCAAATGTATAATAGTTAAGTCTTCCTTACTTGTGGGAATTGTGACAGGATCAACTACAGTAAGCCAAGCATTTACATTTTTAAGTCCATAAACATTTACAGCAACACATCGATAGAGGCCTTCGTGTGACTTCTGGATATTGGTCAGTGTCAGAACTGATGGGTTCATGCCGTCCCCATTAACCTGGTGGATATAAACGAAACACAGGTTTAGAAAATAATCATTACATGATTATCTCTCTTGCAGCAGTATTAAACTGTTAAATTAGTTTTATACAGTGTAGTTGGCATAAAGTATTTCTAAATGTTTTATAATTTATATATTTTTTCACATTGATATTAGGCCTATTTATCATATTTAAATATAATGTGCATTAGTAAACATTTCTATGTGTATGTGCTATGATGAAATAAATGTAATAAGGGTCTAGAAACTATTATTATGTAAATCAGTTGTATATTGTTTAAATATCATCTTTGTCACAATTAATTTTTTTCTCTCAATTTTGAAGTAGTTTTATGTGAAAGGCTTGGTAAGCAATTAAACAGCACAAAACAAGAAGCTTGCATTAAATATTTTTTAATTTGTTGGTTATACCCTATGTGTTTTAAAATGTATTGATTATATTCTATGTGTTAGAAATGTATTGATTATATTCTATGTGTTAGAAATGTATTGATTATATTCTATGTGTTAGAAATGTATTGATTATATACTATGTGTTTGAAATGTATTGATTATATTCAATGTGTTTTAAAATGTATTGATTATATTCTATGTGTTAGAAATGTATTGATTATATTCTATGTGTTTGAAATGTATTGATTATATTCAATGTGTTTGAAATGTATTGATTATATTCTTTGTGTTTGAAATGTATTGATAATATTCAATGTGTTTGAAATGTATTGATTATATTTTTTGTGTTTGAAATGTATCGATTATTATAAACTATTGGTATGAACATTTATTGATAATATTCTATTGGTTTGAAAATGTATTGATTATATTCTATTGCTTTTAAAATGTATTGATTGTATTCTTGGGATTTTAAAATGTATTGATTGTATTCTATTGGTTAAAAAATGTATTGATTATATGCTAAGGGTTTAAAATGTATTGATTATATTCTAGGGATTTTAACATGTACGTTCTTTTAATATTCTATGATTATCAAATTAATATGAGAAAATGCTGTCTTTAAATTAATATGTTACTTAAAGTGTATTTAAGTTTCAATGAAGTCTTACATCCATATGCTCCCCGTCTTCTGATTGTTTCACCTTCTGCCATTTGATGGTTGCTTTAGGATCGTTCAAAACTTTACAGTGGAAGGACACATCAGAACCAACTGGCTGGGTGATGTTGTTGGGGCCCTCTATGATTAGTGGCCAAGGCTTAACTGAAACAGATCAGAAGGTATATAATTAGCACAACTAGGTAAAATGTTTCTTTTCAACAATGTTCAAACTCGGCAATTGGTACTATTTATTTATTTTTAAAGATAATTTCTTAACATGAAATTATTTCAAAGGTAAGCAAAATGAATATAAAGTTAACCCTTACAGTCCCGGGCGCGTATATAGCGGAACTGAAGGCAGCATAGATAGAAGTAGGTCGGTACGGGAAGGGTTAATATGCCATGACCGGGGAACCAACTATAATTTGAATAAATATTGTTTGTGTAATAATAGCTTAATACACAGTTATATGAGTGAACAGATTTATAGATTGTTATTGTTTTAAACTTAGACGCTAGTTCTTGAATATAATTCTTGAATATAATTACTGATTTTGAAGTTTACCAGATTTAATGTTTTGTCAGAAAAAAAACACCTCAAATGAAATATTTATTAAATCTAATTATTAAATAATTGATATACATAGAGCCTAGTGTGATAAAATATTACATTTTAACAAGTTTAGAATAAAGTTGCGCAGGTATTCAGTAAACGCCGGTGCAAATTCAGCTATCTGCCCACACACACACACATTCAAACACTATTTATCACACACACCCTTTCCCAAACTTCCGACCTTTCCCCTCTGGAGTCTCACCAACCTTACACTATGTGGCCTACGCTGATGATTAAATCACATTTTGAATGTTCTATCTGGCTTTAAAAATAAACAACTTCATTCTCTATGAACATTTATCTTTCTTATCTCAAAAAATTTTTCTAAAATATCACTTGCTTTCAATTCTAATCTATTTGTCAATCAAAATCAAAGTATTCTACACTTCCTTTGAGTTTTGAATAATGAACTTTTATAAGATATTGCATTAATATTAGTTATGTGTCTAGACATATTTTTTCTAAAAATAAATATTGAACATCACTAGAAAGAGCTTAAAGTTGACAATTTTTTTTTAAATCAGAGAACTAGTAAAAAAAAAACAGTTATGATTTTCAAAAGAGTTTTTTTAAACAAAGATAAGGGAAAAAAACGGAATATGTTTGGAAGATGATTATGTGACTTGCCTCCCTTTCCTTTAATTGATTTCCCACATTAAGAGTTAGGTCTGATGTATAAGCTACTAGTGAATGTTCACAACTGACAAGAGTAACGTCAATAGTTAAATCGATAAACCTTGAAACACTAGAGGGAATAAAGACGAAGACTAAAGTAGTAATAGGCTTAATACATAGGGCATGCAATTCTTAACATAAAAAATACCACATCAACATAAGAACAAAAACCCTTTTCTTATCCCATATGCTGGAACAAATGCATCTGGGTGCTCTTTCTTCCCGAGCATGGAATGGGTTGCCTGAACTAACCAGGAAAACGAGTAACTTAACATTAACACAAATCAAAATGTCAGACTAGACTCAGACCACGGATGAGAGTACGACGCAATAATCTTTGTTATGGAAAGAGCCTCTGTAATATATAAGATAAGATACACATATTGATACCCAATTTGTGTGTCTTTTTATAAAGCCCGTACGACGCTAAAGTATATAGGCTTATTATCGTATTATGTATAATATTTAACATTAAAGTCAATGTTACAGTCACACTAAATAAGATAGTCATTGACAGTTACTTACCTGTGACAGCAAGTTCGACCGACCATGAAATTTGTTTGGTCTTGTTGGAGACAATACAGGTGTAGTTACCCGCCGTGTCGGTGGTGACATCTTTTAGAGTTAAAACAAATTTATCTATCTGTAAATAGAATGAAGTAACAATTTCCAATATTGATGTTTCCTCACCTATTATTTTTATAAAAATGTATTTTATATATTTTTTTAATTAATTCAATGGCTAATGCAGAAAAATTATTATTCATTTTTATGTCTCATCTCCAATGTTAGAAGTAAAAGTAAAGTATGCCATCGGAACCAAATGACCCATAGGGTCAATGAGGCAGCGTTCATGGCACGGCATACTAAGGGTTTGTGAGGTCAGTACAATGCACAACCGTCTTTAATTTATACCTCAACTAAGGTCAGGTACCCATCAGAGCTGGGGAGACTCAGGGACACCCTCCAAGGGGTCGAGCGTAGTAATTTCCAACGTAGTCTAAAAAAATTTTTTTTTTCAAAATGTTTTAATGTTCAGATTTGACATTTTAGTCCCCGTCTTCGCACCCGGTCGGGTTATTATGAAAGGAAGTTGTTGTTAGTACACTTTGAGGATTCAAACCTTCTTGTCTTCTCATTTAATTAAAATATGCCAATTTTTTACATGTTGAATAATCACAGCTGACAAGTACTAACGCCATTAGTAAAAATCAATAAATTAAAAAAAAAAAAACAGGAAAAAGCGATTTTAAATAATTTTTTTAAAGTGGATGATAGTGGGAGGAAAATAAGATATCAAAATTTAAAAAGTCTAAAAATAATTTTTCCTTCGATTGTAAATTAAGGAAATAAAGAAACTTTTACTATTAAGAAAGATGTCACTGACTCACTTTAACGTCACTGCGCAATCATTGGATATATCAATTACTGAAATAACACCAGTTAGAAGTAAGCTTCCTCAAGAAATAACTGACTACCTTAGAACGCTACCTTACAGTAGTTAGGCCTATACTAGAATATGCATGTTCTGTATAGGAATTGTCAACAAAAGAAAACATTTTTGTTAAAATTATAACAAATTCAGAAAAGAGCTGCAAGGCTCATTACTAGTAAATATTCATACAACTGACAAGAATAACACAAATAATACATAAAACATTACATTAAACTAAGAAATACAACATAACAACATTTTTTTCTGGGCATGGCCTAAACAAACCGAGAAATCAGTAACTTCACAACATTCAAAATTCTAATCAGAATGCAAGACACCAACCACGGATAAGCGTAAGACGCAATAATCTTCTGAGAATAAAATTGTGTGGCCAATTATGTAATTAGTTTAAGCATACACTTAACAAAGCTATTAACTTTGGGTTAGACTTCTGAATGCAGAGAAAGCCATCAATTCGATATCACATGCGCGCTTTCGTAGTTATTTTCGGAATAAAACAATTGAAATTGTAAATAAAAATAAAAAAGCTAGATTCTTTTTTAAGCATATTTTACTCCCGACATATTATTTAAACTTGTGTTTCCGAAGACTAGGCTATAACAAGATGGACGGCTTGCTATTATATTTCTGCTATTTGATGACTCGAAAAATTATGTTTCGTAATTTTTAATCATACACTGACTTATAGACTTCCGGTTTAGTAATTCGCTCTTATTTTATCAATGGAAATCTATAAACAATGGCTATTTGTTGCTATATCCAGTTGTCGGATAATTTAAAGGTATATCAAAGGCAAATTAAAACGTGTAAATAATGTATTTGTAAAAGTAAATGTTTTCATTTTAAAATGTCATAGCTTCATTACTTTTCATGTAGAAGTATAGAAGAATGCCTTTAGGCCTATAGAAGGAGCGTGTGTACTATATAAGATTAGAGCTCATATTAAAATCGAAAATTGTATACAGCGGAAGTCTTCTGGACCGCGTTATTGGCTGCGCATCGATCATACGACTTCCTAGCCCTAACCCAATTTTGAATCAAGATAACAACCAAGTTAATTGTATCAACCTGATTTCATACTACGGTGGTTATTTATGTAATGGGCCAATTATTTTACCTGTACATTGGGATT